>JAWNNQ010001343.1:172500-762500 GCA_035044765.1 Leucophenga montana | reverse complement strand
GCTCATTGACCTACCCAGATGCGATCATACGCCAACGCGCCTTGAGCTCCATAATGATGAATCTATACGAGCAGCTGAATGTTAATGAAGTTGAGAATGAGCAGCAAATTCTGCACCATGAACTGCTCTTTCTTGTGCTTGGAGAGCTAAAGGATGGCGAATCGAAGGGCAGGGAAAAAGCTAAGTGTATATTAACCTTTACACTGTCGCACATCGGCAAAATGAAGCCACAAACATGTGGATTGCTAATGACGTTGCTCAAGGACGCGGCCCCTATAGAACGCTGCCGCCTGTACGAGCTCGCCGTAAATGTTTTTATGCTCAGCTCAGCTGCACTGAGCAACGTCGAGTTCATGCTGGACGCCGCCGTTGCGGAGCTGTATAACGATGATGCGCGGCTACATGGCAATATATTCAAAATACTGGCGACACTTGCCGAACAGAATCATGGACTAGATTTTATTGAGAGTCGTGCAATCTTAACTAAGCTAATCGAACGTATAGAAACTCTTGATGGAAACCCGTTGAAAAATTTATTTTTGTCGAACTATGTGAAATTCTTTGGCCAAATTGCCGAACTACATCCACAAAACATGATAACTAATTATGGCGACTTGTTTATCTGTTTGTCCGATTGTCTGCAAACAGGTGATCCGGATCTGTTACTTGTAGCAATGGATGCGTTCGCCAACATAACACATACGCCATTAGGAAAAGTGACACTTGAAAACATTTTTCATATCACGGTACGTGGCATCTTCGAGAGTTATAAAACACATCTGACAAATGTGTCGGTTCCACTGCAGGCACGTCTGTTCACTTTTCTCGAAATGATCTACAAAAAGATGCCCCTTGAAGCACAAATGGAGGAGAATGTCAGGTATGGTTAATATTTATTTAAAAAAAAAAAAAAAAAACTATTTAACAACAAATCATGCATCTGGCTTTTAGTGACATTCTCAAGAAATGGCTGCGTTATCTGACCGGCGGAAACAAATTGCAATTGTTGTTCGACTACTGTCGCGAACCATTCATAAATCTGAAGATCGCCTGCCTTTCGTTCGTCAAAGTGGTTTGCGATTATGAGTGGGGCGTTGAGGCATTAAAGAGGACCACTGGCTTCGTGGATTATCTAGTCTCTCGTCAAATTGAAATGGATAACGATGTCAAAAACAAGAAGTGGGAAATTATTATAAAGTTGTCGACTAGCAAAAGCTTTACTGCACAACAGCAGACACAGCTGGTGGGTTTCGTCCTTAATGGTCCCTATTATCCGTCAAATGATATCAATCTGCCTTTCGACGATGAGGACTAGCGAACAAAAGTTCAAATTAAAATTGCATTTTCCACCACGAAGCAACTTGCTGTTTAAATAGTTCCTTTTCTATATATGTACATACATAGCATGTAGGTATATCGTCGTTAAAGGCTGAATTTGTGATTGAGTAACGTAATATTTTTACGCTTTTTAGTAATAATAAATGAAGCACACAATAAGAACATTAAAAAAAAAGTTATTTGAAACATACTATTTGCATTATTATTTTTAATTAGTACTTGCACATTTATTTTAAGTAGAGTTCACGCAGTTTCCTGAAATAATACCTTGTGTGTTGCCTTAAAATGTATACAATACTAATAAGAATAACAATAAAGCAGTGGTGTTACAGAAAACGCCGGATGGCCTCTAAATCACTGCCGCCCAGAAAGTGAGTATGTGTATCGGTGTGCGATGTGTTGCTTTCCTATAGTTCGGTCGCACTAGTGCGCGACTAGTGAATTCACCGGCTACCGGAGGCGTATACCAGTCGCCTGTCCATGTACGGACAACTCAATTTGGCTGACTAATTTAACATGTCGTTATCAATGGAAGGGAACGAGCGGTGCAACGTTTCAGCCGCTTTTGCCAGCCACGCAACAGTCCCAAAAGACTGGTCACTTCACTAGGGAAAAAGAAGGGGTGAGTCCAAACCGAAATTTTTTTATATGTAAAAAAAAAAATATAATTTTTATTAGTGTAGTTCGAAGTTGTAAACTCACTACTGCACCATTCCTTCTTTTTTATACCATTCACGGAACGAGTCGATCTAGCTATGTCCGTCTGTCTGTCCATCTGTATGTTGTTGCACATTTTTTGGGAACCAATTTTTATGCCATTCAGTTGAAACTTGGCACATGCACTTCTTTCTTTTACAGTTTAATAATGTATCAATATTGACCCGCCATGACCACTTTTTGGGGTAGCCCCCATACAAACCCATCGCCCACTTTTGACTTTTTGTATGAAAAACTCTTTTATTGTAGTCAATATCAACATAATAATTCATATTGTAGCTTCTAGTGGACGAACACTTCATATATACATTAATGGGTTGGACCCGCCAACTTTTTGGGGTAGCGCCCATAGAAAACTACTACCCACTTTTGTGTTTTGTATGAAAAACTTCTTTATCAAAGTCTATGATTATTAGGTTGAAATACTATGTGGTGCCTTTTTATAAACAGCCGCTTAATATACATAGACAAATGGGCGTGTCCCGCCCACTTTTTGGGGTAGCTCTCATACAAACCCACCGTCAACTTTTGTGTTCTTTATGAAAAAGTTATTTATTTAAATGAATATTAGCTTGAAATTCAATGTGGTGGCTTTTTATGGACAACCGATTCATATACATATACAAATTTTTGTGTGACATTGAGAGAATATACGGGCCAGAGACTAAAAAATTACGGGAAATATGAATTGTGGTAGTATCTACTTCCAATATTATAGTTTAGGTCGTTATAAACTCGCAACTTACAACTTAAAGCTTTTTGCCACATATGAATCCTATGCCAAATTTTTAAGCCCTTAAGAAAATTCTGATGTTTCGTTCTCTAAGAATCTAAATCTAGCTTTAAATTAAACCTTTCGCCAAGTTGATTTAAACTATTTAACAAAAATATGTTTCTTTGAAGAGACTAATGTACCAGTTTATATGGAAGCCTATTTTCATTACAAGTAAAAAGCGCTTTGAATATATAGCGTAAGTGTAGATCTAGCGTGAAGAAGAAACTATTATTTACAGCTGTCTCCAGCATAATAACGTAAGTAGGTGTACAGTCTGGTAGATGTAGTAGTCGCTTTATGAAATAAAACAATAGCTTGTCATGAGTTGAATATTTTGGGCGTAAAAGGTTTAAAGAATCGTCACTCAAACAACGAATAAAACACACAGAGGCTTTACATGTGATATGCACACGTACACACACAAATATTAAATGTCAATGACGACGACTGCGAGCGCAAAAGAGATAGGAGATTACGTCTTTGGTTTTGTATGCGCTTGGCCGATGTGTGAAATTTAAAATTTTTGTTTACCATTCACACATAGTGTGAACATTGTGCAATGCATTAAAGGAGGCACCGTAAACCCCATCAAGTACATATACATATTCTTAGTCAACTCGTGAAGACGAGTCGATCTAGCCAGGACAATTTTTTTGGATATCTCGCTGTATATTAGTATTGAATCCTCTACAAACATACAAACTAATTGCCCACTTTTGTGCTTTTGTATGAAAAACTTCTTTAGTTAAGTCAATACAAGAATGAAATTCGATATGATGGCTTCTGGACGGCCAAACAAATAAAAAAAAAGTGATAAAGCATGGAAATACAATATAAAAACAACGATTCGGGTCAAATTTCGACCACCAGCCGAAACTCTCTCTCTAGTAATAAAAAATATAAAACTCTATTCTAATAAATGCCCACTACTAGATCAACGTTTTTTTTCGAGCTGATCAAGTATACATATGCAATACATATGTATATATTTTAAGGGGCCTCTTTTTGTGTATTGCAAATGTTGTGACCAAATTAATATGCTACTCACAATTTGATTATAAAGCAAGGGTGGCTGGCTAAGTTGTTCGAATTCGAAACGCGATGCAGCAGATCATCTTCATCAGATTGGCTGTCATTGTCGAAATATAAAATAGTGCGGCCGCCTGAGATGTCAGACTTCAATCCAAAAATAGAAGAAAATTATAAAAAAAAAGAAAAAAGGCTTATCGCACAATCTCTACAATGGATATTTGATGACTTGCAGCAACAAAGGGGAAGTTTTGCGCAAAACAGGGTAGTGGGATGCGCTACTAGTGTCGCAGATAAACGGATATTTTTATTATACTTATATTTATATATACATTCATATACATATTTATATAAATTTATATGTTGAACAGAAGGGGAGAATGCGTTGGAGTGGAGTGAAAGAATATGGTAGTAAAGTTATGAGCTGTGCGATGTGGAGTGAGAGACTGTAATGCAGAAGAAACGCACGCGACCTTCTTAAATTATTTCCAGCCAACGATAAGCAGCATTGATTGGTATGCCCAGAAAATAAATCCCCAAATTAAAAAAAAGAATATCTGAAATTTTTTTTTACTCTAACTGGTTAATTAGTTCAACCATTACTTTTTTACACCCACATCGAACCTCATCTAGAACAAAATTTCTACAGAACTTCAAAAGCTTCTAAACGAACTCCAGCATTGGCCTCACTAAGTATCATATTGGTACATGTGTGACCTGTATTAAGGGGTCGAATCGTATATAACTGAAGCAAAGAAAATAAAAATAATTGTAAAACCTAAAAATTCCGCTTAGCTACTCCTGGATACACATTTCCCAAGAGGCACATGTGAAATACTCCAAACACAGGGGCCGCATGTAAGAATAAATAGGGCAAACATATAATTCGCCAAGTCTGTGATTAGTGAAGGAAAAATAAGGTGGGCAATATCTACTTTTAAAGCTTTAAAAGCGACGGGAGTAGATGGAATATTTACAGTTCTACTGAAGAACGGGGAAGCATATATACTCCCAAAACTGAAGAAGAGGACATGATCAGTAAAGTTACTTCTAGGGGGCTACAACCCGAATAGATCGAAAACTTTGCTTCAGTTAGGTGGGAACCAACTAAGAATATTAACAGGACTGCTAACAGGCCACTGTAGACTAAAGAAACATTTATATGTTTTGGGTATACATAATTCACCCGAATTCAGATTCTGTGACCATGAAGATGAGACCCCCTCTTCACATGCTTGCAGAATGTCAAGCTGTAGCTAGAAGCAGACTGCAGTTGTTAGGTAATCACTTTATTAGAAAGGAGCAAGTGAGTAGTCATATGGACGTGGCACGCCCACTTTGATACAAACCAACACAGCACCATACCAATACCACCGCACACTTTGATATTCATTTTAAATTTAATATAGAGTCATCTTAAGAACGGCAGCTATATGCATGTATTAATATGCAAGGCCCTCATACTTTTAGGTATAGCTCCCATACAAACCAACCACCCACTTTTGGGTTTTTGTATGAAAAATTAAAAATAAAATTAAAAACCCTTATTTGTAATAATTTTTCCATAATATTTTGTCCGTTAATTTTTGAATTTGAGCGAGCGCCATTCTCATTTCCGCGTAGAATACCATTGTGCTGATCCAAGTTGACAGCTCATATTCACCTCGCGTCGAAGCAGCTGTTGCCTGAGGAGCGGGAAATGACAGTGACTGAAAAACTTTAAATATCCAGCAACGCGAGAGTGGAAAGTTACACATGTTTACTTTATTTTACTGAAGAAACTTTTCCCAGTAAAATGTATCCAGTATAAAAAAAAAATCGCGTGAAACATTTAAATTAGAAATATAAGGGCCATTTCGAGTAGCCCTGCAGTTTAAATCGGTTTTTATTCTGTTATCGGTCACTTTTTCTGTTATTTTTGAAATTCGAATACGTTTGTGAGTGAGCGCCGCCGCCACCGACGTTTCCATTCCAAATGTTAATAAAAAATTTCAATTTTGGTTGGGATTTTTTTTTTTTCTTTTATGTTTTTGCTTAGTTTTGTTATCGAAATTGTGCTATCTGGCAGCTGGCTGGCAGCTATCTTTAAAATATATTGGTTCGTCGATCTAGGCATTACGTTTATAGGTTTAATAGTAATCGTGACATAGAAAACTAGGTTATGGCGTGAAAAAAATTAGCTATAAAGATATAGGCAAGGCGTGAAAATAGCACTAAATATATTTCATCACCCTCAAAGTAATCTCTATTCGATTAAACGCACATATCGATCGAAATTTTAATTATCAATCAACTTATTTCTATAGTACTATGTTTATTTTATTCGATACCTGTAAACTATCGAATATTGCAACTATCGAATATTGCAACTATCTATTCGATGCAGCTATCAAATAGTGCAACTATCGAATAGTGCAACTATCGAATAGTGCAACTATAGACGATTGCAACTAGCCGAATATCGATAGTTTTTCTGCTCTACGCAACACTATCCGACATATGTATGTTTTTTTGATTGTATGTATTTGTGCATGTTCTTATTATTGTTGTTTCTTTTATTATTAATAAAAAAGCGCAAAATGATTACAATTCTCAATAACAAGTTCAAACTTTTACGACGGTATATGTATATGCAATGTAAATCAAAAAAAAAGGAACGATTTAAACACTATTAGTTGCTTGGCACAATTCTAATATCCAATCGATTCATTCGGTAAATTGTTAAATGCAATTTTAATCTGAATCATAGTCGAATGATATATCGGTGTCAGTTGATGTATAATAGGGCCCATTCTGGATGTAGCGCTCCAGTGCCATACGCTGATTTACATTATAGTTATTGCTGGACGCCAACATACCTACTATTTCCCATTTTCTGTATTTGACCACGTTATCCGTTTCAATTAGGCGAGAGGTTAGATACTCCGCGAAGCCAGTGGTCCTTCTTAATGCCTCAACGCCCCACTCATGAGTGCAAATCGCTTTGACGAACGAAAGACAACTGATCTTTAGATCTGTGAATGGTGAGACACAGAAGTCGAAGAACAAATGCAAATTGCTGCTGCTGGACAGATAACCTAGCCATTTCTTGAGAATGCGACTAAAATCAAGTTGTATGATGATATAGTTAAATTTATATTATAAATATTACATAGCTCATTAACCATACCTGACATCCAGCGCGAGTTGTCCGACATGGTAGTCCGGTGTGTAGATAATTGCAAGCGCATTGAACAGACATATCTTTACTGAAACCGAAAAATGTCTCAGATATATTTGACAAACCACAAAGACTTCACGCATCGTTGAGCGAAATAATTTATAGAGGGTTTCCTTTCCTAATGACGTATCTGCTAGTTTGGTGAATGTATCCAATGCTGCAGGTAATATATTCAGATCACATGAGCTCACACATTCCAACATATATTCCACTACCAGATAATAACGAGACATAATTATTTGTGGATGTAAGTGCGCAACTTTACCAAAGAATTTCATATAGTTCGGCAAAATTAGATTTTTCATTGGATTTTTATCTATATTTCGTACACGTTCTTTTATCATTGCGAAGACATGACGAGTTTCCAAATATTCTAGTGCATGATTCTGTCCGGCAAGTAACGCCAGTATATCCAAAAGATTTGACTGCAGAAGCACATCAACAACGCTGTCCAGCTCCTTAATGGCTGCCTCCAGTATGAATGCAGCGGACCTCAGTACCATTGAGTTGTGCAAAGCAATATTTGCGGCGAGCTCGTACACGCGACAGCGTACTATATCATTTCCCTTCAGCAACTCCCGCAACATTTCACGTGTTTTTCGGTGTTTTATATGCTGCGGCATTGTAAAAATTAATAAACCGATGGCACGATCGGTGGAAAATGATTCGGGAAGCTTTAGCTCGTCAAGCACATAGCAGAATAGATTTTTGTTCATTTCTGGCCGCACTTCCTCATATTCACCTGCTACACTTATCTGCTCATGTATTTTGTCCATTATGCAGCACATGGCCTGCTCACGTATTAAGGGATGTCGATTGGTTATTGAAAGGCGTAGCACAACGTGCGCCTCTTCTTCAATTATATTTACATGAGTTTGAAACAGAAGTCGCATAACAATTTCAATCGCCAATTCGATTTGTTTCAGATTGTCATTTTCAGTAAGTTCTTCATTATCTTCCAGACAACGGAAGAGCTCCGGTGAGGTTAGAAATTTTTTAACAACTTGACGAGGCAAAACATGTTGCAACTGTTCATTGAGACGACGTAAAATGTCGCTAAGTGCCGAAAAACGCATTTCGGGCTGGCATAATAAAGTGATCATCCTTCTGCTCCAGCCGTCCTCCATATTTTGAATAATTTTTTTTTTTCTTTTTTGTATATTTTTTTATGGAATTTTATATGAAAATTCAGAGGAACAGAAATGTTAGCTTACAGTCTCCTATACTAAATAAGCTGCACGATTTAAATTAAACTTCAATGACTGCCATGTTTAAAGTGATCAACCATTTTATTACTTTCTAAAAATATTCAGTACAGGGTGTCACATTGTTAACAAAATAATTAGAGTATTGTCACTTAATTTTTTTTTTTTTTTACATATACATTATATTTTTTGTACCGTGTTTCTTGCGTCATTTTAAATAATGAAATTGTAGAATGCAAGCGTTAACATTCCGATTGACGCGTATCATGTTTGCAAGTTTGTATATTTGTCCTCATAATAAATATTTATACGCTGCACAAAAAGTATTTGTAAACAGGGTATATTGAACTGGTTTAAATGTCAAATTGTATGTAACATAGCGAAGGGGAGTTCGGAGACCACATAAAGTATGTCCGTTTATATTCGTGTTCAGCACAACAAGATGAGTCGATCTAGACATATTCGACTGTAAGTCTTAAAGAAAATTTTTCGACTGGTTTCTTCGGATGAAAATGCAAAAGGCCACACTGTTTTTTGAGTATTTGTAGTATTTTCGGTAGCAAACATTTTTGTTATCTAAGTACTCGCTGTAAAACAGTTCGTGCCGAAAATTTTTGATTGTTGTTCGACAGCGTTTTTTTTATATGATATCTGAAAAATGTACAAAATTTCATTGTGTTTGCTGTTGTTTTTAATTGAAATATGTTGATATTTGACATCATTTTCAATGCAATGCGCTGAAGGTGTCTCATAGATACGACATCAACATTTACAAAGTTTATCTTAAAATTAGTAGCTCCCTGCGATGTTGTACGCAGCCCTCCCCTTTACCCTGCCACTCCTTCCCCACATGCTCGTTCTTATTGAAATAAAACAAAAAAAAAATGGAAGCAAAATCTAAGAAATAAAACAAATTTTCTGTTTATCCAATCGCCACGAAACTTCACAGGATCACCCACGGGACTATTTTGAATATTGCCACAAAATTTGATCAAAATCGGTTGAGCGGTTTCGGAGTCTATAGGGAACCTACATACATACTTCTATTTTTAATTTATGTATATAGAAGATTCCATTTACAACACTTTAAAAGCCTAAAATGATCAAAATAAATATTGTTTAATTTATAAAAATCTATTTACAAGATTTGATATTTAGTTGATTTAAACATGTTCGTCCGGATGTGCAATCGGCTACTACTCGCCCAGTTTAAAAGTTTTTTTTATGCGTAGTTAAACATTTTTGCAGCTGGTTTACCTTAAAAAACGTGAATTTTTTTATGATATCTTTGTATTGTGTGCGTTTTTTACAAAATAAACACATAAACTTTTGAGGCAAATCAGAGTTTACTATAAAATTACAACAATTACTTCGAAACACGGCACAATTGGTTTTTTTTACCACTGCGGTAAAACGTCTGCGAGTTATGAAAGTTCAAATTAGTTCAAAATTGGTTGAACGTTTCCCACTTCCCTTCCCCTGTATCCGCCAATGTAGGTATATTCTAAATTAATTTTGACAAGACGCAACGATTTAAACATGTTCATCTAACTGTCCATCCGGATGTGCATTCGGCGCCGTTTTAAATATATATTTTTTCTTAAAATTTATATGGAGACACCATAGAAAGGTCAAACTTTCAAATTGAATAATTTAGTTGCGGATACTCCTGAAACAGGGTTCTTATCGTACGAAAACTCTTTTTATTATATACTTTTTGTAAAGCTCACACCCACACTGTGAATCAGTTTGTTAGAAATTTTGTAATGCATTTAAACAGAAAGCGTCATAGATCCCATAAACTATATATAGTACTTGATAAAGACGCATCGATTTAGCCATTTCCGTCTATCTTATAGATGCTGTGCAAATTTTTTGATCATTTTTGAAACCAAGCAGATTTAATTTGATACTAAGTTTATATAGTATACATATAGTATACACTTTTTGCAGTAGCTTCTATACAAATTCCATCACCCATTTTTTTGTTTTCGTATGATGGGGGTTTCTATGAATATAGATATATATAACATTTGGCTTTTTAATATAATAATTTTGTTACGGAGTTTGTAGCGCATTGAAGGAAGCATCGGGGACCCCATAGAGTATGATATATGTATATACATATAGTTGATCAGCTCGACGAGACGAAACGAACTAACCATGGCCGTCTGCCTGACCCCTGTCTGTAATAATCAAAACTATTGTGCTCAGTTTGTAGAACATTGTTCCGTAGATTAATATTTTCTAGCTTTACGATAAAATATTATTAATTTACGAGAATTTTAAGTTTAATTTACCCAAATAGGACAAATAATGTAGAAGTTAATGTAGAAAATAATGAAAAAATGTAATTTCTACAAATAATTTATGCAAAACGATACAAATATGAAACGGATACAAATTGATGAAATAAAAATTATATGTATATGGCAAAAAAACTTTTTTTATTTAGAATAGAATCTCGAAAGCAATTCTTTAAAAAAGAAAATAAAAAAAAGAATTGTTACATTTTTTTGGAAAATATTAACTTTCGAAGCTCTAATACTATTCACAAGAAATTTCAAAAAAAAAAAAGCAGGTGGGTAGTTCGTATAGGGGCTACCCCCAAAAAGCGGGCGGCGAACGCTCATTATTAGTATACCTACATATGTATGTGAAGCGATCATCAATAAGAAGGCACAAGCAGATATCAACTTAAATACCTCAGCGAAATATGTAAGTATGTGCATAAATGTTATCTTTCCCCTCTTTCTTAATAGTAACGGTAAATTTGTTTTCGGTATACAAAAGTCTGTTGTTGCAATCTATTTTTAGAATGCTTGTGCAAAATTCTTCTCTGGTCACCATTCTTAGTACCGTTATCATAAATTTGTGCTGCGTAATTTGATTTTCATATCCAATAAGTATACATATGTACATACATACATATGTGCATATAGAGATCAGTTTGATTTTTGCAAGCATCGTAAGCATTTTAATAAAAATGTTGGTCTTTTTATACCATTCGCACATAGTGTAAAATGGTATTATCAGTTTGTCTGAAAGTTTGTAACGCATTAAAGGAGGCATCGTAGACTCCATACAGTATAAACATATATTCTTGATCAGCTCGACGAGACGAGTCGATCTAGCCATGTCCGTCTGTCAGTCTATATGTTGTTGCGCTTTTTTTAGCGACCAATTTTTCTGCTATCCAGTTGAAACTTTGCACATACACTTCTTTTTGTTGCAGTTTAATAGAGTACCAAGATTGAACCGCCACGCCCAGTTTTTGGGGTAGCACCCATACAAACGCACCGTCCACTTTTGACTTTTTGTATGAAAAACTTTTTTATTGCACTCAATATCAACTTAATAATTGATGTGGTAACTTTTAGTGGACGGATGCTAGACATATACATCAGTGCCGACTGTTTAGGGTAGGCCCCATACAAACCTACTGCCGACTTTTGACTTTTTGTATGAAAATTTCTTTATTTAAGCAACATTTGGTTGAAATGCAATGTGGCGCCTTTTTATGGTCAGCCGCTTAACATATATAGACTAACGGGCGTGGTCCGCTCACTTTTTGAGGTAGCCCCCATACAAACATACTGCCCCCTTTTGTGTTTTTGTAAGTAAAATTCTTTATTAAAGTCAATATTAGTGTGATATGGTATCTTTTTACAGACAACCGCTTAACAAACACAGCCTAATGGGCTATCCCACCCACTTTTTGGGGTAACACTTATACAAACCCACCTCCCACTTTTGTGCTTTTCATAAAAAAATTCTATATTTAAATAAATATTTGCTTGAAATTCGATTAAATCATTCGAGTAGTAAATTTATAGTTTTTAAACTGTCGAATTAAGTACAAAAAGCCATGGCATTCGAGTTTGTGTGTGCTTATTAATGTAGTTGTTTTGGTTTTTTTTTTAATAATATAGTCGTAAAAAATATAAATAGTGAAAATACCACATGTTCTGTGTTCTGCATACAGCGCAGTTTTACCAGCTGTACAGCGTGAAACAACAGATGAATTCCAAGTTTTCTAGGCGCCGCTCGAAAATCTTTGAATAGCATTAAATGCAGCAGAGCAGTATAATTTGAATTGTATTCCTTTTTATGTTAGTTGGAGCCTTCGAACGCCACATTCATCTCCGTGGTTGTGTAGTAGGGTCCTTCGTTGACATAACGCATTAATTGCATACGTTGTTGTGCATCAAAGATGTTGCTATTCGCCAGCTTGCCAATAAGCTCCCATTTTTGATATTTGACTTCTCTTTCAGTCTCAACACGACGATCAAGCAGATATTCAATAAAGCCAGCGGTTCTGTTTATAGCCTCAATACCCCATTCATGATCGCCAAGCGCATTGACGAAACAAAGACAGGCAAGTTTAAGATCAGTAAATGGTGTGCGACAGTAATCTAAGAACAGTTGCAACTCGCCGCCACTGGTCATATAGCTAAACCATTGCTTGAGAACATCACTGAAATCGACAAAGAAAAAAAAACTGTATTAATTTATCATGTTGCATTACAAACAAGAAAACAAAATTTATTTACATATATAGCAAAATAACTACATACCTGACATTTTGATCCAATTTTTCTGCAGGGTCTTCTTTTGAATAGATCGCTTCGAGCGTATTGAACAGACGTATCTTAAGTTCAACTGGCAGATTTCTTAGATGCGTCTCATACATCACAAAGACTTCACGTGTCGAAGCGGGAAAACGTTGTTCGAGCAGCAGTTTACCTTGTGGTGTCTCTACCAGATTGGCCAATGTATCCATAGCAACAGGCAGCAAATTAATATCAGCAGCAAGTAAAGTCTCAAACAAATATAAGACCATGTGTTCGTAATCTACTATCATCTTATCCGGATGTATACGTGCAATTTTTCCGAAGAATTTCATAATGCTTGGTACAAGTAAACTAACCAACGGAATCTGATCAATAAGACGTATACGATCGCTCATCACCTCGAAGACGCGTCGTCGCTCCAGGAAAACTAGTCCATGATTTTTTTCAGCAAGCGGTACTAGTATTTCCAATACATTCGACTGCAACAGCACATCATCGTTGTCCAGCTCCGCAATGGCTGCGTCCAGTATGAATTCAATGGATTTCTAATGAATTTGCGCTGCGTTTACCAATCTTTATGGCGACATCATACAGGCGACAACGTATTTCTTCGCTCTCCCTGAGCAACGCAAGTAAAATTTCATGTATTTCAGGTTGTTCGATGCGTGGCAACAAAATCATAGCTAGTACACGAACAGCACGTACGCCACACTCCGATTCGGTGTTCTTTAGCTCATCGAACAACAAGAAGAGTAGATCATTACTCGTTAGAGGCTTCAACTCACCTAAGCTGGCCCTCTCGAGCAGCTCCTTCAGCAGGCAATCAATGGCCTGTGCGCGTATACGCGCAGAAGAATTGGTCAGTGCGAGTCGCAGCTCCATGGTGGTATTTGCATGAGGTACATCAATTTTAATGCGCGCCAAACACAAGGCTATAATATCGTTGGCCAGTTTTATTTGCTCGCGATCGTCATCCACGTTTAGTTCGTCGGTGTGCTCCAGACAATGAAACAGTTGCGGCGAAGCCAACAATTGTGACAGTACGTTATTATCGTACACATCATTCTCCACTGGCTGATTGAGTCGACTGTAAATCTCGGTGAGCGCCGCAAGACGTGTTGCGGGCAAGATTAGGTCGGCTAACTGCGCTGTACACCAGCTGGCATCCATATTATCTGTGTGTGTTTATGTACACTTTTTCTTTAGAATGAACAACAGGGCAGCACGCTATTATGTACAGCAGCGGTATAAATTTCGAATTAATTTGGCACATCAAATTTCGTGTTAAATTTTTCTGCTTGCCGAAATAAAATTGAATATAATGGCCAATGTGTACACCAGTTGAAAAATAAGAAAATACCAAATTTACTGACAGCAGTGCTTACTACGCAAACTCTGGTATTTATTACACTTAGCATATACGGCAACACTGTTCGACGCCATTTTACGCGTAGCAAAGCGAAACAATTTTTTTTTTTTTGTAATATATTTTGTGTAAGTGTTTGCTACGCAAGTAATAATTTTGTTGCGATTGTATTATCTACTACGCAGACTACGCTTGCGTGTGTGTACTTTAACAATGGCACAGCGCTTTACGCCTGGCCAAGCGCCAGTGCAATCGCATTACCAACCACAAACGCCCAGCATACGTCCTTATGCTGCCGGTGGCGCCGCCAGTTTTCCGGTAAGTCAAACTGTCGCAGCTGCAAAGAAAATCGATTAATAGCAACATTATTTTCTACACAGCCACGCGGTTTTCCACTACATCCAAATCCAGCACAGACAGTACCGTGCGCCAGCCCAGCGGTTGGTGCTGGCGTTGGTGGCCCATCCATATTGCAACGCGCTGCACAGCCCAGTTTTCAGAGCGGTTTGCGTGGTGGTGGTGGCACAGCTGGCGGTGTGAATAAACGTTCGAATGAAACGCGTAATCTAAGCGGTGCTGGCGGTGGTGCCAGTGGCAATAAAGGTGGCGCCGCTGGTGACATGGTGCCTGCGAAAAAGAAGAAAAAACTCGCTGACAAAATATTGCCGCAGAAGGTGCGCGACTTAGTGCCCGAATCACAGGCTTACATGGATCTGCTTACGTTTGAGCGCAAACTTGATGCGACTATTATGCGTAAACGTCTTGATATACAAGAGGCGCTTAAGCGGCCAATGAAACAGAAACGCAAATTGCGCATATTCATCTCAAACACATTCTACCCGTGCAAGGAACCAACCAATGACGGCGACGATGGACAGGTTGCATCGTGGGAGTTGCGTGTCGAGGGTCGTTTGCTTGAAGATGGCAAAGGTGACCCGAATACAAAAATCAAACGCAAATTCTCATCGTTTTTTAAATCACTGGTTATTGAGCTGGACAAGGAACTGTACGGTCCAGATAATCATCTGGTCGAATGGCACCGCACACACACCACACAGGAGACCGATGGTTTTCAGGTGAAGCGTCCGGGCGATCGCAACGTACGTTGCACCATACTACTGCTGTTGGACTATCAGCCGTTACAATTCAAGCTGGATCCGCGTTTGGCACGTCTATTGGGCGTACACACACAAACGCGCCCGGTCATCATATCGGCATTGTGGCAGTACATAAAAACGCACAAATTGCAGGATGCACATGAGCGCGAGTACCTCAATTGTGACAAGTATCTGGAGCAGATATTCACCTGTCAGCGGATGAAATTCGCAGAGATACCACAACGTTTGAACCCACTGCTGCATCCACCCGATCCGATTGTCATCAATCATTTTATTGAAAGCGGTGCCGAGAACAAACAGACCGCCTGTTATGACATCGATGTTGAGGTGGACGATACGCTCAAGAATCAAATGAACAATTTTCTTATGAGCACCGCCAGTCAGCAGGAAATACAGGGACTTGATACAAAGATACACGAAACGGTTGACACCATCAATCAGATGAAAACGAATCGTGAGTTCTTTCTCAGCTTTGCTAAAGATCCACAGGCGTTCATTAATCGTTGGATTATAAGTCAGACGCGTGATCTTAAGGTGCGTTGTCTATATTTAAATAGCTTTCGTATGCAATTCTAGTAAGAATATGTGTGTTTGTTTTTAATTTTCTACAGGTAATGGCAGAGGTTGTTGGAAACCCAGAAGAGGAACGTCGCGCAGAGTTTTACTATCAACCATGGACACATGAATCTGTTTCGCGCTATTTCTTCACTAAGGTCAATCAGAAGCGCGCCGAACTTGAGCAAGCGTTGGGCATACGCAGCGGTTAGGCTATTATTTCCAGAAAGTGTTGCAAATTGATACTTTGCTCTCAGCAAAAAACACATGATTTAGGCGAAAACCGCTGCTAATGTCCAATATGGCAAAACATTTCCTTCTTTTTTTTTTAAGTAAGAAGTAAACGGAAAATATAATTTAATGACATATTCCGCCAAAACACTACTTATATGCGCATTTTTGAAAGCAGTAATGACGACCAATATGAAGTGTAATATAGCGTATATTAAAATTTGTGCAAATATAGTAACAGCCAAAAATGGCCATGATGGATTCTATAAAATATATAATTGTATATTGCGATATTCGTGGTGAGTTTCGTCCGTATTAATGTCGACGATATTACGTATATTATAAAAGATATGTATACTTTATATGTATACTACTCTATAAGAGCTAAACATATGAAGTGTAAAAAATTAAGTGGCAATTACACAGTGGTATACAGGGTATAAGAGACGTGCTACTTACCATTCTTTTACAAAATAATATTCTTCAGCATCATCTTGTATAGCGAAAAATGACCACCATAAAAGTTTCGAATTGGTATATGTCTGTATAGGCTGACATTAGCGAAAATGCTGCGTACTTCGCAGTCGTTAATACACGACTGCTCCATTGCCCATTGGGTAAATTGGTATATTACGCTTGTGCAAATCTTTAAAACCGCCGAAAGAAAAAAAACTGTCAGACTTTAAGTAAATATATTCGAGTCGTTAGACCGTCTGCTTGTCTGCCGAAATCTCTGACTAAGATATAGCCTTCAAATGTGGATATTAAGTATCTCCTATTCTCTACAATGTGTATAAAAATATATTTAATGTGTATAAAATAAACCCAACTATAAGGATTAGCTCCTGCCTTAACCTGTCCCATGTTTGTTTTAGCTGTTAATTAATGTTCATAAGTTCAGATCGCATATAGCATCTATACAACTCAATAGTTCAAATAAAGACTCCTAGACAAGCTACAGGGTATCTCGAAGCCAAGCACATTCGATTGCAGCGTTTATAGTTTAAAGAAGAACTTTCTTTAATTGAAGCATTTTTTTTATACACTCTGTATTACAAAGAAGTCTATAAATACAAACCAATTTCAATTGAAAATTTGTCGTATGCAAAATAGAGGGAGACAGAATGACATCGTGCGAACGAGGTATTATTATTAATTAATATTAGGCACTGTGACGTTTGCCGATCTATTATGCCGTGACCGTAGTTTCTACCTATAACACTTTGGGTTTAGTCTAATGCGGCGCTAGGACAAGTTTGCATGGCTCCTGCTACGGTTATGCATGCTACCCACTGAATCGTGTGTTCAGATTATTTGCTGTCTACTGTTAGTTTAGTGATTTCTGCCCAAAAAATGTCCCGTACCTTAACGCGTATCCGACCATTGTAAGACACATCCATCACAGTATCTTGATTGTGCACGTCCAACGGTGACTCCACATGCCATCATAGCCTTTGTGGCCTTTTCATTATTCTTTGATTTTAATTTTTCGCCACATTCTGCCATTGGGCGTCGGTCAAATGTTACAAAACTGTAATTTAGTAGTTACAGAACGGATTTCAAAGACTTTTCAGACACCAGCACCGGAAACTCGCGGAAGATCCCAGGTAGTGTTTAAAATATTAATGAATCCGGTAGTGAGATACTCGAAGCAATATCTGTTTGTATCGGCTACACTTCTAAAACAGTCTCTAAATGTGAAAGCAAATATAGACACAGTTCGTAGTCGGCAGCGAGAAAATATTCTTGGAGCATGGAGTCCGAAAATATTTTGTGAACGACCGAACTCAGAATATGCACCTAGATTCAACCGGAATACAATCAAACATTCTGCATCATGATTTGGGCGAGTTTCTCTCATATCTTAGAGCTAATTATGCTGAATATGTCAGTGAGAGAAAATTTGCCACTGATTTGGACATACCAACAGAACAACGATGCAAAGTATATAAGCAAACTTCTCAAGGCATGGTATGACACTAATATGTTGGGCTTCAGATTTTAATCGTACTAAGAATTTGTGATGAAATGTGAAAAAGGTAGACTCGGAAGCTAAACCAAACCAGCCACTTGCCACTTTGAGAGACTGTAAAGAGTTCCTGGACAACGATTTCATTGAAGCGATGCCAAAACTTTATAGACTCTGTGCGAAGGCTATGTGTTTGTGGTTATTGTTAATAAATGTGATTCGAAAAGCCAAGAATACAATAGAATTATTTTGTTTGCAGCTGTACTTCCCAGTGAAATGAGCAATTGTAGTTTTAGCTGGTTTGATGCAAAGTCCTAGTTTGATACACCAAATTTGTGTGACTTTGGTGCCTTTATTTTACCTCATCATTTCCTCTACAGATAATCACAGTCGTCAGCATAGCCCTGGCCGTTATCTGTTAGGGTGCCTATTAATTCACCAACTATAGGTATCCATAACTGTGGGGTTTGAACTCCTATACCAACAATCAAACCGATAACTCAACATTTAACATTTAGCGACTACTTTACACTAGATTACACCAGACAGACGGACACATTTTGCGCCCACAAATAGATTATTTAAAGTATTGTCCTTCGTTCACCACTACTATTTCCCATCTTTCTGGCAGCATACGGATTCCGCGTCGGAATAATGACACGCCAGTAGAAGCAAACCAATAATCCACGTAATTAAGAGAGTGCTGCACAGCCAGGCCAAAATTTTCGATCAAAATAAGAGGCAATCGAAAGGAGCAAAGCCTAGTAAATACAGCGCGTGGAGTACGACTTTCCATTTGAGCGTTTGCAACTTGTTTACAGCATGGAGCCGAGAATTGTCGTGATTCAATGTATCAATTGTTATTGGTAGTGATATTCCGTGATAGTTTCATTGAGTTTTATTAGCTCTTAGGTGGATTACACGCAGCTAAACTCGCCAAATAAAGCGCATTAGCTTAAATCCATGGATATTTGGCTTGGTTGGCCTGGCTTAACCCATGACTTGCGATTGTCGGAACGAATCCACTTTTCACCACCAATCACAATTCAATACCAAAATTTCTTTCTTTTCTGTCATTCAAGCAATTATTCACAGGGGAAAATAATTTGTCATATATATATATATCGGTTTCAACTCGTATGGCATCCAATATTCTTAGGGAGTATATATATCGTAGCTAGCTCATAGAGGATTGCATACGAAGCAACCATATGAAGAACAAAGCGTTGGAAAGTTCATTAAGTACATACATACGTATATACATTTGATCTTGAGAAATTCCATTTTTATCATACGTTCGTAAAGTGAAAGTGATCTCAAAAAATTTACATAAATAAATTGTTGTACGGTTTTATTTGCAAATAACTGCAAAAAAAAATTGTTTTTAAATCCGTTTCACTATTAGCTACATACATATGGAAAATTTCTTTATAAATATAAATATTTAGTACACATTTAACGACGGACTACTGAAGTGAATTTTGTGTTGCCAACTAACTAGTTACAATATATTGTGATGCAGGGAGATGTGTCAGCTACATATGTACATACATACTTGTATATAGTCGTATGTACATAAGGTCCCATCTACTCTGCTTTAGCATGAGTTTTTGTCAACTTCGACTGCTGTGGTGATGTGCTTGATACTTGCTCCTCAATAGCGATACCTGTATCCAGGCGAGTTTTATCGACTGGATAGAGCCAACGTTGATACAAATAGATTAGGAACACAACATCGTCGCGCAAACAGGCAAAACGGTGGGCCGTTGGCATTGTAATGATGAACGCAAAGAAATCATCGATAAATGTATTAAATGCTTTGTACATGAATGAGCGCCATGGCAGTGCAGCGACTGATTTAAGCTTGTAATTGACAAACAATTGCGGCAGCATGAACAGAAAACCAAAAGCGTAGACACCATTCACTAGCGAGTTAAGCGTCCATGAATACCAGCTGCGATGTGGCTGATATATAAGCGAGTAAACAGCACCGCACAGACAGAGCGGATAGAGCAAATAGCTAAGATAACGCATGCCCTGTTTGTCAAACTGTTCGGTGCGTTGCTCAGCGCCGGCAGCGATATTTGGCGTTTCATCTGTTAGCTGACGCACTAGTCCACTGAAGGTCAACTCAATGCGCAATATTTTCTTACATTTCCACAATTCGATAAGTGTACCGAAACCTGCTGGAATAAGCACCAGCAGTGAAGTGTCCTCATCGAGCAGATAAAGAAAGATAATGATTTGCGAAAAAGCAAGCCAGAGCGTTGTGCGCGTTGAGAGTCCTTCATAGGAGCGTTTCTTGCGCCAGAAACTAACGTCATTCTTTAGCGAGAGAAAGTCAAAGAGCAGCTGCAAAAGTTGACAAACACAAAAAATTTCAAATATGTACCTTAATAAAAATCAAAGTTAAATTCATCTGCTTACATGTACGCTCGAAACAAAAAATGTGCCGCACAACAGATAGACATTCGTATCCGAAAATATGCCCTTCAATTCATCGACATCTTTCACTACAAATCCAACGGATAGCAGCGCATTCATGGCGTGCTCCATGAGCAACATGAGGCGCAGCTTGCCGGTGCTCATTGGCTTGAAATGGAATGTAAATGTAAATTCGGTGGTATTCTTTGTTACTTGTTTGAGATCCTTGAGACGTGTATTGAAGAAATCCGTCTTCATTATGGGCAGTATCTGTTTGTAGCGATTAACATGTATCAAATGTGCCATTTCTGGTGGTACATCGTTTTGTGACACCGATATATTATCCGTCAACAGATTGACAAAGACTGTCGACCGTAAATGCGTTACTGGCTTACTGGCCGGCGGTTTACTGGTATCTGCAACCGTTTGCTGTAGCTTTGCATTATTTTGCTGTGCTTGGTTTTCGTTTTTATTACTCTAAAATTAATAATAAAAAAAAAAAAAAAATGGTTTTAGCTTCCCCATGTGGAATATGCTTGCTTACTTACAGATTCGCCAAGCAAAATGAACGTCTCCACGCGCGGCACCATATATTCCGTCAATCCGAGCGTGTGCACCACTGTCGGCCCATCTCGTCGCAGTGTACGCCATTCCAGCGGCTCGCCCTCAAGCGCCAACACTACCTGCATGTATAGCGTACCGTTCCGTCGCGTCTTGAGCGGCACATCGATTGACAGATCTTGAGTGTATTCATGCCAATAGTCGAAATTCTGCAGCTTGTGTACACGTTTCACTTCACTGCCAATGGGATTTCGTTTCGTGGATGTGAAGAGCGCCAATTGCATGCGTGGCTGCTGCTGCAGAAATGAGGTGTAACACGGCGTATTGCTGCATTTAACTACCGCAAATAGTTGCGCCATCTGGTAAATGGAATGTCCAATGTAGGCCAGAAAGATGCCTGCGAGTATTGTCGTTATCGATGGGAAATACATTTTCTGTTTAGCTGCCGCAGCTCGTCCGTACTTTATTTATTTATTTAACACATTTAAGCGGCGCTCGCGCTGCCTCCCGCACTCACGATAGAACAGCCGGCATATGTTAAAGTTTAACCCGCGTGCAGCAGCTGACATTATTTTGTGACGGGTGCGATTTTTTGTTTTGGGGTGTGGTCAGCAGTTTGCTTTAAGATTGTATTTGTATCTATATATCTAGTTTTTCTTTATTTTTTTTATAATCTGGCTCTCATAAGCATTTTACGATTGCACTGATTTAAGAATTCACTGCTATAAATATTAATTGTAATACTTATAACATTCTGAATAGAAAATGCACACATCTTTTTGAATTTTTTCTTTATGTGAAAGGCATCACTGAACCATTCATGTAATTACACTACTACTTGGCACAGATGGACGAGATTTTTCATATTGGTATATGGTATATTATATACTGAATAATGATAATCGGCTTTCAAGTTATGTCACTACCCATCATCAGTCTATCATGCTATATGAATCGTCAGTTATATCATGATTAATTGAAAAATGACTTGAGTATTCCACGAATTTCTGTTGTCCAATGATAACCAAAATCGAAAAGACTATACTCTTCAAGTATGTTCGGTTTAGAGTTGAGCAATATTTAACTACCTATGATTCAATCATGTCGACTGAAAATTCGCTGATATCAGTTGCTACTAGATATAGTGAATACCAGTGATTGAGTATCATTTGCCACTGTGATTCACTGCGTATCAGTTATATATCATGCATACACTTGATACGTTGATACTTTTTGTGCTGCCAACACTACATGCATGATATATAACTGATATGCCGTGAATTACAATATCAAGTGGGAACTGATATCAGTGATTTTCAGTTGCCGTAATTGAATCAGAACATTGAAATGTTCTTTCTGATATTTTCTTGGGTTTTTTATATCTAATCCTCACGGTGAACGGTATTTGAAAGTGAATATAGTCGATTATTTCAGATCCTCCAGCGGAATACTACTGCAAGCGTACGCACACTAGCATGACCATAATGAATCATCAGGTATATTTCAAAACACTATTCTTTATGCACAGTTGTTGTATTGAACATTTAAAAATGTGTGCTTGGTTGAAGCCAGACACAAATATGATTTGCCACAATTCACTGATAACGAATAATGGTTTTCATTAACACAAAACTACAAAACACAGTCTGTTGAAATAGCTTAAAGTGTAATTACCGAATTAATTACCGAACAAATGTTTCCAGCGAGGTACATAAAATATTTGCTTCATTTCATATATTAAATATAATTTTATTATTTTGAAAAAACTATCAGAGGTGGTGCAATCAGGTTGGAAGCTGGTTTTAGGGCTGTAATAACATTTTAAGTTGAATAGAATTACTAATATGGATGCTTATTCAATTTTATTTCAGTTCCCAGACTACTTGCTTTCGCTTTCCAATCCTATAGTTTAATTACCAAAATAGAACATAATAAAAAAAAATCCAGCTGGATGTGTAAATAATGAAAGCAGATTAATGTAACTATGTAAGATTGCTAAGCAATATCACATTATTTTAAGTAATGTTCCCTCTTTCTCACTTTTCCCAAAGGTTTTCCGGTTTTCACTAGCTGTTCGGGTACTTACAAACCGAAGAAGTTTTTAAGTTTCCATTCTTTTGGCTCGTGCATATGAAATCAAATTTACATCCATTTTGCGAATGATGGTTGGCAAATAGTTTGATATTTAAGTATTTAGAAATTTACTGTGACCTAAATTATATTTATTAATAAGTAGTTTTTAAAGCAACACATCAATTTCTATGCAAGAATTTTAAAAACTAATCCGAATTTTTTGATAAAGCTGTTCCAGCTTTCACTTTTGTAAAAAAAACGGCGCAAGGGCTATTTTGTAGTGTGGTCTGTATATAAAACAGAGCATATATATATATATATATATATATATATATATATATATATATATATATATATATATATATATATATATATATATATATATATATATATATATATATATATATATATATATATATATATATATATATATATATATATATATATATATATATATATATATATATATATATATATATATATATATATATATATATATATATATATATATATATATATATATATATATATATATATATATATATATATATATATATATATATATATATATATATATATATATATATATATATATATATATATATATATATATGCATTTTCTACATAAGACGAACATTCATGCACATTAAATGAAATTCTTCCATAATTTGTCTTCATTTCTAAGTTGTGTAAATGAAGTAGCTAATAATAGTTTATAGTCTCATTTATAGGGTGAGTATAGTATTATGTACATAATATTGTACATAGTTAGTTATATATAATTTACGCAAAACCATTGCTTCGCTTTTTGTGCAATCTTACATTTGATTTATTTGCAGCAACCAGTTGAGGGTTAAATCGCAAAATTATACAGGGCTGCATAATTCTGACTTGCATTGCTACACTTTTACAATACGATATCCCTGGTCATAACAAAAGCGAAGCAGTCGAAGAAGAAGAAGAATAAATAGCAGTGCAGCAGCAGAAGCGTAAACTAAAAACTGCCACAATTTACGCAGAGATCGATTTGTCATGATCAGTTCCGTTTAAACAACGGAAGGAAATTGTGTACACTGCTTCTATATTTTTTTTTTCTATTTATTTATTTTTGTCAACAATTAAAACGAAATCGATTAATATACGAATTAGTGCAAGCTTTGTTATTGTTGCTGCAAGTTTCACGTCAGCAGCCAAAAGCAAAATAATATGTACATATGTGCTCATGTGTGTGTGTGTGAGTGAGAGTGTGCATTGCAACAAAAGTGTAAATGTTATGATATGATCTATATACATATATGTATGTATATATAATTATAGTCCATAATAAAAGAAAATTCCAAATAAAAAAAATATAAAGTAAAAACCGTCTAAATTAAAAAAAAAACTTCCGTTCGAGTAAAATTTAATAAAATAAAGAACGCTTTTGTACGCTGTTGCTTACGTGTCTACCTTCGCTCCCATTGCCGCCACCGCCGTTTCAGTCACAGCCGCAGCCGCGACGCGATATTAATTTTATATTTGGGTCTTTTTTTTTTTTTAGTGTTCTTGGTGTGATTTTCCCCGCCCCACTTAAGCAGCCACTTTACGTCAAAGTGCGCAATGGCGGCATTATATCGCTTGAGTACTATTAGTTCTCTGTTTTTCTTGTTGTTGTTCTTGTTTCTGTTCAGCTGTGCGCATGCGGCAATAATTGCGCAGCAGCCACCTTTAGCAGCCAACACCAACAGTACCGTCGCCACCACAGTTGATGACTCGGAGCACATAGAGCTGCAACAATTTTTAACCAATGTACCGTTACATTATGCCACTAATGATGAAATTGCGACCAGATTTGCACAGCTCGTAAATGAACAACCAAATTTGTTAAAGACCTACAGCATCGGTAAAACATTAAAGGAACGTGATATACATGTACTTCAGCTTGGTGCATCAATTGATGCACATCAGTTGCGTCCTCTGATAAAGATCACTGCAAATATACACGGTGATGAGGCGGTGGGCAGACAAATGGTGCTATTCTTGGCCGAATATTTAGCCGGCAATTATGCGCATTCGTTGGATGTACAGCGTTTGCTTAATACAACGGAAATACATTTGTTACCGAGCTGTAATCCCGATGGATTTGCATTGGCTAAGGTGAGTTTGTGTTAATTAATGAAGTTTTGTATCATTTCTAACTACATACATATGTATGTTTTTTTGCTATTTGTTCCTTTACTTTGCAGCTTTATATTTATCAAGCGCAAAAATCCAATCAAGTTTAGAAAGTATAACTCGTAGTAAATATTTGGAAAGCTGGGGTCATGCAAAGAAATACATATGTATGTATTTAATCGAATATAGTTCAACGGATCAAGCCATTTATTCAAGCAAAATTCCATCCGATTTGACTTTTACTTTTGGAATGAGTTAATGAGTTGACGTTTTTGTATTTCTGTATTTCTTTTTTTTTTTTTTTTTTGTTTAAGCGAAGTTTTATCCAGAAATATGCGCGCATTATGTGATTCACGATTATATATACAACTAGTCGTATATACTTCGTATATTGCTGGTAGCATGGTCTGGAGTTTATTACACTGTGCAAGTTTTTTTTTTCACAAAAAAAAAAAAAAAAAAAAAATGTAATAAAAGAGGAAAACTGAAACGTGTCAGATGTTGACGGTTTCACCCTATTTCAAAGAAATCGAACTGCAGCAGTTGACATCATGTTTTCATATCAAATATTTTATACTTTTATACAGAAATGCTGTGAAATGGTATTATTAGTTTGTAACGCGTTAACGGAGACATCGTAGACCCCATAAAGTATATATTCTTGATCAGCCCGACGTCGATCTAGCTATATCCGGCTGGATGTTGGATGCGTTTTTTGTTGACCAATTTGTATGCTATTCAGTTATAAATTTGCACCTAGGCTTCTTTTTATTGCAGTCAAATAAAGTTGCAATATTGATACAAACTCCCCGTCCATTATTGACTTTTTGTATGAAAAACTTTTTATTGTACTCAATATCAACTTAATAATTGATATGGTAGTTTCTGATTTAAGGATACTTCACATATACATCAATGTGTGTGATCCGCCCACTTTTTGTGCTAACCCCCATAGAAACCAACCTCCCAATTTTGTGTTCTTCTATGAACCGTGTAGCGCCTACTTTTTAGGGTTCCCCCAATAAAAACCCACAAACCCACGTTTATGTTTTACAATACAATTTAAATTTCGTCTGAATGGTATTAGAGCTTCGGTAACACCAAAGTTAACTTTTTTTTTCTTCTTGTTTTTATAAGTTTTTTAATCAAATGGTTATTTTTACGGGTTAACTAAGATTTGAAAGTTTCTAACTTGTGCGCTGCTTTTTTTTTTTTTTGTAAAGTGTCTTAATCAAAGTTGTTGAGAATATTCCAGGCTTTAACTTTAGCACTTTGAACAAAAATCAAATTTTTATTGAACTTATGTTCAAGGTTTTCGCCCTAATTGCGCCAGATATCGGCACGTCATATGAATTGCTTACACAAAAAAGTTGTTCGTGTCAGTGTCAGCCAAGTAGTTTTTGCAAACACATCACTATTAAAAATTGTGTCAATAAAAAATGCTCTCATTTTTTTATATATACACTTCACACAGAGTGTGAATAGTATTATAATTTGGTCACTATGTTTGCAACGCCTTAAAGCAGCGGTGGCCAAGTCTTTGCTCTCGTTGATCTGAGTGCTGAAACCGTTACTTCTGCATGCTTGCAGATACAATACAATAACAACAACAACTTTCGGCGCAGTCGAAAACGTAACAACAAACACACACGATTTTCGTTTGCGACGCGGACCGTCATAAAAGTGTTCACTTTGCTATGATTTATGACTTCTGCCGCGTCTTGTACACTGTATAAGAAAGCGAAGTAGGTTTTGTTGTGTTACGATTTTTACTAAGTGATTGAATTTAAATGGTTTCGATTATTTTATTTCAGTATTGAATTTTTTTTACTTTAATAAATCAAACAACAACAATACAGCGAAGGCTCGATTTTCTCTGCGACGCATAGAATCATAAAAGTGTTCATTTTGTTTAGATTTATGACTTCAAAAACTCTGTTTGTTGTAGATGTTGTTGTACTGCTCCCGATTTAAAATTTCGCACCCACCACTGCCTTAAAAGAAGCAACGGAGACACTATGAAGTATATATAGTTGATATCAGGACGACCAAGTTGCTTACGCTAACTTTTTGAGTAGGGTTCAGTCTAATATTACATTGGATCCAAAGACATTTTTCGACTTCGTTCATATAAACGTAGTAATTCCTATTAATTTACGTCGTGCATAAACTTTGGCGCAAATTATGCTGAAAATGATCATGATATAAGCAATTTATCCGCGGAGATTTCAATGCCAATAATTACTTCTCTGATGACAAATACTTAAAACTGTAGTAGACACCAACACTGCCAAGAATATAGTGCAAGTGTGAAGAGTATTAAAGTTTTGGTTCCATAGAAGTTTACGTTTTCTCTTTTTTTATAATAGAACATAAATACATATGTTTTTATACAAACAATATGATTTTTTGTTCATATTTGTCTGGTCACCGAATAATATTGGGTTGACAAATAAGTTTTTTTTTTTGTAATTTTGTACGGTGTTTCTTGGCTTGAGTTCATACGGAACCCAATTTCCTTATTTTTGCATCGTACCCATGACCTTGAGAGCTTGTTGAATGACTTCCAAGGTTTCAACGAGCTCTTCTTTAGTTTGACAAGAATCTTATTCCAATAAAGCATCCAACTCAGCAGCGTCTTCAAATTTTACTAATCACCCTTCGCGGTCTTTATCACTGGTGTGAAAATCGCCACTTTTTAAAACGCCGGAACCAGTACTCACATGTTTTGATTTATGGAGCATGTTCCCCTTCTTCTTTTTATTTGGGTGTTGTCAGGCGAGATACTATTAACCTAGCTTGAGACTTCAAAAAATTTACAATTTTGGTCGAGATTACCTTACCGTATATCTTTAGATTACTGTCAAATTTCGAGCAATCTGCATCATTAAGTTTGTAGGTTGACAGCCATTGAGAACAGGCATGGAAGACAGACGAATATATCCCTCTCTCTCTCTCTCTCTCTCTCTCTCTCTCTCTCTCTCTCTCTCTCTCTCTCTCTCTCTCTCTCTCTCTCTCTCTCTCTCTCTCTCTCTCTCTCTCTCTCTCTCTCTCTCTCTATATATATATATATATATATATATATATATATATATATATATATATATATATATATATATATATATATATATATATATATATATCTCTCTCTCTCTCTCTCTCTCTCTCTCTCTCTCTCTCTCTCTCTCTCTCTCTCTCTCTCTCTCTCTCTCTCTCTCTCTCTCTCTCTCTCTCTCTCTCTCTCTCTCTATATATATATATATATATATCTCTCTCTATATATATGTATAAGTACTTATAGAATATTGTTTGGTTGAAAGTTCAGAAATATTATTCTAATGTGTACATATTAAATATTGTATTGTTTTTTTTATTGGTTTTTTTTTGTAGTATCAAGATCACAGTCCGATATATGTTTGCACTTGCATATAGTGTTTCTTTGATAAGATTAAACTATATTCAGCTAAAAATATGAAATTATAATCTTTACAATAACATTTGATATATGAACACCATTTTTCACTCATTCATTTGAGTTAAAGTTGAAAATAGTGGATTGTCACACGGCGGTGCGCTCTCTACTTTTTGATGCCAAAAATAAAACTACGTAGCCGGATATGTGCGTTTATACAATAATGTATAGATTATCTGATATAGGATCTAACTTGTTCCATAGTATTGCTTCATTCCAATGTCTTAAACTTGTTCCACTAAAACGACAGTAAAAGTTTTTTGCAGTGAATAAAGTCGAAATGTGTTTCGGTTTAGGTTGCGGTTTGGATACGTACCGAAACGTGTGTTTCGATATAAGGTTCTGTACTGGTTTTAATTTATTTCGGTATTCGTTTACGGTACTGTACTTGGATTTTAGTTTCGGTATAACGGTACGGTGCGGTCTTGACCGATAGACTGTTGTAGAGCCACCTAAGTAAGTAAGTATAAAGTTACAGTACCGGTGAAAATTAAAATTCTTGAAAAAAGAATAGTATAATTTCTATTATCAACGTTCCAAAGACCGTACATCAATTAATAATAAGTTAATACAAACATAATTCAATTTTAATACACTTCACACATAGTGTGCTTAATATTATAATTTTGTCACGGAATTTGTATCGACGCGACGAATCGAACTAGATATGTCCGTCTGTCGCCTGTCTGTATGAATCAAAACTACACCTGTAGTTTTGAAGATGTCGATCTGCAATCGGGTATGGATACTTCCTAAGTTTATAAGCTGAACATATGTCACAATGCATCCGGAATGCTTCAAGTTTATGCACACCGCCCATATTATCGAACTTCAAACGTAGATGTTCACCAAGCGACAGAATATTCGATAAAGAAGCCTGCACGACTTTAATTATCATCGAATTCGAGTCTGCGAGTAAATCGACAAATGCCTTTAATATGTCATACTTGTCAATCAGTTTATCAATTTGCTTGGGTGTGCCATAGAAAGTGGTATTAAGTGCCAGATCAGGCGGCTTCCATTTGCCATTTAAAAGCGCCACCTACCAGAATATGACGAATTTGGCTAAAGATGCCCGCATCGATAACCGCTTGTATTTGGTCGTTAGTGCACGCTGTTATGTTACTAACCGTCCAGACAGCCACATTCACACAGGGCTCATTGGTATGCTTCAGCAACAAGAACAGCTTGACGGACAAGCAGCCAGCATAGATCGTAGCATCGGTTTGCTGATATGTAAATGATGCTTGATTCATCGGTACCCATGAGTGTAACCAGACGTCATAGAACGCCAGTATCCACAATTTGCTGTATATTGTTCTTGTCCTTTGTCACATAGCACAGCGTCCAGCAGACACCAGAAAGCACTTCTTTATCGTTACCTGACAGTAGCTGCGTCAGCATAGGTACCAAACGTTGTGTCTGTGCGGATGGCGGTGGTGTAATAGATTTCTTGCGGTACAGATTCAAAGTAAGGAAAACAATGTTGCGTAAAAATCTAATCGGTCTGTCACACATCATCAAATTCACAATAATATCGATAACATTATGGTCCAAGACAATATCATGTACCCGAGACAATATTGGTCAGCGCCCAAGCAGCTTCGAATTGGAAGTTGGGTCGCCACGCATTCTGCAAGAAGGCTATGCAGAGCGGCACAAAACTTGTTGCTGAAAAGTCTCCATTAGCGGTGCGGTTGTTTTTTCTCAGTCAGTGACTTGTATTTTGTTTAGAAAATTAAAAATTATTGTTGATATATAACAATCAATGCTATGTAATGTCGATGCAAACTAACAAAACTGTACAACACTTAGAAAATACAAAACTGTCACATTTTTGACTTTTTGTATGAACATTTTTTATTAGAATTGATGAAAAATTAGAAGTAATCTATACATTCTATATAAATTGAAGTACGTCAAGCGTTTACAATTTGCGTACGCTTCAACAAAATTTCGCAAATGTCATAGGCATAAACATGTCGCAAGATATACGAAATAAGATTATCAATACGTATGTACCGAAATTAATACATAGTCTGCTCGGCTCCGAGAACGATGAAGAAACGCTCACATACCGCACTTGCGAGTCCTACGTATGGAATCAGATTAGGTTCAATCGTTACCAGAGCGTCAATAGTCATGCAGTACGACGTCAAATTGATGTACTTTGCCATCGTTTCACTATTGAAAATTTAAACGAATTTGCGGTCTATGTGCGTCAGTTATGCGATAAACTAATAAACGATTCAGTCTGTGCAGAGCACTACGAGTTGGATGTACAATGGTCGATAATTGAGTTCATCATATCACTTGCCCACCAACCCTTTGAAACAATACGCCGTAATAAGCTTGCTAAGAACGCAGAGCGTTGTGCGGTGCTGGTGAAATTAAGTGCGGAAAATGCCAATGCGACGGAGGCTAAGCAAGAAGTACCCGAAATTGATCCTGAATTGCTGGCGTCACTTAAAGAGAGTTTTATAGAAACAACGTTAAATGATAACACGGATAGCAGCGACTTGGATAGCTTAAGTGACTTAACGCATGTTGAGTCCACGCAAACAATAGAACCAGATACAAATACAGCGACAGAGTTAATCAAATATGAAAATACTAAATCGATTCCACATAAATTCTCAAATATTCCACCGCCAACGAATATAACAAAGTTAAAAACCTATAATAAATCTTCAAATGAACTTGTGCGTAATGTACATCGCAACTGGTGGCAGCAGGAATTGCATCTATTTACGAATATAAAATCTACAAGTTTAATAGCAAATTTTGGCATAGCCTATGCACAATATTTGAACAAATTGAGTAATAATTTAATCGACTTTAATATACCATCAACGGTAAGCGAGCATTGTTTGCTGCGTGAGATGATTATGATGTTCTTTATACCAGTTAATTGTAAATTCTTTAAAATCATCAAAGATAGCATAAGTCTACAGCCGAATACAACCATACCAAGTGTTTCAGTGGTTACGCTGCAAACTTTTTTAAACGATGTCTTAATTGAACCCTTAAATATGATGTTTGAACTGAAAAAAGTTATTCAAATATACAATAACAAAACATTGGTACAGCCGAATACATTAATCTGTTTTGCTGCTGCTTTGGATTGTCTCGTCAAACCCATAAAGGATGAATTGATTCTATACGAGCGACGCTTGTTGCAGCAAAATAAAAATGAACCAAATACATTGCTCACATTCGAACAACATATGCGACCACAGTTCAAGAGACTAAAACAACTGTATGCAATAATTAAACTTATAAATCTGCCACTGGATGATCAGCTGCCAGCACATATAAAAAGTATCTATTTACTGGCAAAACTCGATAATCTTATATCCATAGGTGACAATGATGCCATGGTAACAGTGCTGTTCTTATCGTCATTGAAGGTTTATAGTGATATACTTGAAACGTGGTGGCTTACGGGCAGTTTAGAAGATTGGCAAAATGAGTTCATAATTAAAATTGTACCAAACACAAAACGAGATAAAGCGGTGCTGCGTGACCTTAATGATGAAAATGTAACGCCGCAGATTATCAAAACTATAGAGGAAAGCCAAATCTATAAAATGTTGTGTATTCATTTACTGGAATTAGGTGAAACGCAAAGCTATTTGATTGAAATGGATTTGGCTGGTGAAATGCACAAATGTTCGAAAGAAACAAATCGTTCGCTGCACGAAGAATTCCTCGATGAAGTTTTAAGCTATACAAAAACATTGAATAACATAAAAGTTATTAAACCAATACTGAAACAAACATCGCTCAAGAGTTATGCCGACGATAAAATACACGCGCATTTAGATTCGCTGCCCGGACTTAAAGATGCGCTGTTGTATAGTACGTTTTATTCTAATATAAGTAACGCAACTCCAATGCTCAAATATAGTGTAAAGTGCGATGTGCAGGACATATTAAATTCCTTGGATTGCAATTGGAATTTGCTACCTTTACATTATATATGTCATTGTACACTGGAACGTGTACTCACCAAGTTTATTGATCGCGCGAATGAATATGTTTTGTTTTTATTTCACAAAAATCTCGCTATCGGACAACATGTTAATTATATAAGGAATGTGATACTGCTGCAAGCTAACGTCTTCATGTATCTGTTTTACGATAAACTTTTTCAAAAGATCGAATCAGGTAAAACTTGGGCCAACACTGCATTGCTTTCCATGCAATTGGACGATATGCTTTCTACCTATTTTCCCGAAAAGCCAGCAAATGTTCGAATTGAAATCAACTCTAAAGTGATAGGAAGAACAAATAAGGTTTTTGAAGCTGCCAATGAAATATGTGTGTCATATGAACAGAATTGCTTGCTGGAACGCGTCATAACGCCAGAAAATATGTTAGATTATAATAAAATATTTTGCATGCTGCTTAAAGTGAAATGGGCCGTTTGGAAGCTGCAAAAGTTTCGTTTTACCAACAAACGAAACTATATACCATATGGTCCACTGAGTCCGATCAAATTTATCATGCGACGTTTGGAACACCTGCGCTTTTGGCTTATATATGTAGTAGAAGGTGTGCATTTTCATTTGTGCACAAATGTGCCGCTGGCCATGGGTCAGCAGTTCGAAAAGGCAATGAAATCGTGTCATAAACCTAGCGAACTAAAACAATTGCATCAGTCGTATTTGAATACTATGTGCACGCACTGCTTGGTGACAGATCATTTTGAGAACTTTCGCTCGGCACTGGATCAACTATTTCATCTAATCGATGTCACCTATATGGAGTGGCTGACTTGCGTATCGTTTATGGGGGACATCGATGGTACAAGTTCTACAGATAATAATTGTAGCATCAATGATTATCTTGCTACTATTGATGTCGAAGATCTTGAAAAAACTTACATACGCTTACATCGATTGCTGGGTTCGCTGCTGAAGGATGAAGTCATCGTACACGATAATCGATTCTTGGCTGGACTGGAAGCAACATTCAATTGTAGTTTGCCATATTAGTATTGTTATTCAATTTCTTTTGCAATTTAGTTATTTATGTTATAAAAATTATAATTTACTTCCAATCCCAGAAACTACTGCGAAGATTTTTAATTTGTTTTACCAAATAGATAGACAGGTGCCCGTGATAAGGTATGTCACAAAACAATACGACACTTTTAAAATATTACTTCACTCACTAGCTAGCTAGAGCTAAATTGTTTACTTTTTTGCTTAAATGTAATGCTCTGTTCTGGAAAAGCACCGTTAGGTAAGCTATCTTTTTATACCATTCACACATAGTGTGAAATGGTATTATCAGTGTGTCTGAAAGTTTGTAACGCGTTAAAGGAGGCATCGTAGATCCCATAAAGTATAAACATTTATTCTTGATCAGCGTGACGAGAGGAGTCGATGTAGCCATGTTCGTCTGTCTGTCTGTATGTTGTTGCGCAGTTTTTGGGATCAATTTTTATGCTATCCAGTTGAAATTTTGCACATACACTTATTTTTATTGCAGTTTAATATAGTATCAAGATTGACCCGCCACGCTCACTGTGTGGGGTAGCCCCCATACAAACCTACTGTCCACTTTTGACTTTTTGTATGAAAGCTTCTTTATTAATGTCAATAGTAGGTTGAAATGCAATATGATGCTTTTTTATAGACAGCCGCTTGACATACATAGATTAATGGGCGTGGCCCGCCCACTTTTTGGGGTAGCTCCCATACAGACCCACAGCTCATTTTTATGCATTTGTATGGAAAACGTCAATATCAACTTGAAATTCGATATGGCGGCATCTTATATATCTACTACATCGCTTCATACACATCTACTAGTGGGCGTGTACCCCTATTTTTTGGGGTAGCCCCTATTTAAAGCCCCATTTTTATGTTTTACAATAATATTTAAAATTTCGTGCGAATGGTATTAGAGCTTCAGTTCAACCGAAGTTAACATTTTTTCTTGTTTTGTAACAAAACTATACGAAAGAAACATTAAAAGAAAAGCGTTCCAAACGAAATTATTAGTATATTTTGATATTGAAACAAAAATTTAAATAAAATAAACACACTGTCACGTGGTACTCGTTTGCCAGAAAAAGGGTGAAATAATTGAAGTGTTATAACATCTACCAATTTTCGATAGTAATTAATTAAAAAAAATAAAAACTAAATAAATCATTTAAAACGAAAACCAAAAAGAAACAAACTTTTTACGGCTATGCAACCTTGATATGACCGTATTATGGGCATGGTGGGCGTTGTTGGCGTGGCATCAACCAAACTTAATAAAACACATCTGCGTATGGGCAAAGAAAATTTAAGAAGTCTCTAGCTTTAGCGTTTCTTAGTGCCTGAGATCTGTTTTCTCATACATCCAGACGAACAGACGGACATAACTAAATCGACTCGTTTTCCGTTGATGTCCAAGAATATGTACATACATATACTTTATGGGGTCTACCATACCTCATTCTGCCTGTAACATACATTCACACAAACTTATTATACCCTTGTCCCATTTTCGTACAGGGATATAATTAAGGTTGCGTTTCTATATAAAAATCAAAATGGATAGTCCTTAATGCAAACCATTTATAAGGCATACGGTTTGGATAGAGCGAAATTAAACGTAAATATAATTTTAAGCGATTCGACGACTTGATTTTTCTTCCATTTACGTTAAGTAAAATATATTTGAAGCCATCCAATATACCCAATTATAACCATGTAAATGGTATGAACAAATTTTGCGCTGCATTTTCATTAAATTTGCAAAGCTTGCACAAAAATATAAAATTAAAACCGGTTCTTATTGAAACGTTCTCATTCGAGTTTATGTCTTTGTTAACTACTAACCTACTAATGATAGAACTGAATGCGAAGTCTGTGAACTCGTTATGCTTCACAAGTTCTTGCACAGATTTAGATTTGCATGTGATTTCCGTTTGTTAATTTGGCTTTGGGCGTGCGTTGCTACGGTGAAAGCTAGTTTTGAACATAGTTGAGTGAAATATATTAGACATACTTATAATAGATTGACCCTTCAATATCATAAAGGTGAAATGGCATAATAAATTTGTATAAATTTATGTAACAGCCAAAAGTAAACGTGACAGAACACATAAAGCGTTTCAGAAATCGACCGATGCTTTCAATTTCGTCGTTTTGTGTCACGAAACGATTGTGAACGATTTCTCAAACTAATCTAAGACCACTTCTGTGGCTCCATTAAAACAATTCTAGCTGAAATTGAGACAATGAACGTATACAATGCGAGAAATATTCAGAGGTGCCTCAGAAAACACTTTCACCTCAAAATCTCTAAATTTCATTCATTAAATTAAGTTTTATGAATAAAATTAAGAGATTGTGAGGTTTTCTGTGGCATCCTTGAATATTTCTAGCGTTGTATACGTTCGTTCACAATACAAAAAGTATAATCACAATGTGTACGCAATTCTGGTTTTATCTTTAGTGGGGCCGATGATGAAGCTTTTAAAGTTCTGTAGAATTTGATCGTGTTTGGCAAACGTCAATAGCCTGTTAGGAGTCCTTCTGGCCGCATCTTACAGTGCGTTCGGTGTACATTATCTTAGATATTGTGCACAGCTGAAGGTGTTCTACCTCTGTCCAGCTTTGGTCCAGGCGTATTCTTCCAGTTTGCTATATAGCATCTGTAGAGAGATTTGTACGTCTGTTGTTACTTCTCTTGGTAGCGCGATGCCTGCTTTTGGTAGACTGTTCGCCATATAATTACCGTCTATGCTCCGGTTGCTCGAAATCCAGAAGATGTGCATCTTTTTTTAGGTGCTGAGAGCATGAACTAATTTCGCCAGAATATTTCTGGAAAAGAATGGATATCGATCCATGTTCAGTGTAATCTGCCTAAATCGATTAAGACGGAATTATAAATGCCTTAGAAAGAGTTAATACGCGGGGTACTATTTATATTTCGGGAATAGCAAATAATAGCAAATATTTATAAATGAAAATGGCTTTATTGTTTTTCAAAATATTCCCCTTGATGATCAATACACTTTTGCATTCGTTCAAACCATTTGTCATAGCAGTTTTTCCATTCCTCTTGAGACACCTCCAAAAAATGGTTTTCTTCGGCGCTCGTAAATCGTTGACCACGCAGTTCACCTTTGATACTCGGGAAGAAAAAGAAGACGTTGGGTGCCAAATCAGGACTGTACGGAGGATGAGTCATTAATTCGAAGTTTTGATTGCTCAAAAATGCACTTGTTTCATGTGTGAGAACTCGCATTGTCATGATGGAGAATGATTCGTCTTTGGCGGTTGGTTTCACGAATTTCTCAGTAGACTTGCGGCAAACAAATGGTCGTGTACCACTCAGAATTGACCGTCCTACGTTGCTCAAGCGGAACAGTGCCCACATGACCCATTCGGCCGAAGAAACAGGCGATCAGATCATTTGCTTCGCTATGCTTCTTCCACGAACAACTTTTGTTGCATTTGGCTCGTCTTGGAATACCCACACGGTTGATTGCTGTTGTGTTTCCGGCTCATACGCATATATCCATGATTCGTTACCTGTCACGATTTTATACACGTCTTTTGAACCACCTCGGTTCACCACTTTTTAATCATTTCCTTACACCAATCGACGCTAGCCTTTTTTGAGCAATTGATAAATTATGGGATATCCAACGAGAGCAAATTTTTTTTACAGCTAAGTGTTCATGCAAAATCTAATGTATTGAAGTGAAACTAATGTGCAAGGATGCCTCTATCTCACGATCGTCACATGACGATCTTGCATTATCAGTTCACGCACTGCATCGATGTTTTTGGGCACAACAACCGATTTTGGACGACCTGCACGGAATTCGTCGGCGACCGAACTACGACCACGATTGAATTCACTATACCAGCGATATACTGTGGTTTTTTGTGGTGCTTTATAGCCATACAAAGAACTGAGTTCATTGACACATTCTTGTTGAGATAATCCACGTCGAAAGTTGTGAAAAATAATCCAACGAAAACATTCTCTAGAAATGTCCAGTTTTTGGCCAAATTGCTTTTCTTAACTCACTGTAAACAAAACAAATAGCAATTGTACAACGAAACTTTGTGAGTACGTTTATGCCAAAAAAATGTCAAACTTTATTATGGCGTTGCCAGATTTTAGCTTTTGACATTAGTGTTGCCAGTTCCCGAAATATAAATAGCAGCCCTCGTATGCATGCACCCACTTGTTGTTGTTGCTTTTCTTTTTTTTTAATTATCAGCTTACTGTGCATCATTGAATTGCACCCAATGCATCCCACTGTATGGACGCGAATGTAATGTAGGAGAGAGGTAGAGACAAAACCGTAATAGGGAGGCATAAGTACGCGCTGAACGTATTAATTGACGCTTTAAGCCCTAAAGTTCATATAAAAGCTTTCACCGCATTTGCAATCTCACAATGAAGACGTCAAGTACAGTTAGGTGCCATACGCAAGGTTGCCAGATTAGAGACGACATTACCAACGATGTGTGGGTGGCAGCTGTTTTTGGCGCCTTTGCAGCATCATAATATGTCTTGTATCTCACAAATGAACCCTTAAGAGAGTATTTTGAGGAGAACAGTGAGATTGTTGTTACGGTTGTGAAAAACGTCAATGAATGTGAGAGTGTGCGTGGGTGGGTTTGGGGGAGATTGCGGTGGGTTTTTTGTGTGTGTGTATAAGTGTGTATGTCTCTGCCTGTGAATGAGTTTATGAAAGTAAGAGAGAAGTGCGTCATTAATTTATATGTACATATGTATATATGATGTTTTGAAAGAAAAATAACAACAGCAACAAGAAATTTATTATTAAGTGCGGTCGGTAGTCAGTTTGCTGATTGTTTGTCATTTCGCCATAAAGTCAGCCAAATGGACAAACAATCCGACAGATAGTCACGCGATTGTTTATAGTTCTACCGCCGTCAATGAATAAATTATTTGAATACAGAATATAAATTAAGCTCCACTCTCTCTCTCTCTCTCTCGCTCGTTCGCTCTTTCTCTCTCTCTCTTTCTCTCTCTGAAAAATTAACTGAGAACATCGACTCTAAAAGCAAGAAGAGTAAAGACTTTTTAAAACTGCTTATTTTATCATGTACACTGTGCATTACCTTTGTACCTACTTGTGTACAACATTTGATACATAGCCATCTTATTACTTTTTATAGGTTTAGAGACATAGATTATACATTAAACGTAACATAGACCAAGAATCTAAAGATGTGCAATCGTCAAGTTATGACACCTCTTTTCGAAGTAACATTAACTGGTCTTACTTCAAACTAGTGGCGTATTATTCATATAGGCACTGTAGACAATTACCTAGAGGATCCGCGGCTTTTAGGTATAATAAGTATTCAGACTTGTAGAGAGCGAAGCCCACAGGGTGAGAGTTATGGAAAGGATTCCATGAAAAACAAACTTTCTTATCGATTTATAAATTTTCTTTGCAAAATTTGGTTATTTATGCAAACAAAAAATACAAAACGTATCAAACTTGAACGAATTCTATTTTTACCTATTTTAAAACGAAGTTTATGGTCCTCATTGTTGCTAAAAAAAACCGCATAACTTACAAATTAACTCAACTGTTTATTAGTATAATACTATCTTTATTTAGACACAAGTCGCAGCCAAATTGGCCGATTATAATTTCGAGATTAGTTTAAATCTATCTATACAAAAAAATATTCAAAAAATCAACCGCGTAGGTCAGCATACCAAAATCTATATAAAAATATATTCTTTGAATACACTTTTTGACTGCAGACTTAAGATATAACTAGACAAACAATATATGCATTTTTTAAAAAAAAAAAACTTCTTTACAAAACTTCTTTAAAAACAATATTAGAAGTGATAATATTACGAACGTTTACTTTTTGGCCTTATGTGTCTTTAATATAGACGTGTAACTAATTCCATGCTCTTTTGAGCGTCTGACCTTGTGCTTTTCAATGGTCATAGCTAAGGATAGCTTTATTTTGGAATTGTTTGTTATCCTTTTGAACGGAATGTTAGGATCAGACGGTGTGAGGTTAATGTGGGGTATGTGCACAGTTTTACCGGAGTATATCAATTTAACAGTGATGGTGCACTCACACTTAAATGAGTCACCTCTAATCTTCCACCATTAATTAATCCGTGTTTAGCGTTTATATTTCTAATAAGCATAATAGCATTTTTATATCAACGCAATTTATGAGGATCCAAACCGGACGGTTTTAAAGAGTTCATAAATTTTAAGGGGTACAGTTAAGCGTAGTTTGTTTCTTCTCCAGGTAAGAAATTGAAAATGACATATTAATTATTTGTTGTACAATTATCGTTTTTCAGACATAAATTCGCCGTTGTATAGAATTGCTAAACATATTTTGATTTATTTCCGGGACATTGAAAATAATTGTAATAACTATATTGTAATTACAATAACAATGTTTCGGAATTTTTTTCATTGTCAACTTGTGAATTTGAACATAAGACCATAAGAGCAATCGTTTAACTGTAATTTCGATTATGGCAGGAAAACCCTCTTCTGAACGATACTAACACACTTAATTTTTTAACGTTCGGTCAATTAGTTACTGAGATAGTATAACGAATCTGGATTTTCTCTTATATGAGGGAGTGGCCTCGCCGACTTGTTAAGTTATTCTTATTTTTCGTCAATAGCGGGGATGGTAGCCTTTAGAATGATTGCTCAATCCTTGATTTTGATAAAGTATTACCGCCAAAAAAAAAATATAATTATATTTCCTGCATTTGTGAAGAAAAGCAACAGAGACCATAGATCGGCGTGATAGAAGGGTTGCAGGATGAATTAATTTTAACCTGTCATGGTACGTTTAAAGATTTATTACAGAATTCCAATTGATGCTCTGGTATGGACTAAGCTTCCGATTTTAAACAAGAATATATACTTTATGTGGTTTAACACGCCTCACAGTGGTGCCAAATTCAAAAATATACATTTTTTCAAAAGCATATTAACTTGAATAAGCAAAAACACTAAAAATTCAAACTGTCATGGATCAAACGTTTTTGACAAAGCTGTTTACGAATCTAATGTGAAAATTTACGCAACAAAGTAGCGGATAAAAAATAGATTTTTTTTTTTAAGTTTTCGAAAAAATTTGGCGTACCCAATATGGTGGAATAATTTTTGAATCAATCTGTTTGAAAATCCGTATTTAGGAGTTGTTGAATTCAGTATAAACGATTCTAGACTAAATTTTATACTCTGCAACCTCAAAAAAAAAAAAAAAAAAAAAATAGTGCTTAGTATTTATTACATATTATTACATCATTCTGAGAATTGCAACAATTGAATTGCCTTTTCTAAAATATATCCATCATATTAGAGGCGTAATTTTGAAAATCTCAATTCAGTAATGTAATCAGTGACCAGAAAAACTAAAAAAAAAAACGATTTTCGAAGAGATTGTATGAGTTTTCAGCGTTTTCAGTAATCAGCGAACTTAAAAATCGCGTCGCTTCAAACGCTTTCAAAAGAAAAGTTAGTCTGCCATTTTGTTTTTGATAATTTTGATATCATTTTCGTAATCAGCGACCTCAGAAACATATCGCATAATAGTTTTGCTTTTGGCCAGCTTTTTTTGAATTATGGACCACTGTGCGGCTCCTTCTGCCTGTTTGTACAAACTAAATATAACCTTGTAGCCTATGGCATGGATACAGGGTATACAAATGTTATAGATGAAGTGTAAAAGCAAACAAAAAATAAACTTTCATAGCTTTTCAATTGATGAAAGCGCTATTTAAATTTTTCACTGGGTACTACTAATAAGGTCTAATATAAGCTCCACTCTATTACTCGCGCTCTCTGTCTCTTTCGCTCTTATTGTAACATTTGGGCCCCATTTGTTGTTTTTGTCTCCCACTGGTGCAAAATTCATTCGTTCGTTTGTTAATTTTCGCTCTTCGTTAACTCTGGCGCACTCTCTCTCTCGCTCGCTCGCTCGCTCGTTTTTTTTTTTTTTTTTTTTGTTACTCGTTCTTTATGTTTATGCGTGCTTCATTGCAGCAGCAGCAGTAGCTTCACCATCGTCGGTAACGTTGTGAGGATAGCAGCGACGTTTGTCTGCGATTGACTGACTTGGGTTAGGCCACCAATCCAACATAACGTACATACATATACATATCTATATATAAATATATGTACATGTAATACATAACGTCAAAACAGTTTCGCAGTTGAACTGCACTCATTCGTGGCTTTGGCGCGCGCACAATAACAACGACCAACAGCGCCGCATTTCACGTAGAGTAACAAGCAAGCAGGCAGGCAAGCAACCAGACATTAACGTCAACAACGGGCGACGGAACGCGATTCGAATTAGTTCAAAAAAACAATTCCATTCGATTAAACGGCGGACGGGCCAGATTTCTACAACGACGTTCATCATTCATGCATTCATTCGCACTAGAGTGATAACAAATCGAAGCGCAAACTAAGAAAATTATCAATAATAAAAATCGTCTCTAAAAAAAAAAAAAAAAAATACGGGCCACACGAACCATCCATCGAGCAAAAGCTGCTGCGCGTAGCAGCGACGACAACGACGAACAGTTTGTTAGCGGTAGCTGGAGTGTTGGCGACGCAACAACAGCAACAGCAACAACAATAGTGCGAAACGAGCGAAACCTAAAAAAAAAATTTCGGCTTCAGTATACCCAAAGATACAAAGCCGAGCAGTAGCAGCAGCAGCCGGAGCAGCAGCCGCAGCAGCAACAGCACTAATCAGCGAACCATTCAACCAAGCAACAGCACACACAGCAGCAGCAGCAGCAGCAGCAGCAGCCAACTCAATCTAACTAAATTGTCAACACAAACGACGCGCTGCTCCAATTAACGCTAAACAGCGTACGGCGCAACATGTTGAACGCATCTTTACCAATAATACAAATGGATCTACAACGTCGTCGTCTGGGCATGCTGATGTTAATAATTTGCACTATGACATTTATGTTGCATGCCTGTACGGGCTATATTATCAAAGAGGATGAAACATTTTTGCAACAGCCACGTTATCAAACACAAGAAGAAATTGAAGATCTATTTGCGCGTCTTGAGAAGACATTTCCGGATTTGGCGCACGTTCAAAATATTGGACGTTCGCTAGAAGGACGCAATCTATTGGTGCTACAAATCGGACGTAACCTTGCTGGACGTCAACGTCAACAGTTGACACCACCGGTGAAGTATATTGGTAATATGCATGGTGATGAGACTGTCGGCAGGCAGTTACTTGTCTATTTGGCTGAATATCTACTTTATAATTATGAACGTAATCTGGAGTTGGCAACATTAATCAATAGTACCGATATATATCTGATGCCAACCATGAATCCGGATGGTTTTGCATATTCGCAGGTGAGTTATAATGTGTTAATGTCACAAGGATACAATTTGTGTACGTGTGTGGGTAGTATGTATATTGTATCGCAAGTAGGAAGTATATAACGCATCACCTGTTACAAGCTGCATGCTTCATACTCGTTCTTCACATTTTGTGCTCGCTCCCTCGCTCGCTCGCGTCTGTGCTGTATTTGGGGTTGGAAAAATCGATAGCTATCTACGTCACTAAACGGCGGCGACAACGAGAACGGCCCCTTTATGTGCGTCACAATGCCAAATGCACAACCCACGCTAAAACTTCATAATACCATATGGCAATAATGCGCATAAACTTTGATAAGATACAAATTAAAGTATCAGCGCTGCATTCCGCTGCTGCTACCCTTACTTATTACCACTTACAGATGCATTAAGTGTTTGAATTAATTCAGAGCGTTTTTTTTTTTTTTTTTTCGAAAATTTAAGCTTTATTGTGCAAAAATGTTTACAAATAGATTATTCACATATTTCTGGCAGCTTACGAATGTCGCGTCGACCGAACGACTTGTCAACTCAATTTTTGGTTTTCTCGTAATTACGAAAGTGCTGCTGCTTGCACAGTCAGGCCAAAATTATTTGATCGGAACAAGTGGTAAACAGAAGGAGCTATATCTGGTGAATACAGCGTGTGAAGTAGGACTTTCCATTTGCGTGTTTTCAACTTGTTTGTTTTTTCTTCAATAGTTTTGCAGCATCAAGTTGAGAATTGTTGTGCTGAAAAATCAAATTTACTCTGTCTCTTTTCGAATTGCAGCTGATTTTCTTCAATATTCGTATCAATTGTTGTTGGTGGCGATCGCCCATGATTGTTGCATTGAGTTTGTTTAGCTTGCACCTTTTTACGTTTTGCGTTTGTCATAGCTAAACCATTATTCAACGCAAGTCACTCTTCGTTGCAAAAATCGCTGCCTTTTCTATCGTTCAAATAGGTGAAAAAATGGCTTTCTACGTCTTAATTATTCCTGCTTTTGTATCATTCCCATGGCTTTGAGGCATTTGATGACTGTTGACAAGTCAACTCCCTATGATTCAGCTAATTGTTGAAGCGTTTGACATGCATATCTGTGTAGCAATGTCTCCATTTCTTAATCTTCGAACTTTTTCGGGCTGCTCTTCATGTTAAAAGTAATGAAGTAGAACTTCACACAAAAACACTTTATCCGACACAAACTTAGGCATATACAATGACAGCAGTTTTACGGTGGTATACACTTTGGATAGCGTAATATTTAAAATGTACTAGTCACGCCATCTCTTAGGAAACGATATGAACTAATTCAAATACCCAATATAATAACATCTCTGTAATCAAGAATTTTGAATTTCATGTGAATTTTCGCTATTGTCTCCATATATTATCTCTCTCTATATACCTGCATATATATAAATAGTATCTCCGTTTATATGGCGTCGCATTTAGCGTGCGCGCTGTAATTCCAGCTTCTATACTTCTATACTGCCTGCCTGCCTGCCAATACATTGTGATTTTGTTGTTGTTGTTGTTTTTTTTTGCTACTTCGATAATTGTACTTTGTGCTGGGATTTACATTTGATCTGTGCAACAAATCGTATTAGGTCATTTAACATCAAACGATAAGCGCAATGACTAAATGTAGTGTGCTGTTTGTGGTGTTGCTGGCGGTAGACTTCCAGCTTAAACGGTTTGCCCAGGTGTTACTGCAGCGTTGGTTTGCTGTCACCTGCTTGGAAATCCAAAATTACGCAATTTAATATACTTTCACATGCATAACGACGCGACTACTGTCCGGCGGCGTGGCTGTCTTGCATGCAAATATGTACGGCATATTGAAGCTGAACGCGGGCCGCAGCACGAATCGATAAATTGTATCAACGCTGCGACGCTTTTTGGTTACGCTTAAATGCGTAACATGCGTAATGCCGAAATTTGAGAAAGCTATTGTAACTGCTACAGTTTCTAGCTGATGCACTGATGCAAGCCGCGATCTTGCGAACGTATTGATGTTGACTCTAGACTTGAAGAAGCCGTTTGATATAGTTGAATCATGCAGGCGTGTTTTAAGACCTGTACTCCAGCTCACTCACTAACCAAAAAAAAAAAAAACAAAACGACGACTAATAAACTGGCACACGGAATTTAGTTTCACGCCATTGATATCTTTTGGAAAAGAGTCCTAAAAGTTGCCAATATTACCAGTTTTTCAGATAGCCAAGCTGCTATCAAAGCACTAGCTTCCTGTTATTTTTTCCTGTTATTTTTTCATCGAACAACTTTCATTCTGCTGCATAGTTACGTTCCGTTGGGTTTCTTGTTAGTCACAAGGCTATCGAAGGTATAATGGAATTGCTGATGAGCTGGCTAGTACTAGATCGGCAACTCACTTTGTGAGGCCAGAACTTTTCTGTGGACTGTTGTCCAAATAAACAACTAGCTCGTCCCATAAAACCAACGCATATTTCAGCAGGTCAGACTTGAGGTGACTGACTGGTGATCACCGACTGAGATATCATCTGCTTTGGATAGACTCAGAACCGAACAAATGAACAACACTTTTATTACGTCAGACATATTTAGGAACTTTTCGACAAAGGGTATTCTCATTGGTTAAATTAACCTAACCATAACTGGGCTAGGGTACAAGAGATATTCGTTTATGTCGAAGTGTCCGGTCGCTTTGCCACGTCACGATTTGTTTATGGTTACGGTTGTTAGCATAACATACGTTGGGTTCAGAGATGAGCGGTCGGCGCATCGAAAGTAAAAATTGGTGTACCTCGCGCACGTTGGAGTTTTCTCTCCAAGCTGTTTAACCTGTATTTGGTGAAGTTGCCTATTCCGCCTACCTGTATAAAATTGTTGATATATGCGAATGATTGTACCATTTTATTTTCGGGCTTTGACGTCATTGAAATTTCTGCGAGAATTAACATCTATTTTGTTAAATTTTTTCCCATACTCTCAGTTTACAAGTCTTTACATTCTTCACAATAAGGAGGTTAGCATGGAACTGGATGTCTTCAATTCACTCTTAATACAACTTTCAATACTCGGCTTACGCTACCAAGACTAATGCCCATTAACAAAGTGCTGTTGACACATGCCGAGCCTTCCTGTGCGAAAAATAAGAAGATAATTATTATACCACCAATAAATTTATTTTACAATTTGTACTAAATTATACTGTTCTTGTTTGGAGCACTTATCGCAGTAAGACTCCATGGCAATGCCTGCAAAGGGATCAGATTAGTGCTCTGAGTAGTGCTACTGTTTTTTTTTTTTTTTACAAATGACTCGTGAAGACCAGCTGCATGAAGAAGAAGCTTTGCTGTTCTCTGTTTACTGTTTACCAATATAATAAATTTCTCTAGAAGACCAGCTGCATGAAGAAGAAGCGTTGATGTTCTCTGTTTACTGTTTACCAATATAATAAATTTCTCTCGAAGCAGTTTTTATTAGGTGCGTATAGAAGTTATCCCAGCAATCGTGGCACTTTCACGAGTGTGGTTCCAACTGACATCAGACATACAAAATGAGTATATCTCGATTCAAGGTGGTGCAACATGCTCAAGTGTTACAGGAAACGAATCGGTATTAACAGCAATGTTTGCCGACCTGAATGTGTTTTATGGCGGCACATCTTCAACTGTCCGTTCCGTTCGAAGTAAATTTGAAACCTGTGGAAATATGTATGAGTTAAATCGAGCTATGTTCTTGTTCCTGGGAATTGACACTTAAGGTTACGTTTCGGTTTACCTATCTCTTATATTACGCTTATTACCATGCACTAATTTTGTTTATTATGATATGCAGGCCTGTTTCTGTTTCCGTTTTCACTTTCGAAAAGAACTTGCAAAAGTGAATTCGATAAAATGGTAAATATTTTAGGTATGGACATATTTCGCAATTTGAACTCACTTAGCATTAATCAATTGAAATTCTTATTACTCAGTGCAAATGAATTCAGAAAATATACCATTCTAACGAATTCACTTTCGCAAAATATTTCCGAAAGTGGGAATCGAAATAGGTCAGATAGTATAATAAACTATATGTGTATTACAACCCAAAAGCGGTTACAACAACAACAGTTTCTAGCTTGAAATATATAAATTAAATGACAATGACTTTTTTTTCTTCTCATTACAGGAAGGCAGCTGCGAATCGCTACCAAATTATGTGGGACGCGGTAATGCTGATGGCGTTGATTTGAACCGTGATTTTCCGGATCGTCTAGATAATCAACAGGTGACACAGCTACGCTCAAAAACCCGTCAACCGGAGACAGCAGCGTTAGCTGAATGGATTATAAGTAAACCGTTTGTGCTCTCTGCTAATTTTCATGGTGGTGCATTAGTGGCCAGCTATCCGTATGATAATTCAATGTAAGTTGTATTATGATGCAAAATGTAAATAATTTCAATATTAATGAGTACATATATTGAAATGTTTCCCAATTTATTTATAGCGCACATCATGAATGCTGTGAAGAGAGTCTTACGCCAGATGATCGTGTTTTCAAATTAATGGCGCACACATATGCCGATAATCATCCGATTATGCGTCGTGGCAACAATTGTAATGATAGCTTTGCCGGTGGCATTACCAATGGTGCACATTGGTATGAATTAACGGGTGGCATGCAGGACTTCAACTATGCCTTTACCAATTGCTTTGAGTTAACCATTGAGCTGACATGCTGCAAGTATCCGCCGGCAACGACATTACGCGATGAATGGACGAACAATAAACGCAGTCTACTGCAATTGCTAAAATTGGCGCATATCGGTATTAAGGGTCTGGTTAAGGATGTTAGTGGATTTCCCATAAGTGATGCTTCGATTATTGTCTCCGGTTTGGAAGAAAAACCGATACGTAGCACAAAGAATGGTGAATACTGGCGTCTATTAACGCCCGGTCTATACAATGTCTACGCAGTTGCATTCGGGTAATATTTAGTTGTAGCATAATGTATCTAGATAAATAGATACATACATATATATATATATATATATATATATATATATATATATTTAAAATTGAACTAATTTATATATTTTATTTATATATTTTCTATTTTTCGTTTACTACATTAGCTACCAGGCTAGTGCACCACAACAGGTGCATGTAACCAATGATAACAATGAAGCGCAACGTTTGGATTTCGTACTCGCACCCATTGAGACAAACTATGACGGTATTAGCAGTTATTACAGCCCATATTTCTTTAGACATTAAATCAAACGAACAAAAGAAACAAAACAAAACAAACCTGAAAAAAAAACCTATAGCACCAGGTCGCATACAAGCAAATACTTGGATGTTTCAAAAGCAAACCGCAGCAAGAAACAAGCATATTGTATTTAATCCTGAAATCCTGAAAAGCGTGCGCTCATTTTAGCTCTCTTTTTTCTATATATTCTTATGAGTGAATGCTGTTTATGATTTATCATTTTATTTTGTAATATTTGTAATAGAAATGTATATTTTTTACAACTGCATATTTCATTTGTGAACGAACACTCCGAAAACCAAACGACACATACATACATACATACATACATACATGCTTAACATAACAAAAGCACATACATATACTATTTACACATAATTCACTTAAAACAAGCACCACATCATATATGTATATTCATATAGATACATATGTACATACATAATAGTATGTAGCTTCCATGGTATCCAGTTAATTAAATCACTGTGGAATGCTATAAAGTTAGTTTCAATATAAAAAATATGCATATTGATGTACATATTAACAATAGAACTAGCTTTCTGCTCTTGAGATACATACATATGTATATAACTAGATACATATGTCTCATGTACATACATTCATAAATATGAATTGCTCTCTTATATTTCTTTTCATTTTTTGTCTATATACATAGACATACATATATACATACATATGTATGTATGTATGTTTTACTTAAATACATGCATACATATCAGTGCTGTAAAAGAATAATTCATTTTTAATGTTTAATTGACAAAGAATGCTCGTTTATATTTTAACATTCCTTTATGGAACAAACATTGAATTGAACTCAAATGTGAATCATTCAAAATGAATTGTATATTTTTGAATCATTCTTTTTGAAAACTTAAGAAAAAATTGAATTGAATTGAAATGTTATGCATATTTTTTAAATGATTCATTTTTAATTCACAAAAAATGCTCATTCGTTTTGAAGAAAATTTAATGCTTGAATCATTCAAAATGAATTTTTGAATCATTTTTTTTTTTTCAGAACTATTTGGAAAAATTTAATTGAATGAAATTTTGCATCATACTTTTTTTTTGTGTTTTAACCACTTATTTTATTGAATGATTTAAATTTTGTCTACATTTTTTTTTTTCAATAAGAATGATGCAAAAGTATAAAATTCATTTTAAATGTTTTAAATTTAAATTCGTTGTTTTTTTTTTCAAAAGAAACTATTCAAAAAAAAAAAAAAAAAAATGTTAAATACAATGCTTGAATGATTCACAGATTTATACAAATTCGAAACATTCATTTACAGCTCTAATACATATACATATATACAAAAAAGTATACACATTATATACTACAAGCATTATATTTTACTTGCACATAAACAAATTACATAAATTATTGTGTCAAACATTCCATAAAATAAATATATTAACTCTATGTATGTATGTATTTTAAATTGTGTAGGTGCATACATACTAACAACACTGTACATCAAGCATAGCGAAAACAATTACTCCCATACACACATATTGAATGCATACACATATGCCAAATGTTTTTTATATATACATATATATATATATATATATATATATATATATATATATATATATATATATATATATATATATATATATATATATATATATATATATATATATATATATATATATATATATTCTCTCTCTCTCTCTCTCTCTCTCTCTCTCTCTCTCTATATATATATATATATATATATATATATATATATATATATATATATATATATATATATATATATATATATATATATATATATATATATATATATATATATACTCTCTCTCTCTCTCTCTCTCTCTCTCTCTCTCTCTCTCTCTCTCTCTCTCTCTATATATATATATATATATATATATATATATATATATATATATATATATATATATATATATATATATATATATATATATATATATATATATATATATATATATATATATATATATATATATATATATATATATATATATATATATATATATATATATATATATATATATATATATATATATATATATATATATATATATATATATATATATAAAAAACAAAAAATAACGAAATATATAAAATATATCGTACATATAAAAATTGTTATTCACTTTCCAATGTATGTAGTATGTGTGCAAAATTAAAAAAAAAAAAAGAAAAGGCATAAAAAAATTTGTACAAAAAAATTATAAAAAAAAAAAATAATAATAATAATAATATTTGATATAGTATAGTATTTTTATGCATTTTAGTTGAAAATTTATTACATGTCAATGTTTGTACGTAATTTAAACATTTCAGAAATTGTTTAGCTGCTGTCTTTTTTTTTATTATGAAATAACTAAAATATGTAGTATACGACAATTCAAAAAAAAAGGTATAATTTAAATTTTTACAAAAGGGCATCATACACACTTGCGCGAAAAAATCTGCGTAAACCACAAAAAAATTGACTTTAAATTATAGTTTTAGCTCTGACTCCTTTCTAATATAAAAAAGTGTAATTAGTTACTAGTCTATGTATTGATGAGTGAGCTCTGCTCAGCACTACTTTTTCAATTTTTCTATAGGTATCCCCTCAACATATAACTTTAAAATAATTTTTCGCCCATCCGCACAATTTTTTTATTTCTGTTGTTGTCTCTGGCGCTATTAACATTGATCCATTTGATTGAAGAAGAATTAATTAAAACTCCAAGTGCAATAAGGTTTTCCGAAAATGTTTTTAGCTAACGGTAATCGCATATTTGCTCATTCCATGCGTCTGGCATGCAGCTGTACGCAGACTTTTGCGGTTGTGTTTTTCTGACATGTTGTATCATAAAATGAATTAAAACTATAATTTTAAGTATTTAAATGCAGCCAAAAATATTATTAGTTAGGAGAAATTAATAAACTACATATATAATAAAACAAAGTTTGACTCAATACTACATAAAACATTAGCTGAGATATTTGCAATGAAAGTTAAAATTTCAGATTTTTTTGTGGTGTACGCAGACTTTTTCGGGCAAGTGTATATCAATTATAGTTAAATGGAACATTAATGATGTTACACCTGTGCGTTTCTTGCATATTTTGAGTTAATTTTAGAAGTTGAAATTGTTTGTTTGTTTTTCTTTTTTCATTGAATCTATTGTGTTTTTATGTTTTTTTTTTTTTTTGTTATTTATGCAGAAATTAAACTGATATGTTACGCTTCAGTGCAATTTTTATAAACTTCTCTATTATATCTTATAAAAAGATAATAGCTAGATAATCTATTTGTTTACAATGAATATTAAGCTTCGCAGACACGTGTTTCAAACTCAACTTACGAGTGCTCAACAGTTCGCTAACCGTATACTGTAAATTTTTGGTACATACATACATATGTACAGTTTGTCAATAAATTCTTTGCAAAATGCAAATACAAATGGCAAATAGGATTTAAACTATAAACAGCTCCACTTTATCGACTAATATTTGATGTGCTTCCCATCAGCTTCCATTACAGCCTGGAAACGCCGTAACATTGATTTTATAAATCCACTCATGTCGTAATATACGAGTATTTTTGCCCACTCCTCGTTGATTTTTCTTATATTGATTATTTTTCAATAGGGCTCTCAAATTTTCAATAGGGTTAAGATCCTGACTCTGTCCAAGCGTGTCTATGACTTTGCTGCAATTGTAGAGCAACCATGTCTGACACAGCGGCGATTTGTGCTTGGGATCGTTGTCCTGGTACAGGACATTTCATAAATAAAATATCATACTGTTGGTATGATATTTTTCCGATGAGGGGCTGTTTTGGGTTTCCGCCAAACTTTCTCAGATAAAGCCATTATATGTATCCAAAGCATAAATGCGTCTTACTTTCCAAGCATCTTTTGTTTACCCACACAACCAACCGCCCTAAACCACACCCCCCCCCCTTCCCCTCTGAAAAACATTTAAAAAAAAAAAAGCAAAATCTACAGTGTCCGCCCAATAAACTGATGAGAATTCTTAAACTGAGTTTGATACACGTCTCTTCGTAGCTTATATATACCACTTATAAACAAAAAGATGTTCTCTCTTCACGTTGACCAAAAAAATATGTAAAAATTTAGCTCCATGTAAAAATGTAGCTTAAGCCAGCTAAAAATTCATTTAGAATATATTCATTTGAAGCTAGTTTTGCATTACTTGAACGAAGCGTTACACTGCTAATTTGTATACCCTGCACGCGTACTATAAATGGGTATATGAAGTTTGTGCAAGTGTATGCAACTAGCAAAAGGAAGCTTGGCAGTCTCCATAAAGTATATACATATATACTTCTTTAAGCCCAATACTGAGATCGATGAAAATTTTTGCTACCGAAATTGTAAATTATTACTGCTATGTCAAACAAACAAAAAAACAGTGTTCCCAAATCAACATGAAATACTAAAAGCAGATGTTTATTAGGTGAAAACTCCACACATATTGATTTTTCGTTGCTTTTTTCTAAAGGAAATGCAAATGTCACTCTGCTTGTCACCTGTTTTTTGAGTGTATAAAGTATTTTTGGTAGCAAACATATTTGTTATCTGAGTACTCATTGAAAAACAGTTCATGTGGAAATTTTTTTTTTTTTTTTGTTGTTTGACAGCTTTTTTTATATGAAGTTTGTTCGGTAACTAAAATGTTCATAGATCTCAGTATTGAGCTTTAGCATCAGAAGTCAAGTCGATACAGTCAAGTAGATATGCCCGTCTTTTTGAAAAACGAGTTCGCGATATAGACTTGAAGTTTGCATATATAGACGACGCTCCTATTTGCTTTTCGGATAAAGTGTATAAAATGAATTTTTTTTGGTTTTGTTGTAAATTAAGCTTAAATAAGTGCAAAATTTGCTGTATTTTATTTAAATTCTAATAAAATATGTCACAGAGGTTCGGTTCAGTTCGGAACACTATAAGGGGTAGTACACATTTTTAAGTACATATAAGACTTGTATGAGACTCCTTTGTATTTTTGTTAATGTTGCTAGATATGCTAAATTTGTTATATCGTACGTCAAACGTTATTAAATAAGGATAGTGCCCATATAAACCTATCCGCCTACACCACCCCCCCCCTCACCATTATTTTGAGTGTTTGTATTATAATTTTATTTTTTTTTTTTAATTATAGCCCAATACTGAGATCGATGAAAATTTTTAATGACGGAATTTTTAATTATTTCTGCTATGTGTGTCAAACAAACGAAAAACAGTGTTCCCAAATCAACATGAAATACTAAAATCAAATATTTATTGATGCTTCTTTTGTTTTTTTCTGCTGGAAATGCCACAAGGTCATACTCTTTGTCTTTTGAGTATATAAAGTATTTTTGGTAGCAAACATTTTGGTTATCTGAGTACTTGACAACGTTTTTTTATATGAAGTTTTTTTTTTTTTTTTTTGATATCACAAATTTTCATCGATCTCAGTATGGTGATGGAATTAGAAATGCCAAAAATATTGTACATAAGTTCAGTTCGGTCCACTATAGTATATAGGCGTTATACAAATTTGTGGTTGAAATAAAAAGCCTTAGACAAGATACAGGGTAGCTCGATATACAGCAGACACGCGCGATTGCAGCGCTCTTGCTTGTTATAAAGAAATTTATTTAAATGGTTTCACAAAACTGTTTAACATATTCTTTTATCAATATTTTAATTTCTTTTACGATGCTATGCAGTGTGATGTTATTAACACATTTCTCTAACTTTACACAGTACAACTTTTCAAGTTATATGCAGCTGACTTTGACAGCTTGCTTTAATGTCTTGTATTAGTTGAACAATGCATGTATGGTGTCCTTAATGATTCAATTGAATTATATACACAAGTAATTATAATCAAAACAAAATTTGGATATACTATAAAGTTATTCATTGTGTGTGTGTGTAACAGTGTTTATGTTCCTACTTAATATATAACAAACAATATTCGTTAGAGCAAATGTTATGCGTCGTTCCGCACAAATCGAAACATATACATATATATATAAAATATAGCGCGCAGCATAGCAATGATATAGTATAGAGAACATAGAGCACTGTATGGAAAACGAAGTGCAAAATTGTACTACTATATGTACAACATTCGTCGCAATTACAGTTTAAGTAAGATACAAACATAAATACTATTTAAATAAAAATACAAAACAGCTTTAATTAAAAGATTAAGTTCTCATTCTCCACAACAAATATATCCTTCGATCGACAAATTGTAGTTAAATATTTATTGTAAATTATAAATTGTGAAAAAATTGTTATGAATTTTGCTTATCAATAGAGAAGTATAGTGTTACTTGGGCTATGCAACTATATATACAGCACATAAATCTATTCAATATACTAAGCCAATATCCTATTAGTACACTAAACAATTTTATTTGAAATTATAGTAACTAAAACTGGCGAATTCGATTTAAAATTGCATTGTATTTATTGTTCAATATACTATTTCTCTATTGTAATCTACTGTGTTTAACTTTAATTGCAAATATCTCAGCTAATGTTTTCTGTAGTATTGCATCAAACTTTGTTTTATTATATATGTAGTTTATTAATTTCTCCTAACTAATAATATTTTTGGCTGCATTTAAATACTTAAAATTATAGTTTTAATTCATTTTATGATACAACATGTCAGAAAAACACAACCGCAAAAGTCTGCGTACAGCTGCATGCCAGACGCATGGAATGAGCAAATATGCGATTACCGTTAGCTAAAAACATTTTCGAAAAACCTTATTGCACTTGGAGTTTTAATTCATTCTTCTTCAATCAAATGGATCAATGTTAATAGCGCCAGAGACAACAACGGAAATAAAAAAATTGTGCGGATGGGCGAAAAATTATTTTAAAGTTATATGTTGAGGGGATACCTATAGAAAAATTGAAAAAGTAGTGGGCAGAGCTTACTCGTCAATACAAAGACTAGTACAGACTAACTACACTACAAAGGGTTCTATAGAGTCAAAACCCCGATCAGGAGAGAAAAAACGCGACATTCAGTTAGTGCGTCAGCATCCAAGGTTGACTGCACACGAAATAGAAGAAAGGTATTCAAAAATAATTTCCGATGTTACAGCCCTAAAATTAAAAACAAAAGATCCCCTGGATATCATGTTGGAGTTGCCCGTAAGTAGCCCCATATCTCTACTGTAAATAAGCAGAAGCGCATGGAGTTTGCAAATGAGTACATTTCCAAAGCACACAAAGTTTTGCAATAAGGTTTTTTTTTTTCGGATGACAGAAAATTTTGTATTTTCCTAATAAAAGGAAAAAAAAGCTGGTATGAAGAAAAAGCAGTACGAGCTTTGAAAAGAATAATTTGTTGCCAACCGTAAAACATGGTGGAGAAGGAGTTGTGTTGTGACGTGGGGTGGGGTGGGGTGTATAGCAGCCAATGGTGTTGGTAAACTAACTAATTTATTGAATCAATAATGGATCAAACTATTTATATACAAGTTTTGAAGAATAATTTGCTGCAAAGTTGCCAGAAGTTGGGGCTGCAAGAAGAGTTTTGGTTGCAGCAGCAAGACAACGACTCCAAGCACAATGTGCATAAAGTAAAGCTCTGGCTCCTTTCTAATATAAAAAAAGTGTAATTAGTTACTAGTCTTTGTATTGATGAGTGACCTTTGCCCACTACTTTTCCAATTTTTCGATAGGTATCCCTTAACATGTTTTTGACATTCCAATTGATTGAAAAAAGAATGAACTAAAACACCAAAGTTCGATGAACCATTTCTTAGAAAATTTTTAGTTAGCGGTAAACGCATATTCGCTCATTTCACGCATCTCGTATGCAACTGTACGCAGACTTTTGCGGTTGTGTTTTTCTGATCATAAAATGAATTGAAACTATTATTTTAAGTATTTAAATGCAACCAAAAATATGATAATATTATTAGTTAAGAGAAATTAATAAACTACATATGTAATAAAACAACGTTTGACTCAATACTACATAAAACATTAGCTGAGATATTTGCAATTAAAGTTAAAATTTCAAATTTTTTTGTGGTGTACGCAGACTTTTTCGAGCAAGTGTATGTCCAAAAACCACTACAGTTTCTATCCGATGATAATTTTTTGTTGTTTTTTTTTTTGTTTTTGTTTTATTACTATAAATATACCTTTTTAAAGCAGCTTTAGAAATTTTACGGTTGTATCTCTACAATTTAAAACTGTCCTCCGTGTTGTAAAATGTTTTAAAAGTTGCAAGACTTCATTTCAATGCATTTCGGAAAGTATGCAGTTTATACAATGCCGGACAAAGAAATGCGCAGAGTAAAATTATTGCTAATTTTTGAAAACAAATGAAAACAAGTACTTTTTAAATAAAATTTATATATGCATTAGCTACTTAAAATGCTTATTAATGGCTAAAACTAAATTTGTTTGGAATTTTTTGTTTTCTACATAAACTTTCTTGCAAATGAAGCAGTCAGAACTTCTTTGCTTTTGGTCAGTACTTAACCTACTGAATAAGCCATTCAATCAACAAGCGCTCTGTGCTGTAATAACCTCATACAAACTTCTTCAATTAAATTATATGCCAGAGTTTTTCTTTTTTATAGACTTAATATAAGCGATTTGCTCAGTTACCTGCCATGGCAAAACACCCATCGAATGTACCCGAATAACCCGAAAAGATATTAGAAGTTATAAAACGAGTATTGATCGTTTTATTTCTGAGAACAGTATAGATAGTAGTATGTTTATACTTCAGGGAGGGCGCAATTGCATAAAGATGCAATTGAACAGTCAGAAAGCTATTATAGGGACAACGTAGTATTAGGTGGAAGACTACCACGTTTTAATGAGAGTGAAAAACGTCTCCCTCGTAGCACCAGCACTAAACTTGCATAGTTGAGATCCGGATGTAGCAATATGCTCGAGTGCTACAGGGAACGGATTGGGGGATAAGCAATAATAATTGCTGCCCCGAATGCGGTCAATCACCGCACGATACAATTCATCTGTTATCAATTGAGTCCTTTAGACTTACGACCAACAGTAGTAGCTTCCTTTCTGGGACTTGAAATGTATGGTTAAATTTCGGTCTGTCTTTCTTTTACATCCATAATCGCTTTGCACAATATATATGTACATATATATTTCCTGATACAGCCCAAACCAAGCTGGTACAACAACAATATCACTTATCAAATTGTCTGAAAGTTTGTAATGCATTAAAGGAGACCCCATAAAGTATAAATATATTCTTGATCAGCTCGATGAGACGAGTTGATCTAGCCATGTCCGTCTGTATGTTGTTGCGCATTTTTTGGGCCCCAATTTTAATGCTATTCACTTGAAATTTTGCACATACACTTCTTTTTATAGCAGTTTAATAGAGTATAATAATTGACCCGCTGCGCCCCCTTACAAACATACTGCCCACTTTTGACTTTTTGTATGAAAAACATTTTTTTATTGTAGTCAATATTAACTTAATAATTGAAATGATAACTTTTAGTGAACGGATGCTTGACACTAATCAGCTCATCATACATTAATAAGCGGGATACGCGCACTTTTGGGATAGCCCCCATACAAACATACCTCCCATTTTTGTGTTTTTGTAAGAAAAACATCTTTATTAAAGTTAATATTAGGTTGAAATGCTATATGATGCCTTTTTATAGACAGCCGTTTAACGAACATTGACAAATGGGCGTGGCCCGTCAATTATTTTGGGGTAGCCCCCATACAAACCCACCGCCCACTTTTGTGTTTTTTTTTTTTATGAAAAATTCTTCATTTAAATCAATATTAGCTTGAAATTTAATTTTGTGGATTTTAGTGGACAACCGCTTCATATACATATACATATGAACGTGTCCCGCCCACTTTTTGAGGTAGTCCCATATAAGCCCACAGCTCTCTTTTATGCATTTGTATGGAAAACGTCAATTTCAACCGAATTTTAATTTTTTTGAAGTGAAATTTACGATATGATGAGAACATCAATAGTTAACGAGATATAAGCGACATTATGCATTTTTCTATATAACCGTGATAATAGGGTTGAAGCTCAAACGTACCGTATAATAATTATTATTTTTATATATGATGCCTCATCAGTATAACAATATGTGCAAATTGGAGTTACAACTTATTCCTGGCTATGCATCTAATATTCCTTACTGGACTATCTATTAATATGTTAGATTATTAAAGCGATACAGACGTGCTTCAATTCTCGAATCTGTATAAATTTGTTCGGAAGCTGCATCATTATAAAATAGAAAAATTTCGCTATTTAAGTTTAGCAGACCCTGAGTATAATATGAACTTCATACTGCCAATTTCAAGTGAATTCAAATCGCAAAATTCTTCTAAAATTTAAATTGAAATGCGAAATATTTAAGCGAAACCGATTCCGAGCAGTTAATACAGATTCGAAAACTGAAGCACAGGGATGGGGTATAAACTTATTTACAAGTAGGTATATCGAGTGGTTACATTGTCAGTTCGTTTAAATCTATATATATATATATATATATATATATATATATATATATATATATATATATATATATATATATATATATATATATATATATATATATATATATATATATATATATATATATATATATATATATATATATATATATATATATATATATATATATATATACAATATATTTTGACGATTTTTATAAAGTTAAGTTAAAGTTTTTTAATTGTAATTATGTGTACCTGCATACATACATGTATGTATATCGTATACATTTTTTGTTTGTTTGAAAATCTTGTATAAACTACGAAGTACTACTATGTATGTATAAATGTTCGAGTTCAACATTCCAGCTGCCTGAAATCACAACGTACTACATATGACTACGAATGGAAAGCACCAGCCCCGAGTACATATGTATATCAGCACGTCAACTATTTCAATTATAATTAATTAATATATTATATATAAAATAATTATCACAAAAAGAAAAATATAAACTCTAAGAAGTATATAAAATAAAAAAAATGTAAACTATGAGTGACATTAGCGCTTGAAGTTGAACATATTAATTATAATACAAATACAAATACATACACAATATATAAATATATGCATATATAAAATAACAATTAAAATGTATGATTAAAATAAAAGCAAAACCCATATTAAGCGACAGCATATTTTGCAATGCAGTAGTTTCCTTTATCTGACTTAATGTCACTAGTCAGCTCATCATGAGATTATTGCATAATCGTTCATATATACATACATACATACATACATACATACATACATACATATATAATATATATACAAACAGACATAACATCATTCTTTGTTAATCATTGAGTATATTATTTAATTTGGATTGCACCACACACTGCACCTGGTTGTTACTTTCGGTTTTGGTCATGCGCTTCATTTCTGTTTGATTTGGTTTGGTTTGGTTTCATTTAATGCATTTTGAAACAGGTTTACCTCTCACTTTTGTCTGTCAGTTTAAATATAATTAAACTGCGCTCAGACAGACAGGATGAGCGCAGAAGTTTACTTACTGCGCCAATTTGTTTTACATATCATTTACTTAGTTTTATTAATTTACTACTTTATTTCTCATTATTAATGCATATGTCATACTTTTGGTTTTACCATTTTTTTCCTCGCATATTTCTCAGGCGACTACCATAAGGTCAAAGAAGTAGTAGAGCGTTCGGATAATTTGAACGACAATGACGACAGCCAACTGAAGTTTGAGCATCACAACTATACAGCCATGGAGAAGTTAGTATAAGAAGTACAATATGTATTATTATTAAGATTCGAGCTCCGATTTGCACTTCCGCATAAAATGTACGGAAGTGCTTTCATTGAAATACGCCATGTTTCAATTTCAGCCGGATTTCGCGGTTTGAATTTATTTGGTATTAAGAATATGCGCCAATTTAAAATGAATTCAAATCCGGGAATCATGCTGAGTGTACAACTTTTATGAAATCACTTCTGTACAATTCATTCGGTTTAGGTAACCGTAGCACGGGCCTAAACTCATGCACAACTATAAACTATCACTTTTTGTTTTGATTTCTATTTCTATTTTGTTTTTTTTTTTTCTTGTTTTTTCATATCACAGATATTTGCATGACATCGCCGAAACATATCCATCCATAACGCGTCTCTATTCGATTGGCAAGAGCGTACAAGGACGCGATCTCTGGGTGCTAGAGATTTCTGCCAAACCAGGTGTACATGTGCCTGGCGTACCCGAATTCAAATATGTTGCCAACATGCATGGTAATGAAGTTGTGGGCAAGGAGCTGCTGTTGCTACTGACACGTTACATAGTCGATCGTTATCGTGTAGACGAACGCATTACGCATCTGGTAAACTCAACGCGTATGCATTTTCTATATAGCATGAATCCAGATGGTTATGAGCTGTCACGTGAGGGTGATAGCTCCGGTCCCGTGGGTCGTGCAAATGCAAATGGTGTCGATTTGAATCGTAATTTTCCGGATCAGTATGGTACGGATAAGTTCAATAAGTTACAAGAACCCGAAGTGCTTGCGGTCATGAACTGGACGCTGTCGCTTCCATTTGTGCTGTCAGCTAATTTACATGGCGGTTCACTGGTAGCCAACTATCCGTATGATGATAATGAAAATGATTTTAACGATCCGTATACGCGTTTACGCACAACTTTGACTGGACGCAAAATAAATCCGACCGAGGATAATGCGCTGTTTAAGCATCTGGCATTGATTTACTCAAAGGTAAGCTATATGTTGCTAAATAGAGTATGAAATAGTGACATTTTATTTGTTATTTTTAATGTTATTCATTCTCATTATTTCCGTTTTTTTTTTTTTTCAACAAACACGCACAGGCGCATCCTACCATGCATTTGGGCAAACCGTGTCCACAATTTAAAAACGAAAAGTTTCCCGATGGCATAACAAATGGCGCACAATGGTATAGTGTTACCGGTGGTATGCAGGATTGGAATTATGTGCGTGCCGGTGTCTTTGAGCTTACAATCGAAATGGGTTGTGATAAATTTCCCATGGCTTCCGAGCTGCCACAGTACTGGCGTGAACATAAAGAATCGCTGTTGCGCTTTATTGAGCAGGTACACTACGGTGTACATGGTTTGGTAAAGAGTTCGATTGGTATGCCCATTGCTGGTGCTATGATAAGGCTCGATGGCGTTAATCACACCACATACAGTGCTATGTATGGCGACTATTGGAAGCTTGCGTTGCCGGGACGTCATAATATAACAGTGCAAGCCGATGATTTTGCACCACAGCGTGATGAGATTGAAATACCGGATGATGCAACGCGTGCTATGCGTCTAGATGTGACACTCATGCGCAATGATCCGCAACACTGGGCATCGGCAAACGACTATCGCATCATTGAAAATGTTGTACAAACACGTTATCATAGCAGCAATGAGCTACGCGAACGCATGGCAGAGCTGGAAAATCGCAATGGGCAAATAGCAACATTCGGTTATGCAGAGAATGAAATTAGTCGCCATTTCAATTTCATGAAGCTGACCTCAGATGTGAGTATACAATAGCATGTTGTGCTAAATTGGTACATAAATAATTTAAACATATACTAATTAACTGTCTTACCACCACACAGATTGGCGAGCCGGAGGAATACAAATACAAAATTTTGGTGATGAGTACGTTATTTGATAGCACAGCGCCGCTGGCACGTGAGATCACTATGAATCTGGTGCGCCATGTCATTGAAGGCTTTAAAATTAGCGAGCCGCCAATGGTGCGTATGCTGCAGCGGAGTGTGCTTTATTTTCTGCCACAAACGCTGAACTTCGACAGCGTCTTTGAAATGTACCAAACCAAGTGAGTAGCTACTTTAAACAGTATCAGAAATGTATACTACTACTACCCTTCACACATAGTAGTTTGATAGATAATACAGATAAGAACGCATTAAAAGAACCATCGTAGACATAACAAATTATATACGTGGGGACACTAAAAACAGTTTCCGGCCAAACTAAGAAAAAACTATTCGCTGAAAACGATTTCTATTACTTTTCAAAATATTCTCGACGAACATTTTGCATGAGTAAAAATTAAACCAAATTGAATTTTTGGCACTTTGTGAATATGATATCTCCGAAACACGCAAATTGAACGTCTCAATCTTCTGGCGGTGTAAATCATTCACTACGCAATTTATCTTTGACATGCGGTATTGAAAAAAAAACCATTGGGTACCAAATCATGTCTGCCGGCGTGTGAGCAGTCAATTAATTTTTTTTGTTTTTTTTTTTTGCTCCAAAAAGGACAAACTAAGACTCAATGTGTGAAAGCCGACATTGTCATTGTCACTGTCGTTTTGCGTTGTTTTACCTCCATTCATTAATATTTCAGGCAAACAAATGGTTGCATTCCACTCAAAATGAACAGTCTTTCGATTCCCTAATGCTACTGTAGCCACATGACCATTTGCTTTCCAACTCTCCGAGAACGAACAAATTTCGTTGGCTTTGGCTCCGCTTGGAAGACCCACACAGTTGACTGAGCTTTTCTTTCTGGCTCATATGTATGGTAGCAGCGTGAATGTCTTGGCATGCCTCAATTTCACGTTATGTCACATGACAGTCTTATCTTGTCTAGTTTCTGAACGAGGTTCTCTAGATGCGTCTTCAAGCGAATGGCACCCTTTTTGAAGTCATCAACTACGTTGATTGACATCGAAAGCCGTAACCGCACTACAATCTGCACGAGTTTATACCATTTTTTCCAGAGTTAATTTTTTCGATGCCACGGAAACTCCCAAAAGAGAGTTTTGGATGTACACTGGACCCAGATCCAATTTACTTTCTACCTCTAAATACTTTATATTTACGAATAGATCTTGGTATACTGCAACTACATTATTTGTGGAGTTGCTCAACTGCCATCCTTATTGCACTTTGTAATACCATGAAACATATTCAGACCATTGTCACTGCGAAATTCCATGAACTTGCGAATACGTTTTTAAATACGATTAAAAATTTCATGTGAAGCGAAGTTAATGTTTTTCCTCACTTTTAATTTATTTCTTTATTTTCAATAGCAAATCCATTTGTGATCCAGTGCTCTCGAATGAGCTAGCTGACCGTGTACTTAGTGCACAATTAGATTCGGCGAGTTCTGCGTTACTCGGCTTTTTGAAAAACGAAAAATTCGACTTAATGCTTAGCTTCACAGCGGGTAGCTCTGAAATATAGTAAGTTAAAAAATACTATCACAACAGATAATAAACGCATTAATAACTTATCCGCACAGTTATCCACGTGGTGATCCGATTTATGAAAAATTGGCGCACAACATCGCGTCTACTGAATTCAACTATTCGCCGTTGCTATGTGGCGCCTCAGCGACACGCAGTCACCATCACGAAACCATTGAGCGTTTAACAAATCTGCTCTACAAATACTACAATACGCCGATGTTCACACTGGGCATATCATGCTGTCGTATGCCACCACAACAGGAGATCGCCTCAATCTGGCGCAAGAATATGGATAAGCTGAAAAATTTCTTGCATCTCAGCGACACCGGTATAAGTGGTCAAGTACATGCAGCACATGGTGATGCACCGTTGCGCGAGGCTTTCGTACAATTAAGCGAACACAATCAAAATCAGCTTGTTTTCAATGTTACCAAGAATACGGCACGCTTTCAGCTAATACTGCCCAAAGGTTTATATCGCCTCATGGTGAGCGCACCTAACTATGAAACGCGCATACAGCAAGTTATTGTGGAACATGGCAAAATTACCGATCTGGGCATTGTCAAATTACAGCCGTACACACTTATTACCGGTCAGGTGGATGAGTTGCGTCCAATGGGTGGTGGTGGCGGTGTTGGCCGCAACTCTGGCGGCTATACAACAATCTCGGGTCATGTGCTTGACAGCGATAATCATCCGGTGCGCAATGCCAAAGTCTCAGTTAATGCACCGCCACCGTTGCATCTTAGCTTACGCAATTTCACGGATAGCATGGGCGCCTATAGCATTACGGGTGTGCCGGTTGGCGATGTAACGCTACAAGTGGTAGCGCCGCGTCATTTGGATGCGTCGCGGCAACTGCATCTGGGACAGGCCGATGAACCAGCGGCAAATGTAGTTTTTCATATGCAACGTAATGAGCATGTTATGGGCATGCCACGTCTGCTCTTTATCATCTTTGCCAGCATTGTGATCATTTTCGGGGTTGTGCTTTGTATATTGTGCGCACAGTATTGGGTTAATCGTCGCTATCGTGGCGATAAGCCCTATTACAACTTCTCACTGTTGCCACAAAAAGGCCGTGAGCTATTCGAGGACGATGACGAAGCTGGCGATGACGGTGAAACTGAGCTCTTTCGTTCGCCAATTAAGAGTAAGTTAAGTATTTTACGATGATACAAATCAACTAAAAATCAAATTACTTTTACACAGAGGGCATGACCATACAACCATATTTCGATGAGGAACATCTTGAACATATACTGCATACCGATGATGACGACGATGAGACTGGCGATGATGCCGATAGTGCGCCGCATTTCGTCGAGGACAGCGGCGATGAGATTGTCATGTTGGACAAAAACAAACGCAAACCTTAAACTGTGATCAATGGCAATTATTTTTTGTTTTATTCTGTAATTCCTTCGATCTTCTCTTAAGCTGGCACTTTTTTTTTGCAAAAAACACCAGCCTGTATATGATTTATAATAGTTTTTCAAAGAAAAAAAAAAAAAAAAAAAATGGATAATCCACACATTTTATACGCGATAGATGACATCACAAAAACAATTTAAAGTTGAATTAACCAACTAAGTGTGTAGTCTAATATATAAATTTACATACATACGTCCAAAGCTGCGCAATGAGAATCTCAAATTACTGCTGGCCGCTTAAGTTACATATATATTTTCTGTATTGATACAACTTCAATTGTCCCAGTTTTGAAATACAGTTTATCTATCAATACTATGTTTGTCTGTGAAAACACTTGCCCAAAAACAGAAATTAATGCATTCCAAACGGCCTTGTCATCATACAGCTTGAGACAATCAATAAAAGCTTTTCGAACTGAAATCGTTTTGTTTTTCAAATACTTCTCTCAATTAAAATAAAGTTTTATACAAATTCCAAACTAAACAATTCCATTACTTATTTATATGCAATAATGCTGTGTACTATAATCAACAATTTATCAATAATAAAAAAAAAAAAAACAAAAACATAAAAAATTAAATAAAAAAAAAAAACAGAAAATATTTTAAATATTGAATTAAACCATTTTTTGGACATGTGTGAATTGTAGTACACCTAATTTTATTAGCTTTAAGTCTGTAGTAAAAATTTTTATAAGACACTTAGAAATAAATAAAATACAGCGTATGAAGAATTTAGAGGCATACATACAAACATATACATACAATTGATTTATCTCTAATAAAGATTTTTTAATTCAAAATTAATATTATATATTTCTATAATACCGGATTGTTGTTGTTGTTGTAACAGCTTGGTTTGGGCTGCATCAGTTTTTAGTTTTTTTTTATTTTTTATTATTATTGTGTACTTAGTTTGCAATCAGTCCAAAATCTAAGAACTATAATCAAATTTGATAGTAACTTACATAGGGTGTCTCAGAATTTGCGCCGGATTTGATTTTTAAATAAAAAACTGTTGTTTTTTTTTTTTTTTCAAAATTTATGAAAGTTTTATTGAAACATAATGTAGACATCATGAGGTTATGTATGGAACAACACATCGGGTAAATGGCCGCATCGGCTTTGCTGGCAAATACGCGCTCTTTTCGTGTAATTTTCCATAACCGTTTTGCATACATAAATGTTGCGGTATTTCAACCAGATATTACCTGTGTATTATATGTGTCCTGCACATCATACTTTACACTTTGCAATTATATAAAAAACTCGTGAAAGCTTTATATTAAAGTTTTTCATACAAAAAATCAAAAATGGGCGTTGGATTTGTATGGGGGCTACCCCAAACAGTGAGCGTGGCGGCTCAATCTTGATACTATATTAAACTGCAATAAAATTAAGTGTATGTGCAAAATTTCAACTGGATAGCATAAAAATTGATCCCAAAAACTGCGCAACAACATACAGACAGACAGACGAACATGGCTACATCGACTCCTCTCGTCACGCTGATCAAGAATATATGTTTATACTTTATGGGATCTACGATGCCTCCTTTAACGCGTTACAAATTTTCAGACAAACTGATAATACCATTTCACACTATGTGTGAATGGTATAAAATGATAGCTTACCTAACGGTGCTTTTCCAGAACAGAGCATTACATTTAAGCAAAAAAGTAAACAATTTAGCTCTAGCTAGCTAGTGAGTGAGTGAAGTAATATTTTAAAAGTGTCGTATTATTTTGTAACATACCTTACCACGAGTACCTGTCTATCTATTTGGTAAAACAAATTAAAAATCTTCGCAGTAGTTTCTGAGATTGGAGGTAAATTATAATTTTTATAACATAAATAACTAAATTGCAAAAGAAATTGAATAACAATACTAATATGGCAAACTACAATTGAATGTTGCTTCCAGTCCAGCCAAGAATCGATTATCGTGTACGATGACTTCATCCTTCAGCAGCGAACCCAGCAATCGATGGCAGCGTATGTAAGTTTTTTCAAGATCTTCGACATCAATAGTAGCAAGATAATCATTGATGCTACAATTATTATCTGTAGAACTTGTACCATCGATGTCCCCCATAAACGATACGCAAGTCAGCCACTCCATATAGGTGACATCGATTAGATGAAATAGTTGATCCAGTGCCGAGCGAAAGTTCTCAAAATGATCTGTCACCAAGCAGTGCGTGCACATAGTATTCAAATACGACTGATGCAATTGTTTTAGTTCGCTAGGTTTATGACACGATTTCATTGCCTTTTCGAACTGCTGACCCATGGCCAGCGGCACATTTGTGCACAAATGAAAATGCACACCTTCTACTACATATATAAGCCAAAAGCGCAGGTGTTCCAAACGTCGCATGATAAATTTGATCGGACTCAGTGGACCATATGGTATATAGTTTCGTTTGTTGGTAAAACGAAACTTTTGCAGCTTCCAAACGGCCCATTTCACTTTAAGCAGCATGCAAAATATTTTATTATAATCTGACATATTTTCTGGCGTTATGACGCGTTCCAGCAAGCAATTCTGTTCATATGACACACATATTTCATTGGCAGCTTCAAAAACCTTATTTGTTCTTCCTATCACTTTAGAGTTGATTTCAATTCGAACATTTGCTGGCTTTTCGGGAAAATAGGTAGAAAGCATATCGTCCAATTGCATGGAAAGCAATGCAGTGTTGGCCCAAGTTTTACCTGATTCGATCTTTTGAAAAAGTTTATCGTAAAACAGATACATGAAGACGTTAGCTTGCAGCAGTATCACATTCCTTATATAATTAACATGTTGTCCGATAGCGAGATTTTTGTGAAATAAAAACAAAACATATTCATTCGCGCGATCAATAAACTTGGTGAGTACACGTTCCAGTGTACAATGACATATATAATGTAAAGGTAGCAAATTCCAATTGCAATCCAAGGAATTTAATATGTCCTGCACATCGCACTTTACACTATATTTGAGCATTGGAGTTGCGTTACTTATATTAGAATAAAACGTACTATACAACAGCGCATCTTTAAGTCCGGGCAGCGAATCTAAATGCGCGTGTATTTTATCGTCGGCATAACTCTTGAGCGATGTTTGTTTCAGTATTGGTTTAATAACTTTTATGTTATTCAATGTTTTTGTATAGCTTAAAACTTCATCGAGGAATTCTTCGTGCAGCGAACGATTTGTTTCTTTCGAACATTTGTGCATTTCACCAGCCAAATCCATTTCAATCAAATAGCTTTGCGTTTCACCTAATTCCAGTAAATGAATACACAACATTTTATAGATTTGGCTTTCCTCTATAGTTTTGATAATCTGCGGCGTTACATTTTCATCATTAAGGTCACGCAGCACCGCTTTATCTCGTTTTGTGTTTGGTACAATTTTAATTATGAACTCATTTTGCCAATCTTCTAAACTGCCCGTAAGCCACCACGTTTCAAGTATATCACTATAAACCTTCAATGACGATAAGAACAGCACTGTTACCATGGCATCATTGTCACCTATGGATATAAGATCATCGAGTTTTGCCAGTAAATAGATACTTTTTATATGTGCTGGCAGCTGATCATCCAGTGGCAGATTTATAAGTTTAACTATTGCATACAGTTGTTTCAGTCTCTTGAATTGTGGTCGCATATGTTGTTCGAATGTGAGCAATGTATTTGGTTCATTTTTATTTTGCTGCAACAAGCGTCGCTCGTATAGAATCAATTCATCCTTTATGGGTTTGACGAGACAATCCAAAGCAGCAGCAAAACAGATTAATGTATTCGGCTGTACCAATGTTTTGTTATTGTATATTTGAATAACTTTTTTCAGTTCAAACATCATATTTAAGGGTTCAATTAAGACATCGTTTAAAAAAGTTTGCAGCGTAACCACTGAAACACTTGGTATGGTTGTATTCGGCTGTAGACTTATGCTATCTTTGATGATTTTAAAGAATTTACAATTAACTGGTATAAAGAACATCATAATCATCTCACGCAGCAAACAATGCTCGCTTACCGTTGATGGTATATTAAAGTCGATTAAATTATTACTCAATTTGTTCAAATATTGTGCATAGGCTATGCCAAAATTTGCTATTAAACTTGTAGATTTTATATTCGTAAATAGATGCAATTCCTGCTGCCACCAGTTGCGATGTACATTACGCACAAGTTCATTTGAAGATTTATTATAGGTTTTTAACTTTGTTATATTCGTTGGCGGTGGAATATTTGAGAATTTATGTGGAATCGATTTAGTATTTTCATATTTGATTAACTCTGTCGCTGTATTTGTATCTGGTTCTATTGTTTGCGTGGACTCAACATGCGTTAAGTCACTTAAGCTATCCAAGTCGCTGCTATCCGTGTTATCATTTAACGTTGTTTCTATAAAACTCTCTTTAAGTGACGCCAGCAATTCAGGATCAATTTCGGGTACTTCTTGCTTAGCCTCCGTCGCATTGGCATTTTCCGCACTTAATTTCACCAGCACCGCACAACGTTCTGCGTTCTTAGCAAGCTTATTACGGCGTATTGTTTCAAAGGGTTGGTGGGCAAGTGATATGATGAACTCAATTATCGACCATTGTACATCCAACTCGTAGTGCTCTGCACAGACCGAATCGTTTATTAGTTTATCGCATAACTGACGCACATAGACCGCAAATTCGTTTAAATTTTCAATAGTGAAACGATGGCAAAGTACATCAATTTGACGTCGTACTGCATGACTATTGACGCTCTGGTAACGATTGAACCTAATCTGATTCCATACGTAGGACTCGCAAGTGCGGTATGTGAGCGTTTCTTCATCGTTCTCGGAGCCGAGCAGACTATGTATTAATTTCGGTACATACGTATTGATAATCTTATTTCGTATATCTTGCGACATGTTTATGCCTATGACATTTGCGAAATTTTGTTGAAGCGTACGCAAATTGTAAACGCTTGACGTACTTCAATTTATATAGAATGTATAGATTACTTCTAATTTTTCATCAATTCTAATAAAAAATGTTCATACAAAAAGTCAAAAATGTGACAGTTTTGTATTTTCTAAGTGTTGTACAGTTTTGTTAGTTTGCATCGACATTACATAGCATTGATTGTCATATATCAACAATAATTTTTTCATTTTCTAAACAAAATCCAAGTCATTGACTAAGAAAAAACAAACGCACCGCTAAAGGAGACTTTTCGCAAAGATGAGATCGAAACGGTCATCTAAAAGATTTTCAGGTCTGTGCATAGTTACGATTATCAGAGTCAATTTGAGGGCTTGCAAGCAGCATGTCGGATCCTTTGCCACGAGAGTAATACAGAAACTGATCTGATGATTAGATTTGGTTTTGTGCCGCTCTGCATAGCCTTCTTGCACAATGCGGGGCGACCCAACTTCCAATTCGAAGCTGCTTGGGCGCTGACCAATATTGTCTCGGGTACATGATATTGTCTTGGACCATAATGTTATCGATATTATTGTGAATTTGATGATGTGTGACAGACCGATTAGATTTTTACGCAACATTGTTTTCCTTACTTTGAATCTGTACCGCAAGAAATCTATTACACCACCGCCATCCGCACAGACACAACGTTTGGTACCTATGCTGACGCAGCTACTGTCAGGTAACGATAAAGAAGTGCTTTCTGGTGTCTGCTGGACGCTGTGCTATGTGACAAAGGACAAGAACAATATACAGCAAATTGTGGATACTGGCGTTCTATGACGTCTGGTTACACTCATGGGTACCGATGAATCAAGCATCACTATAAACTAACGTGCACTAACGACCAAATACAAGCGGTTATCGATGCGGGCATCTTTAGCCAAATTCGTCATTCTGGTAGGTGGCGCTTTTAAATGGCAAATGGAAGCCGCCTGATCTGTCACTTAATACCACTTTTTATGGCACACCCAAGCAAATTGATGAACTGATTTACAAGTATGACATATTAAAGGCATTTGTCGATTTACTAGCAGACTCGAATTCGATGATAATTTCAGTGGTGCAGGCTTCTTTATCGAATATTCTGTCGCTTGGTGAACATCTACGTTTGAAGTTCGAAAATATGGGCGGTGTGCATAAACTTGAAGCATTGCAGCTGAATATAGATAAAGAAGTGCAGCTAATTGCCTCAGAAATTATTGAAACATACTTTACAAAACTTGATTGATAAACTACTTGTGTACTATCAATCTACAACTCAACACACTCTGTCGCTTGGCAACGCGTTATATGCATTCCATATCTTTATACCAGTATACCGTATTTAAATATTTTTTACAACTGATCTATATATAGTCAAATGTGTAAAACAATCTTTAAGATATGTACAGAATTGCCAATTGCCTTGCCAATTTTGCATTTAAAACGCTGCTAATTTTGTATACATACCCCCTTACATAAGTTAAATTATACCTCATATATTACAAACTAAGAAACTTTTTGAGAAACTGAGTGTAACAATTGAGAAGAAAGATACGAAACATGCTAGAAAGATGCAGGAAACAAAGCGCTGTTTGCGTTGAATTAATTTTCTAGTTTATATAATAATAATTATCCGACTGTTTGGCCAAAGATTCCTTCCTAAATTTGGTATTGAAATCGCCAAGAACGATTTTGACATCGTGATTAGAGCAGTGCTTTTAGAGACGTTTCAGGCGCTCGTAAAACTCATCTTTGGCTGCGTTCGTCAAGGTAGTGTTGGCTGCGGTGTTGTGCACTCGGAATTCTTGCCAGAAGGTTACGACTAATATATAGGGCTATAATTTTGAACAAATTACTGACCAAAAACTCAAGACTTACCATCGAACAACCAACGTATTCACCTGATTTGGCTCCGACCGACTTTTTTCTCTTTCCAAAACTTAAATTAACACCGAGGCACCCGTTTTCAGTCGATAGACAACATAAAGGGGAAACTGAAGTCGACTCCGAAAAATGCAGAAGGGTAGCAATGCCAAGCAGAACGCCACAACTGTGCTCGAGCAGCTCAACAACACACTGCACAATATTACCCACCTCGTTGGCGAGCGCATTACATTGGCTGATATCGCGATCCTCAGCAGTTTGCTGCATCTGTACCAGTACGTCGGCGACGGATAGCAGATTTAGCAGAACTCGATGTGTCCGCTTGTAGTCAACCGAATCCGTCGATCTTTCCAGCAAAGGTGTGTGAAGCAATATCACTTATAACCGAAAACAAATTTAACAAAGCATCAATATCTACTTATTAGAAGCTTCGTTAACAATAAAGTTAATATTAACTTCTTACCCTGCTATGATAACGTGTTAAAGGAAAAACAGAAGAGTTATCCTGAGCAAATAGGAGTTTCAGAATCTGTCGCCGAAGTTGAGCTACAAAAATTGTTGGACCAAATATTAATAGGAAAATGGGGCTTTGATGGCAGCTCTGGGCAGAGAGAATATAAGCAAAAATTTGAAAATAATAATTTGGAAGACAGTAATTTGTTTATTACGTCATATGTCCCTCTCCAACTAATAACAAAATCTAAGAATGATGAGGAGCACAAAATAATTTCGAAAAACCCTCGACCATCGTCCACCCGCTATCGTTCTGGCTGCCGATTCCATACAAAACTGACCACTAGGGTTCATTCCGAATCGGTAGGTTATATGACAGCTATATGGTATAGTGGCCCGATGCGAATGAAATTTGACCAGCACACGTAGAGGCTCATTGTCATTGCCCATTGTCGCCCGATTGGCAGATCGATTATGAAGTCTATGACTGGAAGAAACTGGATGCCAAGAGTGAAAAGACCAATAAGCTGGTTGCTCAATACGTCGCCTGGACTGGTACCGATAAGGATGGACGCAAGTTCAACCAGGGTAAAATTTGCAATTAAACAACAAACACGACTTAAGAGATTTGTTATTCAAGGCGCCATAAATGCGCTCGCTACCGTCATCTGTAGCTAAGTTTAAGTTTAAAAAACCAAGCGATGTCACCGCCAGTGTAGGTCGGTTGAACTCTCCTGCTTTTACACTACTCATTTGGATTACAATTATATACTACTACTACTACGGTTAAATTTTCGCCTTTTTACAGAAACTGATGAAATAATGTAGTTTTTTTTTTTTTATTATTTGTCAAAAACATTCTCAGAGAACCAGCAGCTAAAGCTGTTACGACGGGTACCTTTTACATTTTGGGGAATAGCAAATAATAACAAACATTTTTAAATGAAAATGGCCTTATTCTTTTTCAAAATATTCCCCTTGATGATCAATACACTTTTGCATTCGTTAAAACCATTTGTCATAGCAATTTTTCCATTCCTCTTGAGACACCTCCAAAACATGGTTTTTGAACGCTTCAACTGCTTCTTCGGCGCTCGTAACTCGTTGACAACGCAGTTTACGTTTGATACTCGGGAAGAAGAAGAAGTCATTGGGTGCCAAATCAGGACTGTACGGAGGATGAGTCATTAATTCGATGTTTTGACTGCTCAAAAATGCACTTGTTTGACGAGATGTGTGAGAGCTGGCATTGTCATGATGGAGAATGATTCGTCTTTGGCGGTTATTTTTACGAATTTCTGCCGAAGACTTGCGGCAAACAAATGGTCGTGTACCACTCAGAATTGACCGTCCTACGTTGCCCAAGCGGAACAGTGGCCACATGACCCATTCGGCCGAAGAAACAGGCGATCAGATCATTTGCTTCGCTATGCTTCATCCACGAACAACTTTTGTTGGATTTGGCTCGTCTTGGAATACCCACACGGTCGATTGCTATTTTGTATCCGGCTCATACGCATATATCCATGATTCGTCACCTGTCACGAATTTATACACGTCTTTTGAAGCACCACGTTCGAACTTTTTAATCATTTCCTTACACCAATCGACGCGAGTCTTCTTTTGAGCGATTGATAAATTATGGGATATCCAACGAGAGCAAAATTTTTTTTACAGCTAAGTGTTCATGCAAAATCGAATGTATTCAAGTGGAACTAATGTGCAATTATGCATCTATCTCACGATATGTCACCTGACGATCTTGCATTATCAGTTCACGCACTGCACTCGATGTTTTTGGGCACAACAACCGAATTTGGACGACCTTCATGGAATTCGTCGGCGACCGAACTACGACCACGATTGAATTCACTATACCAGCGATATACTGTGGTTTTTTGTGGTGCTTTATCACCATACAAAGAACTGAGTTCATTGACACATTCTTGTTGAGATAATCCACGTCGAAAGTTGTGAAAAATAATCCAACGAAAACCTTCTCTTGAAATTTCCATTTTTTGGCCAAATTGCTTTTCTTAACTGACTGTAAACAAAAATAATAGCAATTGTACAACAAAACTTTGTGAGTACGTTTATGACAAAAAAAAATGTCAAACTTTATTATGGTGTTGCCAGATTTTAGCTTTTGACATTAGTGTTAGTGCTATTTCGCGAAATATATAAATAGCAGCCCTCGTAAAACTGAATAGCGAGCCTAAACAAGTATTGCTGTAACTGATCAAATACGAGTAACAAAAAAACAAAAAAAAAAAAACTCACGAGGCTTTCTTGTTATTTGCTATTTAAACTTTGTCATATGTATTATATTTCTTAAGTTCTGTTTTTGTTATAATTTATGCTTATATTTATGTATTCCAATGCAATAACAGCATACGCCGTTCTCTTATACTAAAATAAACAATTATCAATCAATGAATGTTACATGTTATATATACGCTTCCTCTGGCTCCTGGCTATATTTATTGCTTTGCTTATACTACATACATACATATTTAGTAGTATACTAGCATTCGCTTTCCATCTCTTACATACATATATTTCGAATCAATTGATTTACACATATATGAAGTTTCATTAGTTGGCTACTTAATCATAAGTATATATGTATTATTTTTATATTTTTTTTGTTGTTAAATTTATGTCGTAAATTCATTGAATATACGCTCTATACACAATTCGTAATTACACTACATACAATTGTTAATTATACACGGATATACAATTTATATTACTATTTCTCTATTATGCTTTATACAATATTGCGTTGTAATGTTTAAAAACCATTTGTTCTTTCGGATTGGATTGGATTCGATTCGATTTGTTTAGTTTAGTTTAGTTTCGTTTCATTTTATTTCGTTTGGATATTGCAGATTCTGTACATAAACTAGTATAAGTTCTAAATTATTTATACTGTGAGATTCTTGTATGAAAATTGTTTAAATTAAAATTTTAACTTAACTAAATGCAAATATGTTTGTGTATATATTCGAAAATATGTACATATTTGTGCTGCACAAAAAACAAACAATCTAGCGAGCTGGAATAATTGAAAATGGGGATCACAAAATGCAAAATGCTAATCTGTTCAAATTTTAATAAAGCTATTTTTGCAAAAAGAAAATCTATCAATTTCGGTAAAACCGATGCTTCGTTACACTTTGCACAAATTGTAAAAAAGAGTATCAGTTTGTACAGATCAAATATGTACATACATACATACATACATATATGGATGTATATCACCGCAAGCTGAGGTTTGAGGTTGCCTTTTACCAGTTTTACACTTTAAAGTTTGTTAGCGCTTGACACAATGAGTCCTTTTCCCTGTCTACGAAGATAAGAACAAGGCTTTACAAGCCTGCATAATGTTGTTACAATACAAAAACAGAAAAACTTTGTAATACTTTGTCGACTTTTTCAGGTAGATTTATGTAGACTTTGCATACTATTAAACAAAGTTGAAATTTTATTAACTGCGTTGGGAACCGAAGCTTTAATACTCTTCACACTTGCCCCTTTTGGCTCGACAATGTTAGTGTTTCATAAAGTTGTTGAATTTTTGAAAGTATGCTTTACTGATACAAGTATACAATTTATATACAAGGTATGATCTAAAAATAGCCGAACTTTTAATTTAAATCATAGAACAGGTAGCGCCATCTACTAAATGTTGGCAGTGTTAGAAACGTAAGTTCATGCTAAACGTTTGACCGGTTACAAAATGACACATGTTTCAATAACAGCAGTTTTTGTAGTTATGTCGTAAAAACATAATGGAACAAAGAGCAAATATTAAATTTTGTTTTAAACTCGTTAAAAAATTAGCTGCGATTTACGAATTGCTAAAAAAAAAAGTTTATGTTGATTGTATGAGTCGTACTCAAGTTTACACGATTTAAAAACGGTCGTGATGTTTTAAATGCTGATCCAGACCTGGACGACCCGATGCATCCAATCGTACTGCGCTACTGGAAAAAGTAAGTGAAGCAAATTTCACTGTGAGAATGCTGGCAGAAAAATTAAATACATCTTACTGTAGTACAATCTAATTACAAAAATATTAACTGAAGATTTGGATAAAAGAAAGTTGTGTGCACGTTTTGTTCCACATCAGTTAAATGATGATCATCAAAAATCGCTCGTGTAGAGCATTGCAAAGACATCGTTTCAATAGCTGAAAACGATTCAGATTTTCTTGATTCGATCATAGCTGGTGTTCATCACCATGATGTTTTAAATATGTTACTGAAACTAAGCGACATTCTGCAGAATTGAAGTCAAAATACGAGCCAAAACCAAAGAATCAAGACAATGTTCTATGATTTCAAGTTTGTATTGTGCACAAGAAATTTATTCCACAGAAGCTCAAACTGTCAATGGAGAATATTATTTACAAGTTTTACATCGTTTGTGGACGAGAATTCTGCGTGTTTGGCCCGAATAGTCCAAAGCAGTTGTTTTTATTGCGTGATAATGCAACAACTCACCAGACCAAAAAAGTCAATGGATTTTTTATGAAAAAAAAAAACAAAAAAACAAAACAAAACATATTTGTCTCATCGACCAGCCTCCGTATTCGCCTGATCTATTACCGTGCGCTTATTTTCTCTTCCCAAAAATGAAAACTGTAATGAAAGGAGCCTTTTACTATCCATACAAGCAGCCGCGACACTTGTGCCAAAAAGCGAGTTGAAAAAGTCTATGGATAAATTGGTTGAGCGTTCCAAACGTACGTTGTATTGAGTTAAATGGATCGTATTTTTTTTTGTACAAATATTGGCTTTGAAACATAATAACATGCTTGTTTTATTTTATAACTAAAAAGTTCGTATATTTTTAGTTCACAACCGTGTGTAATATCAGCTATTATTAATTGTATACATCTTTTATATGTACTATTTTAAAAATACATAATTGCTCTAATTCATGTTCAATCATGTTCGATACAACAAAATAGATACAAAGTGTTTTTGTATGGGAGATATATCTTCTAGTGCGAAAAAACCATTTTGATTGCTTATATTTATGCTTATAAAACAATTGACTTATCTTTTTTGAGAACTTGGATGCATAGTTATATCGCTGCAGTAAGTCAGCTGAGCAAAAAGTGTGGTCGATTGTGGACAATTGAAAGATCTTAAGTTGGAAGATATCTTCAATACTTTATCGATTCTAAGTCTTATAGGCTTTGAGCACCAATCTCTAGAGAATACGGAATATACATTAAGAGCGTTACAGTTTCTTCTTGCTTACATACATTTAGAAATATCAATGTTCAGACGGTCATATATATATATGTACATATATCTGATACCTTCATTGCATTGCATTGAAAATAGTGTCAAATATCTAAAAATTTCATTTTGAAAGTGACAGAAAACTCAATGAAAATTGTTAAATTTGCCATATAACTGCCATCGTTAACTTTGTTGAAACCGAAGTTTGAAACCTCTTCTAATGCCAGCTGTGTATGTACAATATATGCCAATTAAAAATTAATTTGTAAATGAAAATACGCAAAACTTAATTTAGATTAAGATTTAAAAAAAGTAGTACTATACACTGCATTTTATACACTACACCCATAGAGTAAAAGGGTATATTACGTTTGTGCAAATGTATGCTACAGCCAAAAAAGGCGTGGTAAACTATATAAAGTTAATATATATATATATATATATATATATATATATATATATATATATATATATATATATATATATATATATATATATATATATATATATATATATATATATATATATATATATTCTTGATCAGCATAAAAAATCGAGTCGAACGATTTGAACGATCTTGGAAACTGAATTCTTCTGGATTTCGGAAATCGAAATTGATGCTCAATCGAAATGTTTCATGGAAATTCTGTTAAAATTGAGATTCAGAACACCAAAAAAAAAAAAAAAAAAATTTAAACCGAAATATCATCGAAATTAAATCGTAACATAGGTCTACAAATACCGGGGTCCTGTCAGTTGTTGGCAAGCTGAGCGTCATTTCCGAAGTAATTTGCTGCGTAGAATTCGAATCCGGGGTCAGAATTTTGAGATATTTGAGGTTATGTACTCGAATGACGTCGAAGGGATATATTTCGTAACTTCGAATAGTCATAAACATTGCGAGAAAAAAAATCGTAATTGATCTCTTGAACTCTTAAATTAAAGGGTAAGCGTGGTACTAAACGTTGTAACTGGAGAGACAGACCACAAAAATTTTTTGCACCCTGTACATAACCTCAAAAGTAGGAAAAACGTCGTTTTTCGGGTACATAACCACAAACATCTCAAAATTCTGACGCGATGAACCAGTTCCGGATTCGGATTCTACGCAGCAAATTACTTCGGAAATGACCCTTAGCAACAACTAACAACAACTAAACCATGTTGACCTGTGTAATTCGTCACTTGTATGAATAATTCAAATTTTATATGGAAACATTCATACCAAATACAGAAAGTATATATCTTGGATATTATAGAAGTTCCCTATTATATATTAATATATATAATTCAAAGATGTAAAACTAAAAATTTTTCACACAAAAACACGTAAATGCACTAGATTTTGTATAGATGCTATACTTTTTAGTGTGCACGACACGACAATTTTTACTCTTAATCTGCTTGTAATCAAAAAAAATTCTCAGTTTGGAATCTATAAATTGAGCGAACAAAACCACATAGCAAGAACCAGACAGACAGACATGAAAATGTTGTAAACTTTCTATAGCTCAAAACTGAGATCGTTGAAAATTTTTGATGCTGAAAAAACTTCATATAAAAAAACGCTGTCAAACAATCAAAAATTTTCGGTTCGAACTGTTTATCATCGAGTACTCAGATAAAAAAAATATGTTTGCTACCAAAAATACTTCATATACTCAATAAACAGTTGACAAAGAGTGTGAACGTTTACATTTCTGTCAGAAAAAAGCAAAGAAAAATCAATATGTGTGGACCTTCCACCTAATAAATATCTGATTATAGTATTTCATGTTGATTTGGGAACACTATTTTTGTTTGTTTGAGATAGCAGTAAGAATTTACAATTTCGGTAGCAAAATTTTCATCGATCTCAGTATTGGGCTTAAACACAAAAAAAAAAAATATAATATTAATTTTTCTTTTAAAAAATAAATAATGCTGTAGTCATGACTTCGAAATACTCTGCCGCATTTTTTTTTGGATTTTTAAATCATTATTCAGGTTCCGACTCAGGTTCCGATGCACATCTAGAATATATACTACATATACTTTATGAGGTCTGTCACTCGTCTTTCTGCCTGTTACATACGTTTCCACAAACTTTGTATACCATTGGCTTTCCAGGGCAGAGTATAAAAAATATTTTTTTGAAAAGTTGATACAAAAGATGCATTCATTAACATTTTCAGCAATTCTCTAAGCGACTATCTACTTTTTTAAACACACAGACAGACAGCCTTATATAGATCGATCGTATTATTTACATGTACCCAGACATTGGGCATCTTACCATTTCTTTACGGTACGTTTTCAATGTTTTAAAAGGTTTTGTGTATTTTGCATTTAATAAACTGTCTGATAAACTGATAACTAACCTTTTCACACTTTGTGCAATTTGACGTTCAATTAAAAAGCAAGTTTAAGGGAAAAGAAGTGCTGCGTTAACCTACTTTTTTGTTTGTTTGTTTCACTTTAAACTTAAATAAATAGTTTTTGGAAAATCCTTGACGAAATGCGTGTTGCTCTAACCACAAAATAAAGGAACGTTTAACTACTCTCTCTTTCTCTATCTATCTCTCCCTCTCTCTATCATTTGTTTCTATCTCTTTCTGGTTTGTTTTCACCATTTTTTTAGTTCTACACATCTGCATAAGTTGGCAGTTTTACAGTTTCCACTTTATCCTCGACCTTAAACGATGGAAACAGACCAACCTGATTGGTTCGTGTATTTTTACCTTTCGAATAGCCATCCCAATGATTGCCCGCAACTGATACCAGATCGCCGATCTTCATTTGCAGCTCGTCATGAGAGCGTCCTGTATGCGCAATAATTACACGACGATTATGCGGATTCTGGCCGCCATAGTAGTAGATATCGTCCAGCGATTTAAAACGATTTGCTGCATCCGGATACAGCGTTTGCATAATTTCATAAGCTACACGACAAACCTGTGAGCTGAAGGTGCAGACCAGATAGTCTGAGAGCGAGAGCAAATGTATATCCAGTATAATGCCATTAAGTGAGGTATCCGTGTAGCGTGTCGAGACAGCTGCCATGCGTGCCACCTCTGGATCGCCAATGATTTCGTATTGTGGGTACTTTTTGCGCGCTTCCTCTATAACACGTGCATCATCTGAGGCCAGAAATATGCGACGCTCTACTGTCGATGTGGCATTCATCTCAATCGTGCGATAATAATCTTCTACATGTGTCATGTATTCTTCGATACTGTGGAAGGCAGCCTCGGTGCCAACTTTATCGGTGCGACGCACGTGTACACTGTAAACATCGAAAGCCACCATACAAGTATTAATTGTGTATTTCATTAATAGCTAAGACATAGAGACATTTACCCCACAATTGGACGCTTCCAGCCCAGATTTTTCATTCCCGATTGTAAGAAATCATGCGTAGGTGTCTGCGGTCGCAGCAGATACTTTAGAAACTGACCAACCCACCAGACAATCGGATCGCCGTGCAAGCGTTTGAGACGCGGCGCAAGATCCTCTGGTATGGCCAACGGTAAATACGGCGGACGTGGCATCAGTGAATCGATAATTGGTAGCACAAGCACTTGTGTATCATGCTTGCCCGGCCAGTTGTTAGTACTGGCCGCTCCTGCATCATTACAGCTCTGTGAGACTGGCTGAAAGACTTCCTCCCAGCCGCCTTTATGATAGCGCCAACCACGCGATTTCAATATGAGTGTACGCTCGGTGGCATAGGCAACGATGAAGCAATAGACCACATGATGTAGCTGACATCCATAACCACAGCCCTGTAAAATATTGAACCAGTGAAGGAGTACAATTGTAGTTAAAGTATTATTAATACAATAAAAAAAAAAAAATAAAAAAAATATTGAGGTGTCACGGGACATAGAGCGGATCCGTAAAAATCTAGATTTTTGATAAATACTCCCATCATATTGGTCTGGAATAGTTCATTCATCAACAAAGTAGTATAGTTGTATTTGTAGTTACCTTATTCAACTTGCACACCAATTTCCGCGCTGTCGCACAATCCTTGGGATGTTGCAAATGATGCAAACGATGTTGCACTAGTTCACTCAAGTCCTGCGACTCTTGCTGTCGCCAAGCATCGTAGCCATCTGATTGCCGCAACCGCTCCATATCACTTAATAGCGAGCGCTTGTGCTCTACACCCTGCTGCAGCACCTGATTAACAAGCTGTTCAACATCACCATTTTCCGTGGCCACCAATTTGCGCAATTTGCCGAGCTCACTGCTGAAGTAGCTCCAGATCTCAGCGATATTCGTTTGTACCCGACGTCGCGTCAATTCATATTCAAGACTTGGTGCACGCAAGCCATTTGCATCATAACCGGCACCATCTTCATCGCTGCGGCGACTGTTCTCTGCGTCACCACCACCACCAGCATCAAGAATAGCACTTTTAGGATTTTGTGCGTCAATTTCGAGCCTTTCGATTAATTTCTGTGCACTTTGCTTATCCAGTTGTTCGCTATTGAAAACAGAAAGTTGAGTAGAACGAAAATTAGCATACATATGTGAGGCTACCATTGAATATATTGGATGTACAACTTTGATCTCGCCGTTTTTCTATAGAAGTGGATAATTATTTTACATGGACATCTTGTAAATATAATCCTATATCAACAGTAGTGGATTTTTATTTACATTATTAAGTTATTCGTGATTAAAAATGTCAGTTTATGGAGCCAAATACTCGTCATTTGGGGAAAGTGTTAATGTATATCTTCAATATGAAAAAATCTGCTGCTGAGGCTCACGGAATGCTCTCAGACGCTTATAGTGATGCCGCTATGAGTGAAAGAACATGTCGTTAATGGTATCAACGCTTTAAGAGTGATGACTTTCTCTCCAAAGACCGACATATCGGTGGAAGATTGAACATTTTTAAAGATTAAGAATTTGAGGCATTGCTTAATGAAGACAAAGTCAAGAAGAGTTGCCAAGATCATTGGGAGTGACTCATTAAACAATTTAAAAAGCCTCAAAGATCTGGGTATGATCCAAAAACAAGGTTATTAGCTGTCATACGAGTTGATACCGAGAGATGTAGAAAGGCGTTTTCTCATCTGTAAGCAGCAGATTGAACGACAGAAAAGGAGGGGAGTTTTGCATCGAACTGTGACTGTTCATAAAAAGTAGATCAGCTACAACAATCCCTAACGCAAAAAGTCATGGGTTACACCCTGCTAACCATCAACATCAACGGCGAAGCAAAATATCCATTGATTCAAGCTCATGCTGCGTATTTTGTGCGATCAGTTGGATGTAATCTACTATAAGCTAATTAAACTCAATGAAACCATCACGGAGAATCGCTACCAACAACAATTGTTGCGTTTGAGCTGAGTATTCAAGCAAAAACGGCCGGAGTTCGCGCAGATGTACGATAGTGATTTTTCAGCACGACAATACTCGGCCCATGCTTGCAGCATTTAAATTCAAGTTGAAAACGCTCAAATGAAAACATCCGCCTACATCCGCCGTATTCATCAGACATTCATCCTTTCGATACCACTTGTACCGATCGAATAATTTTGTCCTCGTAATTACGAGGAAGCCAACAATCAGGTTGATTACACAGGATTACTTCTACAGATGAGTCGTTCTTCCGATGTGAAATCCGTATGCTGCCAGAAAGATATGAAAATACATTGAATAATTTATTTTTTTATTTATGAACGGAACGGCGGGAGCAAAGTTGTATACACAATACATATAATTATGAAAAGATGCTTTAAATGTACACTCAACACGCTTGTAATCCGAGGCAATTGTTTCCGCTGCACAAAAATCAGTAACAACTGCCAGCAAAACATTTGCATTTGAATGATGAATGCTACCGCACACTAAGTAGCTTGCGGTCTATGCTGTGTGTGTGTGTGTGTGTGTGTACAAATATTAATACTTGCCTCATTAGCTCGTCAATGAGCAGCCGCAGCTCCTCGTTACGCTGTTTGGTGTGTTCGAGCAATTGTAGCGCTTGACTGAAACGTTTTGCATTCAAATCCGTCTCCAGCCGGACATTGTTCTGTGTATTTAGTTTCGTAACAAACACATAGACAACAAATGCCCATGCTAGCACGAAAACGATCAGTGCACGCACCCATGAATTTGATGATGGACCAAAGAACTGACGCATCAGTAACATTTATGCGCGACCGTAGGGGCGCTACAATGGAGGGTGCGGGAAGAGATGTTGAATTAGAGCTACGTAAAGCTGAACTGTTGATAGTCCACGTTGTTCCGACGCCCATGTACTTGTTGGATACACATAAACCGACGTTGACAACGTCGTTTGTGCGCACGTTTAAACTGCTGCTCCTGCTGCTGCTGCTCTCTGATTACGACAATCTTACATGGCGCTCTTGTATGACGTTCTTTGCTGCAAAAAACCTTTTTATGTTCTAGCTATTATGCTTTTAATAGGTGTTGTTCTTGTTGCGGCCACCGCTGCTGGAAAAGAGTTGAGTAAAGATTCGTTGCGTTTAAATTTGTGTTATTAGATTACGTGGACAAAGACAATATAACAAATATACAAAATGTACGCGGTCACGCACACCCGCACCCGCACATCACTTAACGATATTCTTGTTGGACGGACAAGACCCGAGGTGGATGCAGTAGTACGTGAGTCAAATATACCGTGACCCTTTCCGAGCGAACACAGCACAGCACAGTATCGAAACAGCTGCTCCTGTTTCAGTGCGCATACGAAACCGTAAACAATGGCAACGAGTCAAAAGAAAACAACTGCTGCTTTTAGCGTAAACGGTTGCGGCCGAAAGGTACAAGGTTTTTATTTTTTAAATCTATGCATTTTTAAGCGACAAATACTAGCACAATACATTGTTTCACTTATTGTCTTTCAATTGCGCAACTTAAGTTTAATAAACAATTTTTTATTAAATTTTATTGAAATTTTAAATTACCACTTAAACTCGATAGCATGATAGCGCGAAATGCACTAAATTTGACCAAAGAAACATGTAACACTCAAAACTTTTTCAGTGTACGAAATGCAGCAAAAATCAATTCAATATGCATTATGCAACACTACAAATGAGCTGCTGCGGCGACATGCAACAATTTATTATTTAAATATATAAAAAAAGAAGTACAATTCAATACAAATTGTATGTGCTAATGCTACTAGAACAGAACAAAGAGCACACGGTTTAAACTATTTGCAACTGTTTATTGCAACCGAGCGAGCGCATGTATCTGCATAACAGCTAGAATACGGCCAAACCGCCGGTGTCAAGCTGTAGCGGCTCAAGTTTACACTTTCTAAGCTTTCAAGTGTACAAGTAGGCGTACAACAGCAGTTGAATCATGTCGGCGACGCTACGTTATCGCGGTGACAAGAATAATCTCATTGAACTGGCCAAGACGCTGGATGCATTCAAGAAGGTGCCGGAAAAATATACGGAAACAACAGAAATCGGTGGTACACGTAAGTGACAATGTGGCATATATAGGGTGTTTTTTTAGAGGTTCCATTCTATCCGTTAAGAATTAAACTATCATAAATTGAAAATTTGTGGTAAATCTATTGTAATTTATGCTCAGTTTTAGACTAACGCGGTACTTTCATTTTACAGTGGACATAATCGTCCCTCCGAGCGACTAATTTTATTCTCTTCACGTATACTCTAATAAAAACGTATACTCTAAATAAAAAGTGTTAAAAAGTTGGACTATCAGAATTCGAGCCAGCCGCCGTTTACATGCCCGAAATAATATTTAAACACTAATGACAAAAAATGTTCTTTTTAATATAGCCCATTTACAGTTTGAAGCTATGTAAACTCAGTTTCAATTAAATTCATTTGAAAGTTATACTCCTCTAAAAAAAAACACCTTATATTTACTTACAATTCTACATATAAACATATGTATGTACGGACAATAGTAGATTTACGCTTTTCCACATTTATACTTTTAAACACACACACATACACACGTTAACTCGATGCTGGCCAATGTATCCTATACATATACTCCTGCATACGCACTTGCAGTGTCGCTGCTCAGCCGCTTGCTTATAGTTTACTTGGTGTACTCGGAACTGCGTTATTATTTCCATGATGCCAACATTGTCTATCAATTCCAGCCGGACATCGATATGGACGAACAGGTACAAATGCAAGTCGACATTACAGTAGCAATGCCATGCGCCTCACTTTCCGGTGGCGACCTAATGGACGAAACACAGCAGGATGTATTCGCTTATGGTACATTACAACGCGATGGTACCTGGTGGACAATGCCTCATGAAAAGCGTGCAGAATTCGAAATGATACAAATGACTAATCAATATCTGCGTGAACAATATCATTCCGTTGCCGACTTACTCTTCAAGGATATCATACACAGTAGTAGCAGTAGCGATACGGAGAAACAACACATTACGGCAACCGGTAGTATTAGTGGTGGACTCGGTGGTGATGGTAACAGCTTCGATGCAAAATCTGATAGCTCTAGCGATAATGAGTTGGTGCCTATCAACAGCGATTTAACGCAAAGCAAATCGACGAGCGAGCAACAGTATGATGCATGTCGCTTACATGGCACGCTAGGCATATATAAAGTGGCAGGCGTGCTACATCTAGTAGGCGGTGCACAGCCAGTTGTTGGAGTTTTCGATGATCACTGGACACTTGAATTTAAACGTGTGCCCGCAAATTTTACACATCGCATTAATCGACTTAGTTTTGGACGTTACTCGAAACGCATTGTGCAACCACTGGAGGGCGATGAAACGTTACTGCCCGATGAATCGACTACTGTGCAATATTTTCTGAAAATTGTACCCACCGAAATACATAATACATTTTCAACTATCAATACATTCCAATATGCTGTAACGGAGAATGTACGTAAATTGGGTAAGTATTTAGATGGTAACTAAACAAAATATGTATTTATCAAATTCTTACATTTTTGTCTGCAGATTCAGAACGCAATTCGTATGGTTCGCCGGGCATTTACTTTAAATATGATTGGTCAGCACTAAAAATTGTTGTACGCAACGATCGTGATAGTTTGCCCACATTTCTCATACGTCTATGTTCGGTTATTGCGGGCATTATTGTTGTCTCTGGTGTATTGAATGCACTGCTTGTTGCCATACAGCGCCGTGCATTACGCATCTTTGTGCCTGAACTCTATTATAAATTGCATCCACCAGTAACAGCAGCAGCGCCAGCAGCCTCAACAACGAAAAATTCGGTATCAACAACGTTGACTACAACATTGCTACTGCCAGCGTCCAGCGCTGCAGTGTCGGGCATTAGCATTGCCAACGATCTCATTAGTACAGCGAATCTAATGTCATCAAATGTACAGTTGCATGATGCAACGACTACGGTCTTTCACAGTGCAACGCTCATCGAGGATGCTAGTGGCAAGAATCAGTAACAAAGAAGCTGCTGTTACAAAACTGCCTACTACTAATAACAACCATACATACATACATAGCTAAAAGCTTTCTAGGCGCTAATAAGAATACTATTTGTGTAGAACAGGGGTGCCCATAAGTTTCAAATAGAAATTGCACACATCAATACACACGAAATGTTTATTGCACGGTATACGGTGAAAGATAGCGTATGCCAACGAAATTGTTTGTATAAATTCCGCTACGTGTGTGTGTGTGTGTGTGCTGTCAATAATTAAACAAAAAAAAAAAGTGTATGTGTGCCGGCAGAAGTGAAACTTCAGAAAAGTAGCCTACAAGAAAAATGCATTTCACAAACCCATGATCTATCGTTACGATCTTCTTTTCACAAACCATGAAATTTTCGTTTCATCGAATTCAATTTCCTTTTAATCGAATTCATCGAATTTTCAATTTCCGTGGTCATAAGTTCAAAAAGTGTTCCGATTTTTTGAATGGAAACTTCGACTTTTTAGATCGATTTGATTTTCAGTATTTTCACAAACCTTTTCAAACTTAATGTAGACATCATGCCATTTCTGACACAAGGCCGCGCCATCTATTGACAGTTAAAGAGTGCAGCTGGCATATTTTATCAATGTTTTAAATCGGAACAATTTTTCAACTTATGACCACGGAAATTGAAAATTCGATTAAACGGAAATTGAATTCGAAGAAACGAAAATATCATGGTTTGTCAAAAGAGGATCGTAACGATAGATCATGGGTTTGTGAAATGCATTTTTCTTGTTTTATATTTTTTATATTCTGTGAATTGAAAAATATAATAACAATAAATAATAGCACACATACAGTGGCAATGCATTCCCTAACAGCCTAATATTTTCCATTAGAGGGCGCAGCAAACGCCATCGTATGCATCGAATTCAATTTCCGGTTTCATCGAATTTTCAATTTCCGTAACTTAACTTCCGTAATACAAATTCATCGCATTTTCGTTACCTCAAATTCATCGAATTATGTAATGACAACGATTCTAAAGAAGTTTCACTTTGGTATAAACGCTAGTCTCTTTGCTATACGCTGAAAAACGACGTAAAACGTTGAATTTGTTTATGTAATTCATATGGTTAATGCAAAGAATTGCGTGTGTATGCGACTATGCTCAGTCTATGTTGAAGCACATTACAAAAACTAATGTGCATGAAGAGCATACGGCACGGGGCACCTCTGGCATATAATCTCTATTGTTCTATAATAAAAACTTCCCTAACGTTAGTTCTATTGTAAGTTTAAAGTAAATAAGTAAATAACTTGTTATTTATTATATGCATAAAGTTTTGTGTGTGCGTATTCTAAAGCTTAGCATAATTATTAAGTAAAATTTTTTTATACATACTTGTATGCATAATAATAATTTGTAATACATGGAAAATTTACCTCAAAAAGTGCAATTTGATTTCTGCTCTAATAGATTTTCTATTTAATCGGAGTGTGTTAGAAGAAACGTGACTTTCGCTTCGGACTTAAGATGACTGTATTATTTGGCGAATCTACTTTAAGTAAAAAAAAAAATATATATAATGTTTATAGGTGGTATAAGCTCTACACAGAAGGCCGAGAATATGTTAATGACGATGACCACCCTGAACGCACCAGCAAGTCAACAACCGATAAAAACCGAGAATTGTCGAATCTCTCAGTATTAGAGAAGTTTCTGTGGATGTCGGCATATCGTCTGGCTCATGCTATGCAATTTTTTCAGATGTTTTGATGTTATTATGTCTCAGCCACTACGAAAAAGACCCGTAAAAGGACGGCCGATTCTGCCATGATTGAGGAGATAAAGACCGCAAAGCTGAAAGAGCTTAAGGCCATATCAAAAACCGCATATCAGATATTCTGCGAAGATTGTAAAAAACCGCTGACACAAGTGTATTATATCTGAGGGGGATTACTTTAAAGGGGACAAAATAGATACTGATGAATAAATAAACATTTTTTAAGAAAAATAGTCACCTTTTTGAACACACCTCATATGAATAGGTATATGTATATTTTTTTCTTTTTAAATATATTATTTATTAGAGCATAAAATAAATTCGTTTCATTATACCATTCACACATAGTATAAAATGGTATTATCAGTTTGTCTAAGAATTTCTAGAGCAATAAAAGAGGCGTAAAGTATATATTTCCGTCCGTCTGTGTGTTGTTGCGAATTTTTTGGGAACCAATTTTTATGTTAGTCAGTTGAAATTTGGCACATATACTTCTTTTTATTGCAGTTTAATAGAGTGTCAATATTGAACCGGCACGCCCACTTACAAACCCAGCGCCCACTTTTGACTTTTTGTATGAAAAACTTTTTTATTGTAGTCAATATCAACTTAATAATTGATATGATAGCTTCTAGTGGACGGACGCTTCACATATATGTACATTAATAGGTGGGAAGCGCCCACTGTTTGGGGTAGCTCCCATACAAACCAACTGCCCACTTTTGTGTTTTTGTATGAAAAACTTCTTTATTAAAGTCAATATTAGGTTGAAATCGATTTGGAGGATTTTAGTGAACAGCCGCCTAACATACATAGAGTAATGGGCGTGTCCCGATCACTTTTTGGGGTAGCCCCCTTACAAACACACCGTCCAGTTTTGACTTTTTGTATGAAAAACTTTTTTATTGTAATCAAAATCAACTTAATAATTGATATGATAGCTTCTAGTGGACGGACGCTTCACATATATGTACATTAATAGGTGGGAAGCGCCCACTGTTTGGGGTAGCTCCCATACAAACCAACTGCCCACTTTTGTGTTTTTGTATGAAAAACTTCTTTATTAAAGTAAATATTTGATTGAAATGCGATGTAACGTCTTTTTTGGACAGCCGCTTAACATACATAGACTAATGGGCGTGTCCCGATCACTTTTTGGGGTAGCCCGCTTACAAACACACCGTCCACTTTTCTGTTTTTTTATGAACATTTTTTTTATTTAAATCAATATTAGCTTGAAATCGATTTTGTGGATTTTAGTGGACAACCGCTTCTTATACACATACACTCACTTTTTGAGGCAGTCATATACAAACACACAGTTCAATTTTATGCAAAAACGTCAATATCAACTTGAAATTCGATATGGTGGCATCTTATATCTTATAGATGGTCGCTTCATACATATCTACTATGGGCGTGTACCGGCCACTTTTTGTGGTATCCCCTATTTAAACAAACCCCCCCCCCCTCGTGTATGTTTTACAATACGATTTAAAATTTCGTGTGATTAGTATTAGAGCTTCGGTTCAACCGAGAATTTAGTTAGATTAAGTGTCTATGAGAATTTTCGAATTCATGAATAAATAAATATGCATACGTATGTAAACTTGTTATATTTGCATATAACATAATATATAAATTTTATTTGTATATTTATTATTTACAAATTTTCGTTACTTGTCGATTTTGGTGATTAATTCAGTATTGATATTATTCCAACTGCCACTTCTTTTATAGCCAAAACAGCTCTTCAATATCTCAAGACTGGCGCCAATTGTTAATTGTACATCTTGCTGACTGCCTAGTTTGGGATTCACTTCAACCAAATCGAAACCCTGTACACGGTCAGTCTGTTGCAGCGCTTCGACAATGGATATGCCTTCACGCAGCGTTAGGCCGCCGTGTACAGCGGTGCCGGTACTTGGCGCAATGCTGCAGTCAAGCGCATCAATATCAAAACTTATATGGATTTTATTGTGCACATTTAGTGCATCCAGTGTCATCTCGATGATCTTCTGTATGCCATAACGATCGACGGACTATTGAAGAAAACAAATGAAAGACAATTAGACAACGCTTCTACATACATAAGTACAATTATATTCAAAATGATTTTTTCGACTGCTTCAGTTATCGGTTGTCTACCAAACAGGCATACTACTTAATCCAAAAAATGTTTGATGCACAACGAATATTCAATGAACTAATGAGCTATCATAAATTTTCAGCTTAAGACCATTAAACCATTTTTCAACATACGATTTCACAAGCTATAAATAATGCGACTGACAGATAGGCAGTTAGACGGCAGCAGGCCGAAGGATCAACTTTGTTAAATCATGGTAGCCGCAGACAGATAGTCGCTCTAACGGATGCAAAGACAGACGGACTGACGGTGTGTATGTATTATGTAGGGAGAATGTAAACTGAACGCTGATCGAATCAGGAAGTTGGATTTTTACACATCACGCGTTCAGTGCACAAAATGCATATAAAAGGGAAGGAAGTCTGATGACGCCGACGTGGCGGCTGCATTACACTGCGTTGGGTGGTAGTGGCGGTGGTGGTGGTTCTTGTTGAAACTAGATTTTTTTTGCAATCAATTTTACAACCCCTATTCAACGGTCTACTGTACCCTGTTGTAAATTGATCCTCCCGTTACGAAAAAAAAAAAATGAAAAAGAAAAAGAAAGGCAGCAATTTACAATTTTACAACAGAATTCATATCCTGAAGCATGTATGTACGAGTATGTATATATGTAAACTGAACTTACATCCATGGCATATGCGCGTAAGCCACACTCTTTCATAATGTATGCTTCGTAAGGGTCAATGTCCCTTAGACCGATGTAGACCAACTGATCGGCAGCCAAGCTGAAAGTGTAAGAAGACAGAAAGGCGAATTAGAAACATAAATAAATGAACTACGTATGCGTTTGTATGTTTTACGTATGTGAAAGTTTTTAGGATCACAAGGATCTCAACTGCATTATAACCACATGTCACGATTAGAACGCAACAACGACAACGGCCGCACAATCGCTCGTCCATTTGTCCAAGTATTAGCGACCGATATTTTGATTGTTCACGGACGCATACAACCCCGAAAAATTTCCTCCCTATCTTCTATGCTTGATTGCTATGCTATAGATGCGGAAAACGCAGCAGTTGCATGCGCGCATGCGTGCGTGTGTTTTTCTGTCTTATGGTAATTTTTTATATAAAGTATTGTACATGCTTATAACCACTTTCAATATTTTTAATACCTACATAGTATATGTATGTGTGTATATGTTTTTCCAGTATTATGCCCAGCACAGCAGAAAATGCATCTGTTTCGAAATTAATGTGCGCCTGGGCACAAGTTCTTCAGCTGCAAAACTTACCGCCTGTGCACTTCGAGATCCGTGAAAAAACACACACACACACACACACACACACACACTGCTATTCATTATTTCAATTTCGGTCTCGAGCACGCGAGCTGCGCTTTTCTTTCTCCCTTATTTAAACTTATAAAGTCTTGTTTTTTGTTTATTTAAATAAAGGATAAAACACAACATGTATTTAAAAAGGTTCAAACAAAGGGTGCAAAGCAAAGAGCGTTTACATAAGCTGCTCTAGATAATTCTTCCAAAATATGAAAAATTCATTTTCATTTTTTGAGAATTACATACAATACTAAGTATTAGAATATATAGAACAACAAAATATTAGTAGACACCAAATTTTAGCTTAATTAGTCTTGATCAACACTTATGTAGATACTAGAGATACAAAAATACAAGTTTGAATGTTCTATCTTACATAGTTTCCGCGATTTCGAGGGACGGACAAATGGAGTTGTCTAGATCGACTCAGCTTTCGTTGCTGATCAAGATTATATATACTTTATGACATCTGTCACGCCTTCTTCTGCCTGTTAGATACATATACACAAACTTAGTATACCCTCCAGGGCAGGGTATAACAAGAAAGAGCTATAGTCGAAGTGCTCGACTAAATTATACCCTGTACACACTGGTGTGCTGCATGAATTAATTCATTCAAAGTGCTTTATGAATATTCATTCAATCAAATTCAATTCATGAATGCAACACATTCTAAAAAGCCAACATTCATTTCATTCAATGCAGAATGAATTACACTTCACTAGCAAACTTTGAATGATTGAATGATTGAATGGAATGTTAATTTATTGCACAATGAATGAAACGAAACTTTCATTCATTCATTCGAATGTTTTGAAGTTTCGAATTAATTCAGTTGTCGGTCGCTTGCGATATCAACACGAGGACTTTATGCAAACGAAGGTCTTCGTAGCCGAACTTACATATGTTCGGATGCTAGCAAGCGACAGGTAGAATCAGTGGGAAAGAGTGCTGTCCCGGCCCGCGTCGCTGGTCCCACGTGTTTCTTGTGAATATTTGACGTCGTTGTTGTGCCCTTTCAGCAACAGCGCGTCTGCGAGATTGTATGTCGCTCGCTAAAGACGCCGAACTTGAGACTGTTCTGGTGTCTGAGAAACCCATTGAGATGCCAGATATTCAGCAAGCTACGTAGAGGTGACCGTGGGAAAAACATGGCGTGCCCAAATGTATTCCTGCTACCTTTAAGGTTTGACCCTGTGATTTGTTGACAGCCATTGAAAATGCAACTTTTAATGGGAACTGCAGTCGCTTAAAATTAAATGGTAAGTTATTAGGTATGATTGGGATGCGTGGTACAAACACATTGTCTCCCGTGGCAGTTAAGATTGTGGCCTTCACAATATTTCTTCCTAGTTCGGTGACTCGTAACCGTGTACCGTTGCATTATCTTGACGCTTTCAAGTTGCGCTAATAAGGAGGAAGAAGCAATGAAATTTAATAATTTAATTTAAATTTTTTTGTCCCCTAACAAATAATCAAATGGTACCTATTTAAATAATTTAATAAAAATTTAAATAAAAATTATATAACTTGTTGTAAATTATAGCCTATATGTTATTCTGATATATGAGCCATTATTATTATATTGATATATGAGCTATTATTGTAAAGTTTCATTAAAATCCATTCAGTAGTTTTTGCGTGGAGGAGTAACAAACATTCATACATCAATACAAACTTTCTAATTTATAATATTAGTAGGATATACATATTATAAGCAGAGTGAGATATGCTAAAATGAGGCGGCATGTTGTTATGTTTGCTGAGAATTGTTCACTTATGATCAATCCTCGGAAGGACATTATGGAAAATTTATGTTCAAATGGATTTTTGAAATCGGAATATGGAATAGAATATACACAAAACTAATGACTACCTGGAATTCATTCTTCCAGCCTCTATTCTCAAGATTTTTGTAAGGAACACTTTTTCTGTTACGGGAGCTCTCTCCCATCTTTCATTGCTACAGTGAGCCTTTATTCCATTTTTAACGTGGTTAACTTGTAAAATTAGTGTACTGTCGGAAACTACCTCTAAAAGTGGGTAGGATACTTTCATTAATATCTATGTGAAGCTTGCATATAGAATTTTATGTATGTTGATGTTGACTGTAAAAAAAAAAAGTTCTTCACTGAAAGTGGTCGTGGCTTTCTGACATATGTAGGAAGTCTCCAGACACGATTTCAGATCAATATCTTAAAAACTGAGCAACCAATTTTGATTCACACAGACAGTCGGACACGACTAGTTCGCTTTGCTTCGTCTCGTCGAACTGAAGTGTGCTTGTTTTCGGTATATCTTGTTCCTTCTCTAAAGTTCTTTATTTGAACTATAGATTTCCATAGGGACTATAATCTACAGTGGTCCGATCTGGACCTATGTGGCATATTTTAGGATAAGATACAACAAACTCCACAAGGTCCAGATGAGACCACTTTTATACCATTCAGTATACAGTATATGCAAAAATAGTTTTTTTTTTATCAAAAAAGTAGCCCAGACAAAAATTATAGATCTTAAAATTATCAAAAAATATATAATATACGAGTATACAATACATTTTACATTTATGATTTAAAACATTTAAAGGGGGAAAGAGATAGGAGTGGATTATGGAAAGTGGGAAGGATTACATAAAATTCGGCTTAATAGCCTGCGTCTCTGAATGGAAGGTCTAACGGATGATATCGGTTCAGTCTTCTGTTAGTTGCACTGTTGTCAAATAAGTTTATTGCCAGCTTGTTTGGATGATCAGTTAGTCTCTCGATGTACCGCTGACTAAATCGATTGATTTCCTGTGATATCCATGGAAATTTGAGTACTTCATGAATTTCGCGGTTAGCAGCTAGTAGATGCACGCCAGTTGCAATTCTTAAGACTTTGTTTTGGAACCTCTAAATTCAATTCAAGGTCTTAGTACGGCCTTTTATAGTAGCAGTTTATTCCTTATTTTGAGTTTGGAGTGGCGACCGATGAGCCAGTACATTTGCCGCAGTTTAGCATTTAATTGTTTTTTTTTTTTTGCCCTGATATGAGGTTGCCATGTGCGTCAGCTATTAAGGGTAAGTGCAAGGTATTTAACTGTCTCTGTGTAAGGAATTGTTACATCAATTCCTCTTCTTTTTTTTGGCAAATGTTGTGTGTGACGATTTTTCAGGGTTGACTACAATGTTCCATCTGTTCAGCCATACTCCAAAAGAGTCAAGCTGTTTTTGTATCACTCTAGAAGCCCCAACAAGACTCCTTGAAACTGCAATAAATGCAGTGTCGCCTGCGTAGGTGACTGTCGTGAGGGAATGGTCTCCAGTGATGGGCAGATTTGCAATAGAGATCTGTGAATAGAGTGTACAAAACGGGCCCAAGCACACTACCATGGGGAACACCTGCCCTGATGTCTATAAGTACTACTGCTGAGCAGTACTACTTTTCCTCTTGAGCCAAGAGAATACGCTCCACTAGACGATGGCACTGCTCTGGGGTCCCATGTAGACGTCTGTTCCCAAAAATGAAAAGTCGTGACACAAGCGCTATATAACTTAAAGTTCGGATATTTTTAGATCACATCGTGTACATATTCTTAAATTACTTCCGTTTTTTGCACTACCCTCTACCATTGCATATCAATTGATTGCAACACACTAATAAGCAGCTGTGCGTAATTATATGGAGAACACTATATATGTATATATATATATATATATATATATATATATATATATATATATATATATATTTATATAGGTATGTACATACACATCTATGTACCATATAGTGTAGAGCAGTTGCAATTTGTAATTGTTATTTTGTAAATACATATATAGTATGTACAATACGTGTGTATATATACATTTATTGTCGACGCCGATCTGTCTGCGCCACAGTTACCAAAAAAAAACAAAAAAACACACACAAAAAAATAAAGGACCAAGCACATGTAGCACAATTACGCCAACGCTGTGCCTGATTTTTCAGCGTTAAGGAACAACCCTAAAAAGTCGAGCAAAAATACAGTTGAGTTAATTCAAAGCGATGCGAAACGAAACAAAATTAAAACCAGAAAATATGTTCGGCGGAACCGAGGCTTAAATACTCTTCATACTTGCTCTTAGCTCGGGTAATGCTACAATTTATTTTAGGTATTCAATTTTGGGAAAAAAAAAATGTAGATTTAGATCTAACAATTTTCAATCTGCTCTGTTCAGGTTCTCACATCGGGAGAGATTTGCGAAAGTTATTTCGACAAAATGGTACACATATGAGCTATATCCTATGGGTGGATTTTCATACGTATTAGGGTTAATATAACCAATAAGATGGTAACCGATCGAGAATGATCAGAACTTGTTAAGATGGTAACCGATCGAGAATGATCAGAATGGGTATTCTAGGTATTCTAAGTTGGCTAATGAAGAAAGAACGAACAGAATCATACCGCATACATGACCATTTAAGGCAAACACATGAACCCTAGACGATTTTGTAGCTATCAGCTTTTTGTCGTCTACTCAGTGCAGCAGACGTGGTTAAAATGTTTGCGCTGTGTTTCTTTTAAATTAATTAATTTAAACTTCATAAATTATAGCCTATGTGTTATTCTGATATATGAGCCATATTATTGTAAAGTTTCATTAAAATCCATTCAGTAGTTTTTGCGTGAAATAGTAACAAACATCCACACATCCATACAAACTTTCGCGTTTATAATATTAAGTAGGATTTAAGTCAGAGAATTGCACATCCAGCCGGTAGTGAAGAGAATATTGCGACTGTAGCGGAGAGTGTAGCTGAAGACCTTGACCAATCGATTAGTCGCCATGCGCAGCATCTTGACCTCTCGTATGGAACAACTTGGAAAAATGTACGCACATTTCTGGCACAACGGATACGTATGTACGTCAATAAACAAAATTGCTGCATTTGGGCTGATGAGCAACCCGTGAAAAGATACTCGAACTGCAGTTACATCTACAAAAAAATTCACTGTTTGGTGTGGTTTATGGGATGGTGCAATCATCGGTTCGTATTTCTTTAATAATGCGGACGCACAGAACATAACCGTCAATGGCGAGCGCTACCGCACCAAGATAACGGACTTTTTTTTGCATTAAATTGAAGCCCGTAAAGTTGGCGATATTTGGTTTCAGTAATACGGTACTACGGCAGACACAGCGCGCGAAACAATGGCTTTTGTGAGAAATCATTCGCGTTTCGAGCCTGTCAACTGAGTGCCTAGATCGTGTGATTTCACACCACTGGATTTTTTTGTTTGTTGGGATTATGTGAAGTTCAAAGTGTTCGTCGATAAGCCAGCTACGATTCAAGACATTACTCGCGTAATTCGCGTGATACCGGTTGTAATGCAGGAAAAAGTGATCGAAATTTGGACAATCCGAATGGACCAACTACAATACGTAGTCGCGCCCAACATTTGATTGAAGTTATCTTTGAAAAGTAAATGCCAGATTTTGTTCTTTCGGGAAGATTCCGAAATCCAATTCCATTTTAAGTGTCTTATTTAAAATTAAAAAAAGAAATCTAAATGGATCATCCGTTATATAATTCACATCTATAGATTCCTAAAGGTTGGAAAAAAATAGCTAAAGTTTCGAATTTTTAATTACATGATTTCTTATTAAAAAAAACTCATATTACGTAAATTATATTATATTATTTAAATTATTCTTAAAAGATGACGTAACTAGCACTAAATCACATCGGGTAAACCTGTGACTATATTCATGTGAAAGCCTACTTCATAAGTTTCAATTTTCAGTATGTGTCATTCCACTGAAGTGTAAACAACATATTTTTTTTGCTCTGTGAATATTTTGGGAAGTTTTTGCTTGGGAAGTGCTTTTGTGCTTTCATTTGAAGAAAAAAGCAGCTGAAGCCTATCGTACGCTTTGTGAGGCTTACGGGGACTATGCTCCATCGATTTCAACTTGTGAGTACTGGTTTCGTCGGTTTAAAAGTGATGATTCTGATACCGAGGATAAAGAACATCCGGGTGAGCCCAAAAAGTTTGAAGATGAATAATTGAAAGCTTTACTCGACGAAGATCCGTGTCAAACCCTTCAAGAATTGTCGGAATCATTGCGAGTTGACTTGTCAACAGTTGGCAAACGCCTCTTAGCCATGGGAACGATACAAAAGCAAGAAAATTGGGTGTCAAGCCAAGATATGTCGAAATTAGATTATTCACTTGCGAACAGCTGCTTCAACGCCATAATTTTTGCATCGTATTGTTACTGGCGATGAAAAGTGGATCCATTACGACAACCCAATGCGAAAAAAATCATGGGGACCACCCGGCCATGCATCAACATCGACAGCCAAGCCGAATATGCATGGTGCCGAGCTCATGCTCCGTATTTGGTGGGATCAGAAGGGTGTTGTTTACTAGGAGCTGCTGCAACCTAACCCAAACCAGCACTGGTGAACGTTACCAACAACAGTTGATGAAATTGAGCCGAGCATTGAAGCAAAAACGGCCGGAATATGCCAAAAGGCACGACTAGGTGGTTTTTCAACAAGACACCGCTCGGCCACATGTTGCAAGATCCGTCAAGGAAACGTTGGAGGCGTTGAATTGGGATGTGCTACCCCCCGCCTTATAGCCCAGACATAGCCTCTTCTCACTACCACTTGTTCAGATCAATGACCCACGCCCTGGCTGAGCAGCGCTTTACTTCTTACAAGGATACCAAATAATGGGTCGATTCGTGGATTGCCTCAAAAGACGAACCGTTCTTCCCACGCGGAATCCATATGCTGCCAAAAAGATGGGAAAATGTTGTAGCTAACGATGGTCAATACTTTGAATAATACGCTCAAAAATCGAAGAAATTCCTTTAAAATTAATTCCAACACCCTTGTAAATCTGATAATTTTAGGTGAATATGGTAATTTTCTTTTATTGTTTTGTCAGCTGTGTTTTGTGGCGCTAACTCAAAAAAAAAAAAAACAAAAACAAAAAAAAAAACAAATAAAACAAATAAAACAAAAGTAAGACAATTAAGACAAAACAGCTGCTCAACACAATCCACACTCCTTTTAATTGGCAGCTCTAGTGTGGATTTCGTTTGCTTTTGTTTTGTTATCTGCGCACACACTAAAAAATTGCTCATAGCGTAATAAATATATGTATAGTTTTTCCCTTTACGAGGCTCTTATTTGATGTCAGTACGAAGCTTAAAGGTAAACACATTATTATTGTTTAAAGTTCCTAATACATCGCTTATATATGGTAAATCATTCAAGCAGAAATGACTTTTAAACGGCGTAGGTGCGCCAATGCGGATGATGATGAATTTAGCAGCAAAAGACGTACAACACCAGGAAATTCGATTATTAACAACGCGCAACAGTTAACGTTACAAAATTTTAATGGGAACATGGACGAAACTAACTCGGGTGAGTCTTTTTTAAAATTGCAACGAAAAAGGACCGCTACAGTTGATTTTAGTAGAGATTTTATCGCACTCGAAATAAGTCAAATACAAGTGCAGTCAATTCGAAAAGCTAGAATTGCTGAAAAACTTGGCCGTGGCTGTGTTTTCACCAAGGCATTTCTAGCATCTGTGACTGCTGATGCTGATTTTTTTATTTTTTTTTTGTCCATGTGCTTTGTTTTTGGAAGCCAGCTTTGACATTAATGAAAGATTCGGGTTACTCGTATTTTGATAAAAATTTATTTACTACTTGCTGCAACTCCAGAGAAGATACTGCAGATTGTTGATAGGCATTCTAACAGGACATTGTCTAAAAGCCGCTGATGCATAAAGTCTAGGCATAACCAACATGGACGGTTGCAGAAAATGCAAGGATGTGTGAGTCATGAAAATTCTGAAACATCACATCTACAGCTGTGCGTCCAGCAATCGAAAAATCAAGATTTAAATACCTTGACACCATCGGACTCGCGTCACTGGAAGTAGCAAACAGAAGCACTCTTAGCAGGCTATTAACGTTCGCCAAACACGCACAATTTCTACAGGACCTTAATAGCTCCTGAAAGTTCGCCATCATCGGCCACACTAAGCATCATATTGGTCTATGTGTGACATCTATGAAGGGGTCAGGTCAGCTCGCGTAACTTAATCCAAACTTCTGCTTTTTTACTAGTTTTCCCTCGTATTGGGTAAATAACCCACGAAAAAAAATATATATATATATATATTCTAATTTTAAGCCATATTTCGAGTAAAAATTGAATGGATCGCACAAATTATAGTAATTGAATCTACAACAATCGATTTAGACATCGATTTAGGATCTATAACTTAAATGTTATGGGCCAAAATATATGAAAATTATCGATTTTTTTGGGCCGACATGAAAATCGACAATTTCCTCTATCGCCATGCAGAAATAGAAAACATCAAATTATATCCAGTTTCTTATCTTTTCCAACATTTAAGAGGTCTGTTTTCAAACTATCTTTATCAATAAATAATAGCCACTCTTTTGCATCGTAAGGCTGTTCTAGTTCTTTGAACAAAACGGAGTAAAATTTTAATTTTGCTACCTTCACTCAATTAGTGCGGTATTCATCCATGGATTATCTTTAACAATGTCTTGGTTTCTTCTTAAAAAATGTGATTTATATGTAAACAACAATGCACTGAACATATCTTGCATATTTTTATAATCAATCCACTTTAATCTCCTTCCCCATCACACTAGCTACGCCACTGGTCACCATCTAAACTCTTTCTTCACTGTTATTATTCCTTTTTGTATCAGAATTGAGATAAATTCATCATAGCCGAACTTCTAAAGTGTCTGCGATAATTTTTAATAAGACAAGTGTTCAGATGAACAATTGATTGATTGCCCGTATTGGTCAAAAATGCTTCGTCTATCCTTTACAGTGCGCCTATCCTTTGCATGCATTTTGTTTTTGTGTCATTGGTACTATGCTATGCCTGTATCGGTTCTCACTTTCAGGAAGATTTTGCGAAAGTGAATTTGATAAAATGTCAAATTTTCAACGCGAATCGAATTCATTTGGCCTTGATCAAGTGATATTCATATTACTTAAGGCAAGTGAAAATCGCGAAATCGTCATCTACGTGTTAAATCTACCATATTATCCAATTCGCCTTCACAAAATCTACCCGAAAGTGAGAACCGGAAAAGGCCTGATACAAACAAACAAACAAACTGGAAGTTCAATAAACACAATATACCCTATTGCCTATATATGTGTGCAGGGTATACGAATATTGAAATTGAAACAGGAACTTGTTGTAGTTGTGTTGTTACTTTTCGCTAGCTGAATTTTAAGTAAATTGCAAGGATTTCAATGAACACGAACCAAAATGCAATAAAGCATGTTCGTGTGTATGTATACACATACATTCATATATATGTACATATGTATGTATGTCTGAGAGTGTGACAGGAAGTGAAAACGATTGCGATATCAACCCCCACCACGTAGGTAAACACCCCAAACGTCGCCACCGTCCTGGTCATTATTGGCATCATCATATGATCTGAATCAGGATTCTTACAGCGTTGGTGGTGTCTAGTCTCGATAGAGAGAGAGAGAGAGAGATAGAAAGAGAGAGATACAGAAAGAGAGCATGAGAATCGCTGAGAGATTTTAGATATGAACACGAAACTGAGCAACAACCACCGCACAACTCACCATTCGCACTTTTGGCTTAACACAAACAGTTGTGTTCCCGATACTAGAAACACACAAAAAAAAAATCCAGAAAAAAAATAAAATCTAAATATTCAGAGTTTTGTGTACCTAACTCATTTAGTCTATGCGATCTGTTGTTTCATACTATATACTGCACGGAGAAACGGAAGGCCATGGTTTAATCGGCTCAGCTTGCGATGCTGATCAAATATATACCATATAATACATATGTATTCTTTATATGGTACTCTTTATGGGGTCTCTCTGTTAGAAGTACACTTGTGGTATGAAGAAATTGCTCATTATAGCGACAACTAGCTTGGCAGAAAAAACTCGCATCCAAGGAAACTGGCTACCAATTTAAACAAGTTTGTTTCTGACATGTACTTATCATCATACCACACTTAGACTAAGTTTGTGTTTTTGACAACCATCGAACGCAGACAGACGGACAGTAAGTAGAAACGCAATCGTGTGACGTGAAATCGTGTGGATGAAACATGAATCCATCACAAAACATTAGAGACCAAGCAGTAGTTGAAACAGGGGTTTTTCTGACCGGATCTGCGCGGTAATCTTCTGATGTCTATCAATTTATCTGTCAAATACGAACATATTGATGTAAATTGTTCAAAATAAATAATAATAACAAAAAAATAATAAAAAATAATAATAATAACAATAACAATAAGTAATTATCAAAAGCAACAACAAAATTCAACTACATAAAAAACTAAAGCTAAACTTTATGCTTTGAATCTGATAATTTGAAACCTTCATTCCATATTTAAGCTGGTTAACTCGAAAAACAGAAAAATTTTACTCCGAAAAACCACAAACTGGTCTATTAGTTTTTATGGGGACTATCTCTCAGAGTGGCAGAGGGCACGTTCATCAATAACTGCTAGAATAAGAAGTCATTATAACAAATTTCAAATTGATGTTGACTGTAATAAAAAAGTTTTTCATGCTGAATACGAAAAATATGGGGAGTAAACCTATAAGTGGGTGTAGCACATAGATGTGTTTATTATTATCTGGATAGGAACAAAATAAGTCACTACACTGCAATTCAGCTAAATATCTCAAAAAATGCGTGTAGATGTTATTGTAAATTAAAAAAAAAAAAATGTATTTTCTGAAAAATTGTTTAAAGCATTTTCAATATAATAAAATTGCTATTGCTATTCTAGCAACACGAAATCTATACCGTGGCACAAAATTAATCATTCCGATTTTGTAAAGCTATATTTTATTTGGGGTTGCCCCAAACAGTGGGTGGTACACGCCCATTAGTAGATGTGTATTAAGCGACCATATGTAAGATGCCGTCATAAAAGTGAGCTGTGGATTTGTATGGGACTACCTCAGACAGTAAGCGGGACACGCCCATTTGTATATGTATATGAAGCAGTTGACCATAAAAATCCACTAAATCTAATTTAAAGCAAATATTAATTTAAATAAAGAATTTTTTGACGAGATAACGTCTATTAAATCGGTTGGTTTAGCGCAGAAACATGATTCATTTCTGACGTTCCGTTTACCGTTACGACACGACACTAAACGAACGAAAAGCAAAAGGCGGAACATGTAATCGTACACATATGAATACATGTGACGATTCTGTCGTTCCGCCTGAACAAGCAAGCGATAGAGAGAACAGCGTGCATTGACTTTTTGAAAGCTATAGTAATGTGTGTGTGTGCATTTGCGACTTAGTGTTATCTAGCACGGGGTGTGCTATGGACATGGTAGAATGTATGAATAATAACATTGTAAGTGTATAATAAAGTTTGTTTCAAATAAAATACATGTACAAAGTAAACAAAGCACGCACACCATAGATCAAGGAAGACGACAATAACAGTTACTTTTGCATTTGAGTACCAAAAACAACAACAAAAGGCTTTTAAAATTGCTGGTGGTCAGTCGAAGAGAGAGAGAGAGAGAGAGGGAAGAGTGGGAGAGAGGGAGAGAGCATATATTTCACTCTTTGTTGTTGGTAACGAAACTCTTTTATATGACAAGTTGTTTGTGTACTGATTGAATTATTGGAATTACATTAGAACTCAATTCACAAAAGTATGCAATTTTTCATCAATGTTTTCTTATGACGTCAACCATTTTTTATAAAAAAAAAAAACAAAAGCGGGAGGCGAGTTTGTATGGGGGCTACCCCAAAAAGTTAAACGGCTATTCAGGCACCTCGTCGCATTTCAACCTAAAATTGACTTTCACAAAGTAGTTTCTCATACAAAAACACAAAATTGGGTAGTAGGTTTGTATGGAGACTGCCCCAATCAGTGGGCGGGTCTTACCCATTAATGTATATGTGAAGTGTCCGTCTACTAGAAGCTATCATACAAAATATTAAGTTAATATTAACTACAATAAAAAAGTTTTTCATATAAAAATTCAAAAGTGGGCGGTGGGTTTGTATGGGGGCTACCTCAAATAGTGGGCGTGGCGGATCAATCTTGATACTCTATTAAACTGCAATAATTAGAAGTATGTGTGTAAATTTTCAACTGGATAGCGTAAAAATTGGTGCCCAAACATACAACAGATGGACAGACAGGCAGACGGACATGGCTAGATCGACTCATTTCGTCGAGCTGTTCAAGAATATATATACTTTATGGGGTGTACGATGCCTCCTTTAATGCATTACAAACCTTTAGATAAACTGATAATACTTAATACAGCACTATATGTGAATGGTATAAAAATTGAAGACGTAGTAAATAGGCTGATTAGCTTTGTGCCGCCCTGTACACACTATAGTGGATGCTACAGAAAAATCTCGGCTCAAAATCTTCATATTTCATTCATTATATTTAATGCATTACAAACTTCGTGATACAATTATACACAGTACGTGTGAAGAGCATAGCACATAGTAAACTTCAATAACAACACTGAGTTTATTTTGTAAGCAACATGCTGTACCTATGTACGTGTCAATTACTGTATTTGTAAATACATATGTATGCATACATGATAACAAATATATACGTGTGTGTGTGTGTGTATATACATATATATATATGTATGCGGTGCTGCACATAAAACGGTTGATGAACTCACAATGATTTTTCCAGCTTCCAGACATACAACATTAGATACATAGCATAGGTACTAACCATCTTGTTAGAGAAACTGTAAAATTTTGTATTAAAAAATATAAACATATAAATTTCGTTTTTAATTTTTTGTCTTTTTTTTTTCTTGCTGCTGCTTGCATTTTATACAACTAATTTGCATAAAAACATACATAGTAGGTGGCAGGACTGCGCTGAAACTTTTTAATTATTTTATAGCCAAAAACAATTTATTTTGTAAATAGTTGTATACAAAACATAATGCAGTTATGCTTTTCTTATTTTTTTTTAAAATAAATTCTACATAAATATTTACATTTATGTTTTAAACAAAAATAAAAAATTTATGTATTTTGCATAAGTGCAACAATCTGGGAACGCTGTCTGTACAGACGTATTGCAGCATAGCATAGTGCATTTGCTTGCGTGCTTGTGTGTGTGTGTGTGCGTTGGTTGCTTTAATGTTGCAGTTGCCATCCTTACAAACTGCAGTGTTTGCATGCGTGTGAGAAAGCGAGAGAGAAAGCGGCGAAGAGCGCGCTTATGAAACAGTGAGAGAGGAAGAGAGAGAGGGAGAGCGTTAGCGAGAGCGCTTGTCTGGTCTGCTATGACCGCGGTTTTCAACATTTCATTTCATCGTTAACCGCTGCCGTGTAGTCGTCGTCGTATTTGTGATCATTTTCGTCGTATATGTGCGCTCGCTTTGTCGTCGTCGTCGTTGAACGTAAAAACCAAAATTTGCAAAAAAAAAAAAGAAGTAAATTATATGTAATTTTTTTGTCTATTGCTCTCGTCATCATAGTTTGATCTGATCTGCTGTCGTTGTCGCTATTTATTAAAGTGAGTAGTTAGTTAGTGGTGTGCTTTAAACAACAAAAGCAACAACAGCAACGAGAACGACAACAACAACAACAACAACAACAACAAAAACGTGTGCTTTGGATGAACATAATAATTGACAACGTTGTCGCTTGCGCTCTTTTTTTTTGTATTATTTTAACTATTACTAAAATACATATGCACATACATATATATTACACAAATAAGCTGCGCATATATATATATATATATATATATATATTTGCATATATGTACATATGTATATTTTTTTTCTACTTTAAAACAAAAAACTTTTTTTTTTTTTTGGTTTTTTTTTTTTTGATTGCTGCAAGTTCAATAAACTCAGTGCGGGGGGAACAAATATACAGCAAAATAGCGAAAAGGGCGCAGCTAGTAGTGGTTGTTGTTGTTGTTCTTGTAGTAGCTACTATCGATTAAATTCAGCGCAGCGCTCAACGCAACAAACACAACAACAACAACAACGCTATAGCAACAATAGTATCAGTAGCAACAACAACAACAACAATAATTTTGTATGCCGCCTCAGTGGCAGTGATGAGAACATACTAATTCAAAAAAAGAGAAGTGACCGTAAGAAGAGCGCAAAAATAGTAGACAAAAAGTGATTGTGCAAAAGTAGCGAACAAAAATTCTACAAAAGCCACACACAAAAAAAAAAACAATAAAATGAAATAATTAACGAAATACAACAAAAAGGCATGGCATATTAACTAGATTATTACATACAATACAATATTATAATAGCGCATAAAAATATTCGTCTAACGTAAAACGCGTGTTTTAATTTAATAAGCATTTCTAACTAAAAAAAAAAAACAAAAAAAAAAGAAGGCAAGAAACGTAAAAAAAAAGTGTCTTATAGATACTTTAAACGAAACACTAATATACTAGCACGCATAGATGTATATGTGATTTTTTTTTTTTGTATTTCATGTGTTTGTGTTGTACTAGTGAGAGAGTGCGCGAGCGCATGCTATTTCAATTGGTCATAGATACAACGGTGCATATATATGTGTGAGCGCAAGCATATTTTAATGTACTCAACTGAGAACTGAGCGAGCGAGCACAAGAGCCTGTCTTTTTATTTTTTTGTTTTTTTTTTTTTTGCTAAACTGTGTGTTTGTGTGTGTATGCATGTGTTTGTGTGTGTACACTTGGCGCTTTAGTGTTAAATATGTAATGAAATTAAATGAGAAAAAAAAAGACGAGCGGAAAAAAAAGTATAATGTGCGCTATTAAAAACAACAAGAAAAATTAAATATTGTGTAATAACAATAGTAGTATAAAAAAGATTGTAAATTTAAATATATGTATGTACATATTCACACACACACACGCACACGCATACACACGCATCGCATATCAGTATACAGAGCAGCCATACCATACCATACATCCAAATGCAAACGCATGAACAGCAACGCGCGCGCATTTAGAGCCACACGCAATTCTACATGTTACAATTTTTTTTTATTTTATTTTGTTTTAATAACAGATTTCTAGTGCTAAGCGGAAAGCAGCAAACAGCAACAGCAGTAATAATAAATCGATAAAATCGAATACGAAATTGTGTGTGGGAGCAAATCGATTGAGCGATAGAGCGACGATAAACATTAATTTTTTTTTGTTCAAAAGCAACACAAAAGTAAGAAAGTACAACAAACGTAAAAAACGTACAACACAAATTAGAAAAGGAAACGCAAGGAAGAAAAGCAAGCAAGCAAGCCAGACAGCAGCAGCACCAAAAATACAGGCTGCAACAGCGAACGTCGTATGTATGCATGTGTGTGTGTTAGCAAAAGAGTGCATCAGCAGCAGCAACGCAGCAGCAAGAGTTAGTAAAGAGAGCATCATAGTGCATTTCACGCACGAGACAAGAGTGCGCGCGTGATAAAAAGTGAGAACGCGTCGTATATTTGCAACCGAGATTGAGATTGAATAGAGAGAGAGAGAGAGAGAGAGAGAGAGCACATATAACAACAAATATAACAAAAAGCTAAATAAAATACTACATAATAACTTACAACAAAATAAAAAAAGTATAAAGGAAACCGAAGAAAAAAGTGAGTATTAGTGTCGATTAAAGGATATACATAGATTTTAGAAAGGGTGCAGGCAAGAGTGGGTGGTTTTTTTAGTTTTTTTCTTTTGCTTGTTTGCCAAAAAACAAAACAAAAAAAAAAGCATAAAATTTACGTCGATTGCGCAAATAAATGTTAAAGAGAGCGAAGAAAGCGCGAGTGCAATACTCCCAAAAAAAAAAAAAAAAAAATTATGAATAAAGCCGCCCGGTGACCTTTTGACTTGCTTGTGACATATACAGTGATAACTATCTATGTTGAACACAGTCGGTTCGAACGTTTTAGTACATTGTAAAAGTTGGTTTTAAACAAATTTGAACCATTTTTTTATTCCATTTACACATTGTGTGAAATGATATTTAACTTTTTAGTTAGTTTAAACAGTAATAATGGCAATAATACTATTCCCGGCGCAGCATTCGTAGTCAGCTTATCAAAATAATACAACAAAAAATAAGTATAATATTATTTTTTTATATATTTCGCCTAGATTTCGAGCCAAGAATAACATTTTTGTTAAATATAACTCGCTTAAATTTCGATGAAATATTAAAGATACAAAAAATTTTTATTTTAATTAAATATCTCGAAAATCAGTCGAGATATTGTCAAGTTTTATTCTTATTTTTTCTCTTAATCTGACGAGTTCTAAGAAGAAAACTTTTTAAATTAAAAAAAAAAAAAATAAAACTAAGGGAGATATTGAAAAATTGTAGCTTTGAAATTCTATATCTCGAAAACTAAGTGAAATATCAAAAAACTTTATTTATATTTTTTCCAATTCTGACGATTTCTAAGAAGAAAACTTTTTAAATAAAAAAAAAAAAAAATAAAACAAAATGTTAAAACTAAGGGAGATATCGAAAAATTTTAGCTTTGAAATTGTATATCTCGAAAACTAAGCGTAATAGCATAAAATTTTATTCCGATTTTTTTTTCTTTTTTCTAATTCTGACGAGTTCTAAGAAGAAAAAATTGTATATTTAAAAAAGGTTTAAACTAAGGGAGATACCGCAAAAATTGTAGCTTTGAAACTGTATATCTCGAAAACTAAGCGATAGTCATATTTTTTTTTAGTCTTATTCTGCCAAGTTATATAAGAACCCGTCATCAAATAGTGGCACACTGGAAATCGTAGAATGCCCTAATTTCTATTAAATATATAGAAGTACATATTTATCATATTCGTATTAATTTATTTAGATTTTTCTTCTGATGTATACAATATATTTCATAATTTTGACAATCACACTCTACTTTACTACTGTTTGAGATTTCGATGCAAATAAAAAATTGTTAGATATCGATTTCATAAAAATGCTACGTTTTATAACTTTGGAAATTGCTCCTATGAAATTGATATACTCAACCTGTGAGTGAAATCAATCTTCTAAAAGTGACAAAACGAAATCGATTCTTATCAATTTATTCGAATCGAAATCTTGAACAGCGTGGAGGGTTTGTAACAAATTTGTTTGCACTTATTATTGAGTTAATCACTTTTTAAATAGCAAAGAACAACTATAAATACTTTTAAGTTATACAAATTTAATTGATTAAAAATGATAATTTAAAAGTAAGCATAGACGAGTAGCACTGTGTACTTTTTTTTTCAACACACAGCTTAGTTGCTTAAAAATTTAGTTTGTATTTTTTAAAATACAAACTAATGGACTTCCTGTCACAAACAGTAGAAATCTAATTAGTATTGCGGTAAAAATTACAAAGTTAACATTATATATTTTAAATGTGTCTGACTGTGAACTTAGTTCCGTTTCCATTACTTCGCTCTAGTAAATATCAAACTGATTGTCAATTTTGGTACAAATTTTAAGTGTTTTTGAAAACACTTCAAAGTAATTTTCGTAGATGTAATTTTGTAAACAAGTGTAGAGGTGGTTCTTGTTGTAACAGCTTCGTGTGAGCTGATACAGCCACTTGGGCTGAGTTGGACAACCTTTGACTGCACGAATCTTCTTGTGCAGATCGGTCCGGGGCGAAAACCCAAACGTTCTTGGGAACGAAGTGTCTCTACACTTCGTTGAGTTTGCTTACTTTTTCACAGTACATTTTGTTGGAAATTATTTATTTTTTCAAAAACTGAAGTCTTAATCGATTAGATGTGAATAGCTTAATAGTATTAAGTGCTTTGCATAGTTAGATAATTCAATAGAAATTGATAATAATCCGATGGGTTACACAGAAATCTATTTTAGCTTAAAATCACCAAATTTCATACACAAAATTTCGACTTTGTGAATGAAATTTAGCGATTTTTTTATGTAAGAGATTTGTGTATCACCACCGAATAATTATAATCTAGTGCTGAGAAAGAAAATGTTGTCTAATAATGTGTTACAAAACAAAGGACAGACAGCAGCATCTCTTTTACAGCAACATGAACAAACAAAAAAAAAAAAAAAAAAATAGTACCAAAAACAAAATATTCTTCAAAGTAGACAGAGAGAAAAATTAAATTTCTATGAGAAGTGAGTAAGTGTGGTTGTTGTTGTTGTTGTTTTTTTTTTTTTTATTTTTTTGGTAAAGTGTTCAATATCGACAGTTTTCACTGTATGTACATATATATAGAGTTACAAAGCAGGGAAGCAACTTATATGTAGTTATAGTATGTGGGGGTGGTAACAAAAAACGCCGGCGCAGTGGTTGAAAACGTGTAAATGAAAACTGCTGGGACAATGTGTGTTCGCTCGCCCCGCTCGCTTAGTCGAGGCGTGCCAGACCGGGCGCTATATGCTACTCGATCATTTACAGGGGTGAATTAACCCTTAAAATAAAGTTAGTGGTGGTGGCGTTCCGTCCGGTGGTGTAAATGCTACATCTATGTACATGTATATATACATATATATACAAAAAAAAAAATATATATATATATATATATTTACATATATTAAATGCTATTAAACTTGGCAAAAATTTTGAACAGCACAACGCTTATAGTTTTACGGGGGTTGTTGGTGTAAAAACGAACAAGAAAATAAGACGTACGAAAGGACAGCAGCAGCGGAAGCGTGTAAATTTTTGACGACGATTGCTCATTTCTCTGGCTTAGTTCTTGCGCTAAACTGATCCTCATGTTTAGCTTCAAACAGGGTGAGTGCATAGCACAGAGTTAGCTAGACAGCGCGCTATGTATACATATGTATACATATGTATACATATATATACATATGTATACATATATATATATATATATATATATATATATATATATATATATATATATATATATATATATATATATATATATATATATATATATATATATATATATATATATATATATATATATATATATATATATATATATATATATATATATATATATATATATATATATATATATATATATATATATATGTGTGTGTGTGTGTGTATTACATAACTACGCTGGGTTTGGCTTGGCTTCGTGCTTTATTACAATTTTCGTGCGCTTTTTGAGGGAGCGGCGCACAACATACTAGACAGCAGCAGCAGCAGCAGCAGCTCAACAACCACTATTACAACAGCAACAACAGCAACAACAACAGTAACAACAAAAGAAACAGGAACTCCTCAAGCGCACAAGGCGTTGTTAAACGTGTCTATGATAGAGCTTGGGTCAGAACCGAAACGTGCACGCGACTGAAAGGACTAAAATATTAACGCACTCTCTCGCAGCTTAGAGGTTTTTTTTTTTTTGGTTATAACGTGCGTTTATGGGTTCCTTTAATAAACTACAAACATATATGTATATGCATAAACAAATTGGTTTTTTTTTGTTTTTTTTTATTAGAAAAGTTAACATTTTTTTTGTAAAATCTAGTCACAAATTTTATACAAAGTGCATATTTATATACAATAAAATATATACTAATAGCAATATTAACATTTAAAAAGTGTTGTGAATAAAAATTTAGCAAAATAATTAGTACAATCAAATTAAATAGCAAAAGTAAGTGTTGTTTTTCTGAATAAACAAGCAAAAACTTTGCTTGCAGTTGAGTGTGCGCTTTCGAAATACAATGTAGCTTGTTTAAGACACCTTAGAATAATTTGTATGAGCTGAATATATGAGCAAGTTCTTTTTTTTATTAGAATTGACAAAAGATACACCAAATTTGATATTTCTAGCATAAACAACAAAAATGTTCATTAAAAATTTGTATAATGGAAAAAGATTTGTATGAGCGCTACCCTTTACCCTTTATAGATCTGTGTCTATATGAAATATTTTGTAAAAATAAACGATTAAATACACGAAATATGGCATAACTAGCTTAACTATAAATTAATTCAAAGCGATTTTCTTGTTTCTTGTTTTTTTTTTTTTTTCAAAAATTTTGGTTTTATTGTGTAAAAATATTTACCAATAGATTATTTGGAGGTAATCCAAGAACCAAGCAACCTAATTTTTAGTTTCGCCGTACTTATGAAAGTGCTAAAACAAGTGGTAATCGGAAGAAGCAATGTCTGCTGAATGAATACAGTTTCCAACTTGATTTGTAAAAAAAAAAAAAAAAAAAAAAAACTTTATGTTGTCTCTGCTCGAATTGCGGGCGTTTTTTTTTTTTTTTTTTTTTCAAAATACTTGTCTGGTATTGTTGTTGGTAGCGATTCCCCGTGATGCATTCATTGAGTTTGATTAGCTTATAGTGTACTTACAACCAACTGCTGCTTAATCAAAATAAGCTTGGTTTTGTAGATATTTGACTTCGCTGTTCATGTTGTTGGTTAGCCGCGCTTAATCGCATAACTTTTTGCGTTTGAGTTTATCGTAGTGCATCGCCAGTTACAATTCAATGCGAAAATCTCTTCCTTTGCTTCAAGTTTAAATAATCAAATTGAACTAACCGCAAAAACTCTTTATCCGGCCGGCACAAAGTTCGACATATTCAATGAAGTAAAAATTGTTACTATGTACTTTAAAAACTATATCGCTCAATGGCAGCATGTTTAAGAAGGAATACACACGGGAAAAAGGAATATTAGTCGCGCCAACTCTTAGGAAACGCTAAGTAAACTAAGTCAAACACCCAATAAAAATAAAAACATTTAATTTTCATACAAATACTATGTACTTGAAAATGAGATGTACAAATTTGTAATATTCCGATGTAATATTTTATTAGAATTTCACTGTGGACAGTAGTCCACGCAAGTGACGAAAGCCTACCTCAGTGTGTACGTAAAATACAACAAATTTGTCGGCTTGTATCCTAATTAAAATTAAAACTAATAAAAACTCATAAAAGTGGGTTGCAAGTTTATATGGAAACTATCTCATAAAGTGGTACACATTTAATAGTACATATATTTTAAAGAGAAATAGGACAGTCGAAATATTGCAACTTGAAGTCGCTAACTCTTATAGTCTTCAATAACTCGATATTCAAACATACGAACAGACGGACATGGCTATATTGACTCAGCTACCGTTGCTGATAAAGCATACTATATTATGAGAATGCGCATTTATGTATGTATATACACTTTATGGGTTCCACCACATCTTTTTCAGCCTCTTACATACAACATTTCCCTTTTATCCTTTGGCAACAGGGTATACTAATGAACTAGTTTCGTATTGAGTGTAGCATACTTTTGTGCTATGCAAATGTTATACAAATTGCATTAAAAATTAACAATAAATGTTTTAACTATACATTTCTTTTTTATTTCTTTTTTTTCTCTCTCTCTACGTTTCTTTTGCATGTCAATTGCGCTGGTCTCTTACGTTTGACGACAACATTTAACATAACGAACGGATAATCAACGTTTCAAAAAAAAAAAAAAAAAACCACGTAACAACTTGGTAACAACGTAACGTTAAATAATAACAATAATAATAATAATAATAAACCATAATGACAACAATTGCAACGAATCCAGTGGATTTTATGATGGCTAATGCAGGCCCCGGTGCTGGTGCTGCTGTTGATACACAGGCACAGATTATGCAAAACGCAGCCGCTGCTGCAGCAGTAGCTGCCAGCGCAAATGTTGCCGCTGCAACAGCAACACCTGTACAGACTGCTGCAGCTGCTGCAGCAGCAGCACAATTGCAACAACAACAACAGGTACAACAGGCCATACTACAGGTGCAACAACAGCAGACACAACAAGCGGTAGCTGCAGCAGCAGCAGCTGTAACACAACAATTGCAACAACAACAGCAACAGCAGCAGCAAGTCGTACAACAGCAACAACAACAGCAACAACAACAGCAGCAGCAACAACAACAACAACAACAACAACAACAGCAAAATAATACAAATGGTAATGCAGCCGCCGTTGCAGCCGCTGCCGCTGCAGCAGCTGCAGCAGCTGCTGCTGCCGGCGTTGTTGTCGCTAATGCACAGAACGGCAGCAATGGTAGCACAGAAACGCGCACAAATCTAATTGTCAACTATTTGCCACAAACAATGACCGAAGATGAGATACGTTCATTATTCTCAAGCGTTGGCGAAATTGAATCCGTTAAACTGATACGCGATAAATCGCAAGTTTATATTGATCCGCTCAATCCGCAGGCACCATCAAAGGGTCAAAGTTTAGGTTATGGTTTTGTCAACTATGTACGTCCGCAGGATGCCGAACAGGCGGTCAATGTATTAAATGGACTAAGGCTACAAAATAAAACAATTAAGGTATCTTTTGCACGTCCATCATCGGATGCCATTAAGGGCGCTAATCTGTATGTGTCCGGACTGCCAAAAACAATGACACAACAGGAGTTGGAATCAATTTTTGCGCCATTCGGTGCAATTATAACATCGCGCATATTACAAAATGCCGGCAATGATACACAGACCAAAGGTGTTGGTTTCATACGTTTCGATAAGCGTGAGGAGGCAACACGTGCCATAATTGCGCTTAATGGTACAACACCGAATAATTGCACCGATCCGATTGTTGTTAAATTCTCGAATACACCGGGCAGCACTAGCAAGATTATACAGCCACAATTGCCACCATTTTTAAATCCACAATTGGTGCGACGAATTGGTGGTGCCATGCATACACCAGTCAATAAGGGTTTGGCACGATTTTCACCAATGGCCGGTGATATGTTGGATGTTATAATGCCGAATGGCATTGGTGCTGCAGCAGCAGCAGCGACAACGCTTGCTAGCGGTCCGGGTGGTGCATATCCGATATTTATATACAATTTAGCGCCTGAAACTGAAGAGGCAGCGCTTTGGCAATTATTTGGACCATTTGGTGCAGTACAATCGGTAAAGATTGTTAAAGATCCGGCTACAAATCAATGTAAAGGCTATGGTTTTGTATCAATGACAAATTATGATGAGGCAGCGATGGCCATACGTGCACTCAATGGTTATACCATGGGCAATCGTGTGCTGCAGGTTAGCTTTAAAACCAATAAAGCCAAGTAAATGAATAATATATAAAAAATAAACAAGCAAACAAATTTCAACAAAGATCACAGAGAACACATATAAACACACATACACACACACACACACACACACACACGCAAGCAATCAAGCAAACGTAATTGCTCGTTAATGAACAAATGATAGATACACACACACACACACACAGACATACATAAAATAAAAATAAAAAAAAAACATACATTTAAGCATGTATAAAAGAAACAAAGCAAAAGAAAAAAATATGTAACAACTTTTCTATGATCTAAAAACAAAAAACAAAAACTATTCTACACACACTAATTGTAAAATGGCGTCTGTAATGAACGTAGAACGTATGTATAAGATCGTACGGGCGAACGGACGGACGGACGGACGGACGGACGCATGATTCTTCGTGCTGTGCGCTGCTGTATGCGCGTTGACTTTTTTAGCAATTAACAAATTATTTTAATTATGAACATTTTTTTTTTTTTAAATGTATTTATAAATATTTAAATTTATATAACATATTTAGTCCTATGTAAAACAAAGAAAAATATGTAAGTGAATTTGTATGTATGCATGTATGTACTATATGTCCGCGGCACGGCCGCAAAAAAAGATGTAACGCAATAGCAATTCACACGCACAGAGTGAAACACACAAAATAGAAGAAGAAGAAGAAGAAGAAGACGAAGAAAACACGAACACACAAACAGAAAGAAAGAGCGGATGTTAGTGCAAGAGAAAGAGAGAGCTGAAGACATACATATGTACACATATAAGCAATGGCGCGGCAGCCATGACCGGAAATGCAACGCCGCAAAGTAGGCAAACGTTTTTTTTTTTAATGCTAACTTTTAAAACGCTAAAACGCCTTAAAAGTGTATACTTTTTATATGAGGTACAGCTAACACAAAGGACTAATAAAACATATATATATATATATATATATATATATATATATATATATATATATATATATATATATATATATATATATATATATATATATATATATATATATATATATATATATATATATATATATATATATATATATATATATATATATATATATAGAGAGAGAGAGAGAGAGAGAGAGAGAGAGAGAGAGAGAGAGAGAGAGAGAGAGAGAGAGAGAGAGAGAGAGAGAGAGAGAGAGAGAGAGAGAGAGAGAGAGAGAGAGAGAGAGCGAGAGAGAGAGAGAGAGAGAGAGAGAGAGAGAGAGAGAGAGAGAGAGAGAGAGAGAGAGAGAGAGAGAGAGAGAGAGAGAGAGAGAGAGAGCGAGATATATATCTTCAACTCTTATGCACTATACATCGCTGTTTCTTTCTAAGGCAGTGGCTAATTGCCAGCATAGAAAATTATACTATAAATTATTAGCATTTTTTAGACAAAGAAATCAACAAATTTCAAAACTGCATTAAAAAAATAAAATAAAAACAAAAACAAAATACAAAAAAAACAAAATTCTTACAAAAATTATTGTGGCATTATATACACACACACACACACACACAGCGAAGTATAAAATCATATAGCAAAAAAACCAAAAAAAAAGGCGCTAATAAATTAATAAATTGTTTTAAGTTAAATTGTAATGAAATCTTCCATACGCGCAACAAGGCAAAAACAAAAGAATCCTAAACAAAAAAAAAAAAAAATTTAAATAAATAAAATAATGTTTGTGGGCGTAGACATTTGAAATTATGTTATGGTTTTCCTGCACAATTGTGCATTGGCGTTAATTTATAAAGTTGGTAAAGGCGCAAGCAAGCGTGTCGAAGTTTAGCGAAAGTTTAACAAATTAAGGAGGCTGCTACAGTATTAACTATTTACTAAAAAAAAAAAAAAAAAAAAAAAACAAAATACCATATTTAAAGTAAATTTTTGTGTTTGTTTTAATATAGAGCAAATTACTTATAGCATAAAATAATAAAATAAATAACGACGACGAAAAAGTTGAAGCAGAAAAATACTATGTATAAACGCCAAGGCACAATTGTGCTAGGAAAATGGTTTTGCAAAAAATAATACAACAAATTTTTCGATAGAACCGAGATAAAGTTCAATTTTATAAGCAAAAAGGTTGAATACAAAAAGCACAGTGCATGCAGAGTCAGTCATACATATGTATACTTATGATTGATTGATAGATTGATGAGTAGTACTAGTAGTTGTAGTAGTAGTAGTCGTAGTAGATAAAGTCGAAACGAATGTAAAAGCGAAAAAAAAAAACCAAAACCAAAACCAATACAATAATTATAATAATAATAATACTACATAATAATCTATGCGCAAATTTCAAAGTTTTACTAAACAAATTACTTGGTAGTGAATTTATCTATAAATGTATAGTTAAACAAGTACATAAAAAATATGCGAAACAGAACAATATAAAGTGCTATAGTCGGTACAAGACGACTATATAATATATGCTGCACAACAATTGCACATGGAACAACGTAGCTAAGTAGTATCTTATTGTCTATTTCAAAAAAAAAAAAAAAACAAAAAAAAAAATGATGCCATGCATATGAATTATTAACAAGAATTTTATGCATATTCTGTGAAGTCAGTGTGTAGACAGGGAGCATAGCAAGCTAATGGAGTGGTACATAAAGTATGTACTATCAAAAATAATGCATAGAGTTATTTGGAGTTATATACTGTATCAGGCCTATACCGGTTTTCACTTTCGCGTGTAACAAATTTAGCGCGAAAGTGAAACAAATCGCATTATTCTGTTCATTGGCAGGATTTTGCGATTTGAATTCACTTTTGCTATTGCTGCGTATGTATGTATGTATGTAAATTAGCTAATGCAAGTGAACTCAAATGCTCAAAATTTTGCCAAAAGTGAAAACCGGCACAGGTGTGTGTGTGTGTGTGTGTGTGTGTATACTACATACTATATAATTGAATGTGCAGCATATAACATGCAACTTTAAAAGAAATAATTTAAATTAATAAATAAAAACATAAATAAACATTGCAAAATTGAACTCATCTAAGTTTAAGCAGCAAATAGAAGCACAAATTAAATGGTTTTTTACAAGACAAGTATAAAAAAAGTATAAAAAAAAAAAACAAAACAAAATTATATACGAAAAATATTTACAAAACAAAAACAAAAACAAGAAAAAAAAGAATTATAACAATTAAATATTATTTGTAATATGTTTATAAGATTTTTTTTTCTTTTTGTTACACTTGTGCAAAAAATCGAAGATTAATTGATGGCAGTATGCGTGCTTTAAGCGTTTAAATTTAATAAAAATGAAAAACATTTTTTTTTTTTGTTGATGAGTTGAGATATTGGAGTTGGCAGGCAGGCTGGCAGGCAAGCAATTGTGTTCATTTGCTAATTGTTGTAGAAATAAATTTGAAGCGAAACTAGTTAGTAACAACACACACACACACACACATACACACATTTGCGCCCATTTAACAACAACATCAACATCTTCAACAACAAAAAAGTCCTTTGATCATTGTTTTTTTTTTTTTTAATTTAACAATTTAATTTTTAACATATTGTGTAGTGTGTTTGTTTCAATAAACATCAACTTTAAGTTTCTATACTACTACTACTACTATAGTATGTATATGTAAACAGCAATTTGACTTTAATGTGCCGGGGAACTACTCGTGCAATAATTTACGCGTTTTATATAAACAAGTCTCGAAATATGAATACAAAAAGCTGCTTTTAAAGTTGATGTATAGTTAAGTATTGAACCATACTACTACATTACATATACATATGTGCACAGATCCGTTTTAAAATTATATACATATATAATATTATTTGTTGATTTCTTTGTTTAATTAATTAATTTTGTGCGTTTGATTTGTTTTATATATATATAATTATATATCTATGTAATTTTTATATATTGTGTTTGCTATATAATTTAATTGGAAAACAACAAAGCAAATTTATTTACAACAACAACAAATTCTAATAGAAAAACAAAACAACATACATGCATATTTAACATATTTTTTAATTTTCTTTGCGTTTGTCTTTATATGTATTCATTTCTTTGTGTAACTAGTATTTAATTTATTTATTTAAACAAAACAAAATGATGCAATTGCAGATTTTAGTAAACAAACGAAAAAAAAAAAACAAATGAACCCCTAAATTATAAAAAAAAAATTAAAAAAAAACAAAAAATCGATGTTCAATATATGTATATATATAGATGCCTATATATGCTTAAATATTTATAATTGTATTTTGTAATAATTAAGCGTTCTAATTTTTTTTTTTTTTTTTTTTTTTGTATTAGATTTTAATTTAAACAAATCCAAAAACAAACACAATCCACAAATACCACTTTACACCAATACTGAAGAAGAGATAGCAAGCAAGCAAATTAAGTTAGTAAAAAACAAAAAAAAAAAAAAAAAAGCGTTAACTTCGGTTCAACCGAAGCTCTAATAGTACCATTCACACAAAATTTTAAATAGCATTATTGTATTGTGAAACATAAAAGTGAGGGTTTCAATAGAGGTTACCCCAAAAAGTGAGAGTTGTTATACACGTTTTCCTGCTTAAATGCATACAAGTGAGCTGTGGTTTTATATGGAACTAACTCAAACAGTAAGCGGTACACGCACATTTGTATATTTTGTACATATATGAAGCGGTTGCCCATTAAAATCCATTAAATCGAATTTCAAGCTAATATTGATTTAAATGAAGTATCTTTTCATAAAAAAACACAAAATTGCACGTTGGGTTTGTGGGCGAATCACGCCTATTAGTCTATGTATGTTAAACGACTGTCTATAAAAAGTCACTACATTGCATTTCAAACTAACTTCATACAAAAAGTCAAAGTAGGTTTGTATGGGGGGGGGGGGGGCTACATCAAACAGTGTGCGGGTTCCACCCATTAATGTATGTATATGTCAAGTATCCGTTCATTAGAAGTTACCATATCAATTATTAAGTTGATTTTGACTACAATTAAAAAAATGTTTCATACAAAAAGTCAAAAGTGGGCGGTGGGTTGGTATGGGCGCTACTCCAAAAAGTGAGCGTGGTGGTTTAATCTTGATACTCTAGTATTAAACTGCAATAAAAAGTAATGTACATATGTGCAAAATTTCAACTGGGTAGCATACAAATTGATGCCCAACAAATGCGCAACCACATGCAGACATACGGACATGGCTAGATTGAACGACTCATCTCGTCAAGCTGATTAAGAATATATGTACATATATACTTTTTGGGGTCTACGATGCCTGCTTTAATGCATTACAAACTTTCAGACAAACTGATAATAACATTTTATACTATGTGTGAATGGTATAAACAACAACAACAAAAATTATAAATAGAAGTTAATAAAAGCTTAACTAAATAAACAGAAGAAAAAAACATATATATATATATATATATATATATATATATATATATATATATATATATATATATATATATATAAAGCAAGAAAATCCAAATAGTTGCTAATTAAATTAAGCAGTGAAATTTATGCATAGATATATATACTATATATACATAATATACTTGTATATATTTATGTGTATCTTTTAAGTAAAATTGTATCTTAAGCGAGTGCAGAGGTATATGTATAAACAAACTAAAAACTACAAAAAAAAAAAAAAAATGAAGCAAAACAACTTGTAACAAGAAATCTAGTCAGATCAGAAGTGCAGCACAAGTTATAGCAAAGTTAGTAGCAGACATCGAGAGAAAGTTAGGAAGCGCAGGAAGCAGGCAGTACTGGCAAGTGACAGGAAGTGTGGACATTTAAACAGATTTTTTTTGTTTTTCTGGCAATAGCTTAAATACTAAGTAAATAAAATTATATAACAATTTAAAGTTTTTTTTTTATATTTCTTTTCCTTTTTCTTTATATATATATATATATATATATATATATATATATATATATATATATATATATATATATATATATATATATATATATATATATATATATATATATATATATATATATATATATATATATATATAAATAAATATACATATATAACAACTATAATAGCGCATGCGAAAAGTGTAGTAGATACAGTTTGTATGTGTGAAATGCTGTAGTGTGTATTACACAGTGCAGCTATTAAATAATGCTGTACAAGAGCAATCAGTTACTCTAGCAGAAATTCATTATATTATTATATACTATAGTATATACGATAGTTAAATTTAACGCATAAGGACACATGAAAAGTTAGATACAGTACACACTCACACATACACACACACGTACTTACTTTGCTGTCTACTTTTTTATTTTTTTTTGGTAAATTTTCTTCTTTTAACTATAATTAATTATAGTAATTAGTCGCAGAATTTGTATGCATTTATATAAGGCGTCTTATAGCAATGTACAGCTTTAAAATTTAATAACTAAAACTGCATGAATATATATGTATGCTCCTAAGCAACTCAGGCCTAATAGTACTTCATAAGCAATACGCATTGCTTTAGTACTATAACATAAAAAACCAAAAGAAAAGCAGTAGATCAAACAAGCAATGAACCTGAAAAAAAAAACCACCTATTACAGCCACTTGAACTGAGTTGGACAACCTTTGACTGCACAAATCATCTTGTGCAAATCGGTCCGGAACGAAAATCCAGTCGTTCTTGAGAACATTGCGATGCGTATGGAGCAAACTGGTCGAGTGCTACAGGGCACAGATTGTGAGATAAGCAATAATAATTGCTGCACCGAATGAGCTCAGTCACCGCACGACACAATACATCTGTTCAATTGTGCGTTCCAACCGACTCAATTGAGTGCTTTAGACCTTTGGTTACCAATAGTAGGCGACACCTAGGCTTACATTTCGGTCTGTCTTTCTCTTGCATCCAAAATCGCTTTTGCACAATATAATACATTCATAATATAATATATTGTAAGTATATACATAGTATGTATATATTACCTGCTACAGCTCAAATCAAGCTGTTACAAGAACAAGAACAAGCAATGAAGAAACATGTTGCTATAGCTACTAAAGTCTTGTACAATCTTAAAATATGTATGTATGTATGTATGTATGTATGTATATTTCCAATAACATGCAGCCGAACTGAATGCATTCGTTTCATACTTCCAAATCACTCGTGCAAGGCTTGTGACTAACTAGTACAATGCACAATAAATGCTGTTTAATAACACTGTCCTGCAAATTCCAATTGTTTGTTTGTGAATAAGATGGAACCTAATGTTTCAGAATGGATTTTTCATGCTGAATACGCATCTGAGTTCAAAAACTTTCCATCACTTTACGTTTTCGAGAACTCAGTTTCGTGTTCAGCATGAAAAATACATTCGTAAACACTAGTTCGTCCAGTCTTATTCACAAAATTCATGTAGGCCAGTGTAATTTGTAAAGTTTAACAAATGAAGCAGCCTTTTTTTCTGGCACGTTTGTTAAAATTAGCAGTAATATATTATGTTGCTGTTGTTGGATAATGAATTGAAAGTTTTTCAAATTGTAACATTTTCAGACTGGCGCATCTATATCTATATAAGAAACAAATTGTTCGTTCGTTTGAGCTGACAAGTTTTCAAATTCAAGTGCATACTACTGTTTACTAGATCATGTACTATAAATAAAGCACACTAACACAACTCTATAGAAAACCTTTAAGTATTTTACTTATACTATATGAATTTTTTGGCTGACTCAAGATCCTTTTAAATATTTTTTTACGTAAATTCTTTACTCTATGCGAAAGAATGCACAACTTTTTTTCTTTTTTTTTTTTTTGTGTAATGATCGCCTTCCGTTACACGTGTTTCAAGCTATGCCACTATCCATCATCAGTTGGATTGACCTGACCTGACCGCACATTGCTAAGGATTGCTTTTTTTTATCACTGTTATATAATTATAGGTCGCCAATAAAAATTACATTATTTCAAACTAATAGGCATATATTTACAACTTTGACTACTATTCTATATAGTTTAGTTGAGCAGTTTGTATTTAGTGTGTACATTTCTATACTTTTGTCATTGTTTTAGTGTGTACATTTCTATACTTCTGTCATTGTTTTAGTGTGTACATTTCTATATTTTTGTTATTCTTTTAGTGTGTACATTTGTGTTAACTGCAAATGAAGCATAGGGCCTCGATCAGCCCCTCAATATAGTACATAGTTCCAGCAGTAATTCGCTGTTCCCAACTCAACTTCGAGTTGAGCTTTATGGTTGCTTTTAAGCAAAACTATTTGCTGTAGTTAGAAAACTTTTCAGCAGACAGAAAGCGATATGACAAGCGATTTTGAATTAGAAGATTAATTTATGTATAAATGTATACAAATTTATGCGACATTTTAGCTATACTCTAGCTGCTATAACATGCGTAGGGTATATAAGTTTGTCGCCGATTTAAATTTATTTTTATGCGTGTCTGCTAAACAAACTCAAAATAGTTTAGTGTAGAACTTGTCAGCCAATTGTCAACAAATGATGTTTTTAAACTAGACTTCTAGACTTTCTCTCACATATATTGAGTACATTTATTAACAAAAAACAAGAACAAAAACAATAAAAATAAAAATACATATATTATTTAATTTTTTTTTTCGTAACGTTCTGTGCAATAGATTTTTCTAAGCAGAAGTATATATATATATATATATATATATATATATATATATATATATATATATATATATATATATATATATATATATATATATATATATATATATATATATATATATATATATATATATATATATATATATATATGAGAAGAAGAAGAAGAAGTATAATGCAGAAGTAGATTGAAGGAATGTGTATCTCAGTTCAAAGTATAAATTTATATGCCCAATTTTTATGTTCGAACGTATTTTTTTTCACTTAGATTATTATATATATAATTATATTTATCATATATACATTTTTTTTAGACTATAAGACAATTTTATTTATTTATATATATATATATATATATATATATATATATATATATATATATATATATATATATATATATATATATATATATATATATATATATATATATATATATATATATATATATATATATATATATGTATAATATATATATATAGTATATATATATTCATACATAATATATATATAAAAAATGTATGTGTAACATTAAATATGTTGGTTTTTTCATCGTGAAAGTAGCAAGAAACGAAGAAATATAGAGCAGAAACTTGTATGAAAATATACAGAGAAGAAACTAACTATCACAAAAGTTGACAAGACATACACATATGTATATGTGACATATAGGAAAAGTTGTATTACAGCTGTAGAACAATCTTTTGATTTTGATTAGAAATTATTTTTTGTTTTAATTAGTTTTTTTTTTTGTTATTTTTTTTTTTTTCAAAATCTACGCTAAAAAAAAAAAAATGTAAGCACAATTTGTTTACACATTTTTGTTTCTAAACTGCACATAGAACATGGAATTTTGCTCAATTGTTAATATCAATTGTTAATATTGAAATATTAGTCAAAATATTTTGAAGAACACGCTCGAAAATTATGTGTACGTGGTATGTTCAAAAAGTAAGGTGTGACTTTGTATTTTTAGGAAAAAATATTTATTTATACATCCCCCTTGTTCGCTTCAAAGTAATTCCCCTCAGATACAATACACTTGTGCCAACGCTTTTTCCAATGCTCGAAGCACTACACCACGGTGACATTTGATCGAACTTGGCGTGGTTTTTTTCGGTCTTGGCACACCTGGGCTCTAACATTGGAACGATTGGGCTTTGGTTTCGATGTCATAAACATGTACACATGTTTCGTCATCAGTTATGATCCTTTTGAGCAAATCTGGATTGTTGTTGACATCATACAATAGCTCCTGAGCTCGATAGCAGAAAAGCGCTGAGCACGCAAAACACTTTTAACCATTATGCCTCGCACAAACAAACTAAACATGCTACATAGCTGAAACTGTAAACATATGTTCGTGACGAGTGTACCAATACGACAAAACAAAACAAAACACAACAAAATCGATAATCGAATGTACTACGTTTCCCGCGAAATTTGAAAAGTCACCTTACTTTTTGTACACACCTCGTATATTTCAATATCTCTACAATTTATTACTGTGTATGTCTGTAATTTCTTGAATGACATGAGCTGCGCCAAGACGTTTTAACGCGCATTAATTATGTAACAAGTTCTACACCGCTTGAACTAAAAATAACCGAACTTTTTAGTTATAAAGTATAAATTGAAAGCATGATAGTATTATGTTTCAAAGCTAATATTTTTATACAAAATACGTTCCGATTTAACTCTTAACAAAGTACGTTTGTATAACGCTCAACCAATCTATGCATAGACTTTTCAAACTCGGTTTTTGGTATGTTCTTTAGCACTTGTGTCACGTCACGGCTGCTTGTATGGCAGAAGTGTCAACGTAAAAAGCTCCCCTATCATTTTTGAAAAGAGAAAATAAACGCGCGGTGAGAGATCACGCGAATACGGAGGGTGCTCGATGAGACAAATCGGTTTTTCTAGTATCAAAAATTCATTGACTTTTTGACTGATCATGCAATAAAAAAAGCTGCTTTCCTTTGAACTATACGGGCCTAACACATAGAACTCTCTGCCAACATGCAACGATGTAAAACTTGTAAATAATATTCTCCATTGATAGTTTGAGCTTCTGTGTGGCATAAATTTCTTGTGCACAATACACTTGGAATCATAGAAAGTTATCAACATTGTCTTGATACTTGACTTCTTAAGACGCATAATTTTCTAGGTTTTGGCTCGTCTTTTGAGCTACATGCTGCATATATTGTCGCTTAGTTTCGGGATCATATTTAAAAAAAAAAAACAATGTTTCATCATGTTCTGCAACGTTTGCAGTTGTTGAAATGTTGTCTTTGTTCATCATTTAAATGATGTGAAACAAAACGTGTGCACACACACACACACACACACCTTTCTTTTACACAAATCTTCAGAGTAATATTTTGTAGATTATACAGTAAGCTGAATTTAATGCCATTCTGCTGCCAGCATTTTCACAGTGAAATTTGCAACGATCTGCAGCGATTATTTCACTTACTTTTGCCACTAACTTAGATGCTTCGGGTTGTTCAGCATCAACATTTAAATCATTACGAACGTTTTTTTTTTTTTTTTTTTTTTTTAAATTGTGTAAACCATGCGTAAACTTGCGTACGACTCATACAAACATTATTATAAAGTTTTTCTTTGCAACAATTTTGTAAGTCTCAGCAAATTTTTTAACAAGTTTAAAACAAAATTTAATTTTTGCTCTTTGTGTTCCATTATGTTTTTTTTTACGGCATATATAAACTACAAACAAAAACTGCTGTTATTAAAACGTGTGTCATTTTGTAAGCTGTCAAACGCTTCGCATGTACTTAGCTGCTGCTTTCGAGAGCAGAAACATGTCAACATTCTAAAACTGTCAACTATTAATACTAGATGGCGCTATGTGTTCTATGTTTTAAATTAAAAGTTCGGCTATTTTTAAATCAATCAAAGCTTGTAATTTAAATGTAATGTGTAGTTTTTGACAACACACAAGCTGTTGGTTAAAGTTCAAGTAAATTAAAAATTTGTAACTTCCATGCAAAATGTTTGCAGTTGAAACTAAAGTGTTTATAGTACACAAAGTGTTCTATACAAGTTTTCTTTTTTTTTTTTTTAGCTGTACATAATCACATTACATATACATATAGTAAAACATAAATACTACATAGTATTATAACAAATACATGATTTCTTGTTATTTGTGTTTTTTTGGGTTTGATTTCTATTTCTATTTCCATTTTTGTTTTTTTTTTTTTTTCTTATAATTTTATTTAAACTTTTTATTTATAATAAATACAATATTAGCACATTTTTGCACACATTGTAGTTTTTTAATAAACAAAAAAAAAAAAAAGAAAAAACAAAGAAAAAAATAATGAAAACAATTATTTAACGCTATTTTTTTCGTGAATACTATTATTACATATTATTATTTTAATTATAATTTTCAATTTTGTAACAATTTATATTTTATTTGAATATTATAGACAAGAAGAAGAAGAAGAAGAAGAATCATGTCGTAGCGCAGCAAAATTTGTACTAGCGCTGGAAATTATTACCAAATATGCTTAATTTTGTATGTATATAGTACATAAATTAGTAACTGTGTTCTATATGTATGTAATTCTCGAACCAATGGTGTATTTTTCCAGCGCTAAACTGTGTTGCGTATACTTACAATATATTTTAATTTCAAAAATATAACATTTTATTTTAATTTCTGTACGATTTATTATTATTATTATTATTATTATTCTTATTATTATTATTATATTTATGATTTTATTTTTTAATTGAAAAAAAAGAGAGCTTTTTTCGGGCATTTATACGCGTATAACGACGGTATATTTGAAAAGAGTATGCTTAACATCTTGCATAATACTCTACATGTTTGTAGTATAAATGTCTGAATTGCGCTTTATAATGGAACTTGGTTTAATATATTATTTGTTTTAATGTTTATTTTATTTTTCCTTTGCGTATTTAATTTTATTTCAAATTTTTTTTTTTAATTTTTTGTAACAAGGAAACAACAACAACCAACAACAACAACAACTACAAAAATAACAACTTTTCAACAAATAAAACTTAATAAACAATTTTGTTTGATGAACTGATTTTGATTTTATTTTTATTTGAATTATTTTTTGATTATGATTTTTCGTTTTTTTCGTTTTTTTTTTCTTCCTTTTTTGTTTGTCTTAAATTATGTAATTAATATGCAAACGTGTGTGTAATACTACTAGTATTGTATGTTTGTAGCAACAGTTTATACAATAGAACAACTTGAGAGCAATAATTTTATGTCAAGTACTTTAAAGTTTTTCTATATTAATTAAAAAAAAAACAAGAAAAAACGTTAATTTCGGTTGAACCGAAGCTCTAATAGTACCATTCACAACAAAATTTTAAATAGTGTTGTAAAACATAAAGGTGAGGGTTTCAATAGAGGCTATCCCAAAAAGTGAGTGCGGTATACAAACGCCCACTAGTAGATGTGTATGAAGCATTGTAGTTGATGTGTAAAATGCCGCCATTATCGAATTTCAAGTTGATATTGACGTTTTCCATACAAATGCATAAAAGTGAAGTGTGGGTTTATATGGTAGTAACTTAAAAAGTGGGCGGTACACGCACATTTGTATATGTATATGAAGCGGTTGTCCATTAAAATCCACAAAATCAAATTTCAAGCTAATATTAATCTAAATTTCCTTAATTTTTCATAAAAAATACAAATTTGCACGGTGTGTTTGTATGGGGGCTACCTAAAAAAGTGAGCGGGCCGCGCCCAATTGTCTATGTATGTTACGCTTCTGTCTCGTAAAAGGCACCATATTGCATTTCAACCTAATATTGACTTTCATAAAAAAGTTTGTCTTACATAAAGTCAAAAGTGGGCCATAGGGTTTGTACGGATGGACGCTAGCCCAAATAGTGTGCGGGTCCCATCCATTAATGTATATGTCTAGCAGCCGTTCACTAAAAGTTAACATATCAATTATTAAATTGATATTGACTACAATAAATAAGTTTTTCATACAAAAAATCAAAAGTGGGCGATGGGTTTGTATGGGGGCTAAAACAAAAAGTGGACGTGGCGGGACAATCTTGATACTCTAGTATTAAACTGCAATATTTAGAAGTGTGTGTGTGTGTGTGTGTGTGTGTATGTGTAAATTTTCAGCAGGACAGCATAAAAATTGTTTCCCAAAACATGGGCAACAATATACAGACAGACAGACAGACGGACAAGGCTAGCTCAATACGACTCGTCGAGCTGATTAAGAATATATGTATATACATTATGGAGTCTACGATGTCTTCTTTAATGCTTTACAAACTATCAGACAAACTGATAATAACATTTTACACTATGTGTGAATGGTATAATAAAAAAAAAAAACAAAAACAAAAACAATAGTTACTGCTTTTATTGTTGTTTCGTTTTTTCTGTTACTGCAAACTTACAGTGTTACGCACGTATTCTTTTTTTTTTTACATACTTTTCTTATGTGAAACTGTTATAGACAAGCGAGAAAAACTGATGTTGATATTTCTTTAATTTAATACAACAATTTTAGTGTTGCGCAAGCCTGCATTAAACTAAATTGCAGAAATAGTACACTTAAAGTTCACTGTAACAACTCGCTGACTACGTTTATATGCGTATACATATTTGCACAAAAAATAATTTTAACAAAATAAACCAAATTTAAAGTTTTACTAAACAGTTTACTTGGTTTCGTGTAATAAAACGGCGTTTATACCGTCCTACTATATGCAAATAGATATGCGTATAAACGCAGTCTGTCTCTCTGTGTGTGTGTGTATGTTGCCCGTTAGTTTTTTTTTTTTTTCTTTTATATACGCTCACAGTCTACCACTCTCTCACACACTCTCTTAACAACTTGCTGCCTCCAGCTGTCTCTGTCTCTGTTTCTGTCTCTGCATATTTTTGTTTCGTTCGCTCTTGTTATTTTGTAGACATTCACTATGACTGACGCCATTCAAACAGTATAGTTTAGTACAGTTTGATGCCACTTATTGCTAGTCATTTCCGTTTACTGTACTTTTTTTGTTGTTGTTTTTTTTTTGTTTTTGTATTAATTATTAACATACAACACTAGTCAAAAGTATGAACAACAAAAACAACAACAACAACAACAATCACAACAACAACAAGCAGCATAGTTGTACCAGTCAAATAAAACGATCTCAATTTACAAAAAAAAAAAAAATTTAAGAATTGTTAACATTCCAGTAAGTGTGTTCAATGGAAAACATCATTAAATGATGCTAGTCAAAAGTCAAAGCATTTTAAAATCGCTTTGTGCGCATAACTCAGAGAAATCTCATTTGCCCAAACTCTGCCACTAATCGCGGGGTCAAAAAATCTCTCATATTTATTTTTCATATTTTTGTAATAAAATAATGATTTGATTGTAACTTTTTTCAAGAACACTGTTTTTAAGTATGTAATGGTATGTCTATTACATACTTAAAAATGTTGTTTAGTTTAATTGTGTATTGCATTAAAATTAACTGAAAGCAATTCGTTGCCAAGCTTAGAACAACTTCAACATTAATATGTGTTGATAAACTAAATGGTATTTATATTTTCTTATTATTATTATAATTATTATTATTATTACATTCCAAGCACAATCATCAACAGCATTAAAAATAAAATAGAATATATATATATATATATATATATATATATATATATATATATATATATATATATATATATATATATATATATATATATATATATATATATATATATATATATATATATATATATATATATATATATATATATATATATATATATATATAAAGACATACATATAGTTGTGTAGTTGATAAAGAACATGTTGATGCAGCTGTTGTGTTTCAGAGAGCTATGAAGCTATGAAGTTTAAATTTGGAAGCAGAAATACAAACCGTAACGTACCGCTTAGATATTTTGTTCAAATGCAAACGAGATTATTACTCAAAGAAAAAAAAAAACAAAAAAACCCATATTAGACTTTAATTGCAATTATTTTAATTCCAATTTTGGTTATTATCTCATTAATTATATTTATGATTATACTATATTATGCTATAAATGAATTATGATGAAAATGAAACGAAAAAGAAAAACAACAACAAAAATATAAAAAACAAAATGAAATAGTTTTTTATATACTTATATTGATATAATATATAGTATATCTCTATTACATATTATTCTTATTATTATTCTTATTATTATTATTATTATTCTTATTGTATACCACACACACCACAACCAGCACATGTATTTGTAATTTTGTAATCGAGCAATTGATTGATTGTTTAATTGATTAATTAATTAAATACATTATTGTAACTTTATATATGATGAGTTTTGTGCAAATTTAATTTTAACTTCATATAGTTTATAATTATAATTCGTTCAAATTTTTTTTTTTTTGAAAAAAAAAAATTACAATTTTTTTTAACTTTTAACTTTTTTTTTTTTTTTTTTTGGGTGCGTGTCAAGCTGTGTAACCAAAAGTATATACTATATATATAGATATATATAAATATATATATATATATATATATATATATATATATATATATATATATATATATATATATATATATATATATCTCTCTCTCTCTCTACATCTCTATATATATATATATATATATATATATATATATATATATATATATATATATATATATATATATATATATATATATATATATATATATATATATATATATATATATATATATATATATATATATATATATATATATATATATATATATATATATATATATATATATATATATATATATATATATATATATATATATATATACTGCCGATCAACCAAATAGACTCAGTTTTTCTTTTTTTTGAAAATGAACTTTATTATATAATTTTAAGAATATAATTTGGAAAAACGTATTTTTTTACTATGCACTATTCAATTCTTAAGTAAAAACAAAAATGAGCGTTCTATGTTGAATGTGATATATATTTTGAAAATTTTTTTTTTTTTTTTTTGTGAGTGAACCTCAAAAAGTGTTCACTTTTATCGCTCAACCAAATAGACTCAAGGTCTTAAACTTAATAGTATAAGTCACAAATTTATTGAAAAACGTAGTATCAAATAAGTTTTTATAACGCTTTATGTTTAATTAACAGAGTGTATAACCAACCACCTTTATTTGAATATCACTTCATAAATTCGGTCAGGAATTGAATTGAATCGTAGAAAGCCTTTAGATAGTCCAGAAACACTTCGCTCCAGGCTTTCTTAATGACATATTTCAATGATTCAGCGTCCTCAAATTGTCTAACAGATTGCTAGACTACAAGCGAAAGCCAGCCCCACAAATTCTCTATAATGTTGTGATCAGGAGCGTAAGGAGGGAAATCCATTAAGTTTACATTTTGATCACTTATACACTTCTTTACTACTCGAGCAGTGTGAATTGGGGCATTATTCTGTTGAAACGTTCAAGACAATAGCTCGAAAAGGTTGGAGAAATGAGAAATTTAACTGCATTCATCTTAGATGAAACGAATTGAATATCAAATTAACCACATAATAGGATATGGCACCCCTCACGACTATGGTGATGGGTAAAATAGTGTTCTTTCTTTCTTATATCATGAAAGTACTAGTAGTTGTATCCATCTTGATGATTTGATGCTACTCCCTATTCCATGCCATTGTGACTCCAAGCAAAAAGACAGCGAGCTTGCTTACGAATGTCGGTAAGCAGTGGTTTTTTTTTTTTTTTAGTTTTAATCTCTTCAAATGTTTTACTCGTCTTACGGTAGCATTTACACACAATGTTTTTTTTTTTTTTTTGAATTTTAACTGCAGAACACTTTGAGTTTGAAGCTTCTCGAAGAATCTTTCACTCCTCCTCGCAAGGCGTAAGTGCTTTCCAGGTGGGTTTTTTTTTCCTCATATTTTTTGCCGTAAGTTAATGGATTTCTTAGAAAATGACAAACATATTAGACTGACTTGTAGAAATTTTTCTTTTGCAATTTGTCTAGTTGAAAGATTGCTTTCTCGGTATGCCAATATTTTGCCTCTTTCTTCCATAGTTAGTGCTGCTCCACGAACCATTTTGTGTTAAATTATTCAAAATTTGATATACTAGAAGACCATTTTGCAACTTTTAACTTGCACAGCTACTAATCAGAAACTAAAATTACAACTCTCCTGAGTCTTTGCTCTAAAAACAACAACAACAAGAACAACAACTGTGGCTATAGCTGACAGCATAAAGGAGAAAATCAAAAAGGATAAGCAAAAAACATATTGAGTCTATTTGGTTGATCGGCAGTGTATATACTAGATATATGTACCTATATATATATGAAAAGCTACAAAAAAATTACTACGCTCACTTTTTATTCGTTAGCAGTTGCAAAAAAAGAAAAAAAAAAAAAAAAGTTTAATAAAAGCAAAAGTTGAAATAAAAAACAAGAAAAAAAAATTTTTTATAAATAATACCAAAAAAAAAAAAAGAAAAGAAAAAATAATACTCCCCCATGCATTAGCTACTATTGCTTAGCTACTATTGCTATACATAGCATAGCTGTCCTATACACAGGAAGTCAAGCAAAGCAAAGCAAAGTAAAGTAAATAGTAAAGGTGAAACGCAAAACGCGCGAGCGGAAGTGCAGCCCGATTTACAAGTAATATTTAATATTTATTTTTAATATATTTATTATTAAATTAATTAATATTTATATATCACACACATATTTCAATGATATTTAAATGCAAATTATATTATTATCAAAAAAAAAAAACGAAAACGAAAAAAAAAACAACAACAACATTCAACAAAAATAATATTATAAATGTATTTATTAAAAAAAAAAAAAAAAAAATATATATATATACTATTATGAGTTTTTCTTACTTTTCTGATACGTTATATCTCGAGTAAAGTTCTTTCGTCTGATTTGTTCGTTCAATCGTTCGTTCGTTAACCTTCTCGTTTCTTCATTGAACTATATTGTATTGTATGTATATTATCCTTCCAAAGCGCTTACGTAAAGCAGTACGTGTAGTTTTTTGTTTTATGTTTATGTTTATATTTATATTTATAATTTTTTTTTTTTTCATATTTGTATAATTTATAAAGTATTTTTTAATTATTTTTTGATTTTTTTCTATTTGAATTAAGTTTTCTTTTTTTCTTTTTTTTTTATATGAATTCATTTTGGCAATTTTGATTTGGGCTCGTTAACTTCAACTGCTTAGATTAGCTTAAAGTTTAAACCCGACAAAAAAGTAGTGGTAAAAGTCATCACAGTCGATGATGTGTTATGGTACTTGTTTAAGTACGCTTTACTTACCTTTTAGGTATGCTTAATTTCGTTAGAAGCCTAGCAGCATACATGCACTCTATACAAATAATAAACTGTGTATGGCAGTTCTATATTCCCCAATCTAAACAAAGTCGAATTAGTTACACTATTTTTAACTCTGATTTGTTGAAATCTTCAACGCCACGAATAGCAGTATAGCTATTAAAATATGTGAAAAATTCACGAAAGAAAAATTATAGAAAAATAATCTAGAAATATATTGAATATACATAGTATTAATGGAGTTGTTGAGGGCATGGGAAAGGGGGCAGGAAGAAGTTGGTGTCAAAGGTAGGTAGGTAGGGGGAAGAAGTAGTAGACGTGGTGGTAGGGAAAGAGTTGGTAGGAGAAGAGATGGTAGGGGAAGCGGTGGTAGGGAAACGGGCATGGAGAAGCAGATGGCACGCAAAAAAGTGTTAGGGGGAAGGAGAGGTAGGAGAAACGAACAGCAACGCGCCGGGTTTCTCTTAAGATAGAGTGATGAAATGTTCTATACTTGTTAATTTAATTGATGGGGGGGGGGCATGGAGAGAGATAGAGAGAGAGAGCAGAGGTGGTAAAGGAAGGGGAGGTAGGAAAATGGGTAGTGTTGACAAATGGGTAGTAGGGGAAGAGGGGCAGGCGAATTAGAATGGCAGTTAGAGGAAGAATGATAATTAAAGGCGGTAGGGGAAGAGGATAATGGGATGCTAATTAAAGGTGGCAGGGGAAACGGGGGTAGGGAAACTGGAATGGGAAGTAGGGTAAGGGATCATAGGGAAGGAAGGTTAAATGTAGGTGAGGCATGGGGCCATTTTGCATACAAAAAATTATTAAGGAGAAGGAGAGGTAGGAGAAAGGACAGCAACGCGCCGGGTACCATTAAAGATAGAGGAATGAAATGTTCTATACAACATGTATGGGTTTCGAAGGGGGCAGGAAAACGGGGTGGTAAAGTAAGAAGAGGTAGGCAAAGTGGGCAGAGGAATGGGGGCAGCGTAAGATCTGGTTGGAGAAGGGATGGAAGGGACAGGAGAAGAGGGGTAGGAGAACTGGAGGTAGAGTAAAGTGGCATGTGGGGATGATGTGACAGCGGGAAGGAGATGCAAGGTGAAGGGCAGCAACGCGCCGGTTACCACAGCTAGTTTTAAATAAGAATCATTCCACATACACAGCATATAGAAACGTATGTATGTATATTTTCAATATATAGACTCTGTACCTGCCTGGTACAATAATTTGCAGCTACATATATGCTATAAAAGTCTCTTAGCCGTTAAATAGGCTATTCTGCAAAAACGCTTATTTGGCAAATGCCTCAAATCATTTCAATTCTTTTTTTGACTTGGTTCTTTAATATATGGTGAACTCGGTTCGACATAAGAAAACGACCAAACCATATAAAAGATAAGCTAAATGAGGAAGAAATATACAGCAGTTCCCACCAATACAGAAGGACAAGCAAAACACATCAGCAAGAAGAGTTAAATGCGAAAGCGTATACTCTAGCATATAACGCTCGTTTGCTCTCACTTGTGCTCATTATAACTTTAAACTCCTATTGCTTATATGTATGTACATACATATGTACGTATATAACATAGAAATTAATAGTTGTTTTGTAAATAGAGATTTTTTGCCCTCAGCTTTTTGTGTTAAAATACATATTGTATACAAAAAGTGTTCGATAAGAAAAAAACTTCGTTTTTTAATCAGCTTAAAAATGCAACATTTCCGTTGAGTTGACGAGTCTCTTGTTTCATTTGCATTAAATCCTTTAAGTTTAATTGCTCGATTTCATATATTTTATCGTTCGGTTCATTTATTTATATTTTTATTGATACTAGTATTTTGATCTACTATTTACGTTTGTTGTCAACTACGGTCCCATTTAAGCACTCGCGTGAGGCTGCGTTCTGGCTCCGATTTTCTTTTCTTTTTTTGTTTTGTTTTTCTATTTTTTGTTTTTTCTTTATAGCTAAATGGTCTAAAATTTGAATTCCCATGTCTTTTTGTTTGGTAGCGCAATTGATAAAACTTTTAATTTGAGCACTATACACACATTTAGAGTTTATCAAATAAGCTCTTACTACAAATTCCTTGAGGATTTGAGATAGTCTTGACTAGATAAGGTGTTTCGTTCATTTTCTTTTTCATATTGGTTACATGTTTTACATTCTTCGATTGTCATATTTTTTACTTTTGACCTTGATCTACATATGTATTTTTATTTAGCAGTCTATTTTTTTGTGTTATTCAAATGATGTGAAAACAGAAACTTAATATGCCCGTCTGTCCGTCAATATTTATAATGATATATAAAATCAATACTCATTAAATTTCTCTCAAATATACTTTAATATACCACTTTAAGTATGCAACTGTCTCTCGAAATGTGTTAAGTGAGCTTGTAGCTCTGAATCAGTTTGGATGAGAATACCACTCGAAAAAGTTTTATAACCTGTGTACCAAATTTGTGCAAATATTTATTTTTGTATGAAAAACCAAAAGAACATTTATTAAGTTTGGTACTTTAATTTCGCTATAATATTTCACATGTACTAGTTTCAGATCGGACCACTATCGAATAGAGTCCCCGTACAAATTTATGGCTCAAATAAAATTCTCTAGACTGGATAAGCGATATCTCCTAGCAAAAAAGGAAGTATCTTCCAGTATTGTACAAGCATCTATTTGCCCATGTTTTGGGTTAATGTTGTCATAGTTATGTGAAGCGTTCGTCCTTAGTATCAAATTTCAAGTTAGATTTGACTATAACAAAAACGGTTTTCATACAAAGACGCAAAAGTGTATGTTGCGTTTGTATAGGGGCTACCCCTAAAAGTGGGGAGATCACACCCAATGAAATATTTGTGAAGAACTGATACCCAAAATTGATACCCAAAAAATGTGCACATACATAGTTTAATACCATTTCACAATGGTATAAACACAAAAGCTACTTTAAACAAAAGAAGAATGTGGAATGAATCTCCAAAGTGAGGAGGACAAAAATTAACTATTTCAAGAAAAAGAAACTCATACTTCTGCAGACCCCAGAAGGCCAAAGGGGGTGAGAAAGAAAACACCAACAAACGTCGAACAATTATATATGCGGCAGCAAAGAAAATGCCACTCCTCCAGTATATGTGGCGTTACTGCTCTTATTACGCCATTGTTCGCTTATAAACCTACATTTTATTGAAAATGTATCGTTACATATAAACCTTTATTACAATTACCTTTATACCAGGTAACCTCAAATAAACGAAATGAAACGAAATTTTGACCAATAGTTCGTATAAATTGTCAAGCCGCTGGCGCATGGCTTAGACGATATATCGCATAGAAACATAAAGAAGTACGTTTGTGGCTAGTCTACTATAAGATAAATTCGGTTCTGAATTAAGTGTTTAGGCATAAAAGAATAACCAAACTAACTCTTGTTACTATTGGAGGAAACCGACATATTTATTCGTATTCTTATCAAACTCTATTAAATATTTTATTCACTATTCTCAACTTTTATTTTTTATCAGTTGTCTGAAAGTTTGTAACGCATTAAAGGATCCATCGTAGATCCCATAAAGTATATATATGCTTGATCAGCTCGACGAGACGAATCGATCTAGCCATGTCCGTCTGTCTGCATGTTGTTGCGCATTTTTTGGGGACTCATTTTTATGCTATCCAGTTGAAATTTTGCAAGTATACTTCTTTTTATTCAAGATTAACCCGCCACGCCCACTTTTTGGGGTAGCCCCCATACAAACTCACCGCCCACTTTTGACTTTTTGTATGAAAAACATTTTTATTGTAGTCAATATCAACTTAATAATTGATATAGTAACTTAAAGTAGACGGATGCTTGACATATACATTAATGGGTGGGACCCGCCCATTATTTGGGCTAGCTCCCATACAAACCAACTGCCCACTTTTGACTTTTTGTAAGAAAACGTCTTTATTAAAGTCAATATTAGGTTGAAATGCAATGTGGTGCCTTTTTATGGTCAGCCGCTTAACATACATAGACTAACGTGCGTGCCCCGCCCACTATTTTGGGTAGCTCCCATACAAACCTATGGTCCACTTTTGACTTTTTGTAAGAAAAACTTTTTTATGAAAGTCAATATTAGGTTGAAATGCGATATGGTGCCTTTTAAGAGACAGCCGCTTAACATACATAGACAATTGGTCGTGGCCCGCCCACTTTTTGAGGTAGCCGCCATACAAACCCACCGTGCAATTTTGTGTTTTTTTTTTATGAAAAAATCCTTCATTTAGATCAATATTAGCTTGAAATTTGATTTTGTGGATTTTAATGGACAACCGCTTCATATACAAATGGGCGTGTACCGCTCACTTTTTGAGTTACCATATAAACACACACTTCACTTTTATGCATTTGTATGGAAAACGTCAATATCAACTTGAAATTCTATATGGCGGCATCTTACACATCTACTACATCGCTTCATACACATCTACTAGTGGGCGTCTGTGTACCGCTCTCACTTTTTTGGGATAGACTCTATTGAAACCCTCACTTTTATGTTTTACAATACTATTTAAAATTTCGTGTGAATGGTATTAGAGCTTCGGCTCAACCGAAGTTAACATTTCTTCTTGTTTATTGTTAAATTACTTTTTTTTCATACATCAATTAACTTATGGTTGTTGTACCAAAAAAAAAAAAAAAAACAAAAAAAAAATGGAACATTGTGTCACAATTATAAAACTTTCACTCTACTACACTTAACTAAAACATCTCTAGGTTTAATTCTTCTTCTTTGTTTGTTTGTTTCTTTCGTTCTTTCTGATGTTCACTCCTGCTCCATAATACTCGTACACCGCCTACGCCGCTGCCCGCAATTTGCACAAATTTTTTACCGCTGCATATGTGTATCTTTATTTCGCTCTCAAACGATTTGCTCTTCTTCTTTTTTGGTGGTGTATGTGTATGTATGTATTTTCGGTTTGATTGTATATAGTACATCAGTGCTTCACAGCCCTAGACTCTTTTCTAAGCTTAGCTTAGCACAAAGAAGGAATGGTCGAAACAAAACAATAACAATATTTACTAGTATATGAAAGAGTTTAGGGCTATTCGGCACTGATTTACATACATATATGTTTGTATGTGTGTATGTATGTATGTATGTATGTATGTATGTATATATTTACATATTCTACTTGTATGCTGTGATATGTAATAACAACATACATACATACACACATATTTACATACTTGTACATAAATATAAAGATCGTATTCTCGTTGACAGCCATTTACGGATTTGATTTTCTTCATTTTCTTTTCAGTTGGATTAATTAGTTTTGCAGTGATTTTTACAATGCATTTAGACTGATTAATCGATTGAGTTGAGTTTGTTGCACTCACCACAACTATTACTACTACTACTACTACTACTACTACTACTATTACAACAACCACCCATCATAACCATGACCACCACCGACACCCAAACAACGCACCCACCACGAAAGCGATCAACCGATTCCTCAAAAACCACTGATCGATTATTATTATTATTATTATTGATCAATAAATTGATATTGAAAGTAATTGCTTTCCTTGTCTCTCTCGTTATCGTTCTCGCTCTCGATCTCTCTCTCTCTCTCGCTCACTATCGTTTTTATCTCGATTACGATTATTAGTTTCGAACATTTTTGATCAACATTTGTTCGTTCGTTCGTTCCTTCGTTGTTGTTGTTGTTCTTATTATTGCCGATTGTTCGTTCGTTCGTTGTTCAACTTCTTGATTTCTTATATTCGGTAAGTAAATGCAAATTTATTTATTCTGTTCTATTCTATTCTATTTTTTATTCAATTTAATTTCGTACAGTTGATTTACATTTTTGCGCTCATCAATTGTGATCTTCTTCTTTCTGATTTGAAACTTAAGTATTCTGATTTTTCTTAAATTATACTTTTTCCTTCTTGATTTACAGGCGTGTGTGTGTGTATGTGTGTGTCGCACAAACAAACAAACAAACAAACAAACAAAAGAACAAAACAAAAATAATGTTACATTTTCATAAAGCAACTACAGGGTGCGGCAATAGAATATTTATTTATTTATTTTTTTTTTTTTTAATCAAGCAAATTTACAACCAAAAAAAGAAAAAAGAACAAATAGAAATAGAAATAGAAATTCTACAAAAATTCACCAATATATTAAGCAAGTGTACATAGTATATGTAGTACTAAAAAATTATTATTAGATTAAATCAAAAATAATTGTTAACTTCGGTAGTTCCGAATGTTGAATACTCCTCAAACGATTCCGTCCATGCGAAACTTTTATACATACATAGATGATGACCGAAAAGAGGTTTCCCAACACATTGAGCAGATGTGTGTGAGAATTTCTGCATACAAAACCTTTATATTACATATATGTATATATATATTTTTTTATTGTTTATAATAACAAACAGAGTTATTCCGATATTTGTGTATATTGTGTTTCCATAGTAAAAAATTTTCATGGAATAACGCAAAAGTCAGCAACTGACTGGGAGTCTCATTAAGCAAACTGGGCATAGTGGGATAATATGGTTTTTATGTAGTATACTAAATGGGATCTTCGCGTCTCCTTTAAGGTGCTGCACACTTTGCATCGAAAATAATATTGAGGTGAAAAAACTAGAGTGGAGTCGTTTGCGAAAAAAGTGCCATTTTCCGTCGCACACATCTTGTGTGTATAAGGAGTATAATAACTAAGATGTGATGGATTTCAAATGAAAATTTCGGAAAATCGAATTTGAACTTCGTTCGAATCGTTACTTAGAAATTGAATCAAAATCAAAACTCATTGAAAATTTTGTTCATATTTCTCAATGTATAAAGGGTCTCGAGTCAGCCAGGTTCATATATCATCTATCCTATGTATTTAGTTTTATCTATTTATGCTATAAAGACATAAGCTTAGTGAGTTTGTATGCCGGGGAAACAATATTTCATGGTATATTTGAGATAGGAGAATACGATTTGATGCATACATATGTATGTAAAGTTTACGGACAAAAATTTCGTTGGAAAAGTGTGCGGTTCCCCGAATTCAAAGTGAAAACCAAATCTCCGAAACTACTTAAAATACTAGGACAGTATTTGATACATACATATGTGTAGAGTATACGAATAACTTAGTTCCACTAGCATAAACCTTTTTTGCTTCAGCTACAAAAAATATCAGCGTTACAAACCACGCTACTTAATATAAGGTTTGCTGCAAATCAAACAAACAAAAAATCAACAGAACATTAAGCGAATGTTAAGTTTATATAGCTGCTTTATAAACTCCTACCTACTTACTAGTGTGCATTGGTTAAAAGAGTGTATTAAGTTTATGCAAATGTATATAGTATATATATATTATTGATCAGGATCCAACAGCTTGTCTGGCCGTCTGTTTGAACATCGAGTTCTTGGAAACTATAAAGATAGTGGCGGCGTCAAGTTTGCATATTTCGACACGACACTCCTCAGATAATATGTATTAAATGGACGTACTAACCCCACTACAAAGGGGTAGCCGTCATACAGGCCTGCTTCCCATAAGTATATGCATTTGTTCCGATCGGACTACTGAAAACTATAGCACATACAAATCTATAGTTCACATAAGAAGCGTTCAAAAAAGTTCCAAGTCGGGCACACTTTGTTATGTATGTTCAGATCTAATTATTTACCATGATTTCAATGATTCTTTTTTTTTTTTTAATTAGAACAGGGGGTACGTAATAAATTTGATCAAGTTGTGATGATGGCATCCAGAAGAAAATCATCGAATTTTCGCTTTGCAAATATATAAATATCAATTTAAAATTCGATATGATTGTTGATAAATGTGCGTATTCCGCACACGTTTGTGGTTAGACTGCATACAAACCTACAGCACACACTTTGTAGTTTTTGCAGATAAAACTTTCTTCTATGTTGACTAACCACTTAAAACAATAAATTAGTGCTTCCAATAAACATTATAGCATTAGTAATTGAGTATAATTAGTAATTTGTTAGAACTAAGTGAGAAGCGTATTAAAGCTTCAGTGTTACCGAAGTTAATGTTCTCTCTTGAGTGTTTAGAGTGTTAGATGGTTAAAAAAAGGCCGACGGCAAAATAGTCAGTGACATGAGTGTTTAATCTTTTTATATCATTCACACATAGTGTGAAATGGTATTATCAGTTTGTCTGAAAGTATGTAACGCATTAAAGGAGTCATTGTAGACCCCATAAAGTAAATATATTCTTGATCAGCTCGACGAGACGAATCGATCTAGCCATGTCCGTTTGTCTGTCTGTATGTTTTTGCGCATTTTTTGGTAACCCATTTTTATACTACGCCCACTTTTTGGGATAACCCCCATACAAACCCGCCGCTCACTTTTGACTTTTTGTATGAAAAACTTTTTTATTGTAGCCAATATCAACTTAATAATTGATATGGTAACTTCTAGTGAACGGATGCTTGACATATAGATTAATGGGTGCGACCCAACCATAATTTAGGGTAGCTCCCATACAAACCACTTTTGATTTTTTTTATGCCACACTTCTTTATTAAAGCCAATATTAGCTTGAAATGCGATATGGTGCCTTTTAAGAGACAGCCACTTAACATACATAGACTAATGGGCGTGGCCCGGCCACTTTTTGAGGTTGCCCCCATACAAACCCACCGTGCAATTTTGTGTGTTTTTATGAAAAAAAATTCTTTATTTAAATCAATATTAGCTTGCAATTTCATTGGGTGGATTTTAATGGACAAACGAAACGATATACATACATACGAGTATACGTCGCATTATCGCATTTTTGGTAGTCAGTCATATTTGTGCGGAACAAACTGTGAACACACCTCACCTTCCGTTGACTCAATTTCTCCGTCAAAATGCCATGAATTGAATCTTTGGGAATATTTAGTTCCATTTCCCTATAACGCCACGAAGATTTCGGCACATTTTTTGTATGAATTCAAGCACCTTTTCAATGTACTTTGCGATCAACACTGATTTTGTCCGGCCCGACTTTTCATCGTCACAAAGGTATTTACGATCTTCTTGAAAACGTTTAAACCACTAGTGAACATTGCTACGGAATAGACAATTATCAACATAAACTTGTTTCATCATTTGGAACGTTTCGGTGTATATTTTACCAAGTTTAAAACAGAACTTATTATTTGCTCTTTGTGCGAAATTCATTTTTCGACCGTTGCCCAAAAGATACTGCTGTCACTTTTAGCGCGATAACTTCACTTGTTGTGTTGCCAACGCATGTAACTTTCCTACCAATATGTGGCGCCACCAGAAACAGCTATTTTGAAAAAGTACTGTTTCTTTTGCGACAGACCTTGCATACAAATGGGCGAGTTTTGCTCACTTTTTGAGGTACATACTCCCACACAAACCCACAGCTCATCGTTATGCATTTTTGTGGAAAATGTCAATATCAACTTGAAATTCGATATGGTGACATTCGATAGATGATTGCTTCATACACATCTACTAGTGTGCGTTTACCGCTCTCATTTTTTGGGCTAGCCTCTATTTAAACACCCTACGTTTATGTTCTACAATACGTTTTAAAATTTCGTGTGAATAGTATTAAAGCTTCGGTTCAATCGAAGTTTTCTTGTTGTTTTTTTTTTTTTTTTTTTATTAGAAAGCGGGAACCTAATAAATTTGGTCAAGTGCTGATGTTGGGATACAGAGTGTTCAAAAAATGGCAGCCGGCCAAATGAGTGTTTAATGTTTTTATCGTTTTTTTTTTCATTTTTTTTTTTTTTTTTTTTCATTGTAACAACGTGTGAAGAGTATAAAAATTAGCATACAGATCATTTAATTGTTGCATACTGTATAACATAATTCAACATTACCGAATACGATGTTTAGCTATTAGATGTCTAGATTATGATTTTTCATTTCCTTTTAAAAACAAATTCCAAACTCCTAGTTTTATTTAGAACTTCCAAATAGGTATTACAACTAAAATATATGTATGTATGTACATATACACTATAAGAAAGCTATTTAAATTTTAGCTAAAGCACTTCCTTCTATGAAATTTGTTATAAAATAGCTAGATTTCGTACATAAGTAATTCTCCATTAGGCCTAAAACTAATAATAACGAGTTTCGGCTTTGAGCGCTAGAGCTGCCAAATAATAACGAATACAAAAACATAACAATAATTTGATGAGTTACTAACGTTAAACTACAAATAATACGTTTGTATTATTTCGCTATATTTCGTAGTTATAGTTTATTGTAAATAAATGTATATATTCGCATATATAAAAGTTAGATAGTTTTGTAAACTTCAAGCTATGGCTAAGAATTCGTCATGGTTGTTATGCTTTCTGTTCAAAAAAAAAACAAAAAAAAAAATCTTTGTTTGGCATTATTATCTAATTTTATATTAAAATAATGTTTGAGCACTTGTAATTTCTATTTCAAAAGTTTCGACGCTCAAGATTCGCACTTGGCCTTTGAGATCAAATCAGATTAGATCAGATCAGATCAGATTAGAACAGAACAGATCAGATACGTCAACACACATACACACACAAAGCCATAATAAAAAACTTAAATTTTGTGCTATATTTATTTAAAAGTAAGATATATAATGAAACTAAAAGACTGAATTTTTGCAAGAATAAAAAACTAGTTTTTTGAGTAACTCAAAACTAAGCAAAATTAACAAAAAAAAAAAAAAATAAATAAAACAAATTATAAATAAAAAAGAATTTTCAATATTGTGATAAAAAAGTATATAAAACAAACTGAACTGAATTGAACTAAACTAAACTATTTTTATAAGCAGTTGCTTAACTTTTTTTGAAAAAAAAAAACAAAAAAAAAACCAAAAAAAAAAAACCTTTAACAAAAAGAGAAAACTACTAAAAATCTTAAAAAAAAAAAATAGAAAATAGAAAATAGAAAATAGAAAATAAAATAAAATACAACTTATTTACTGTGGCGGTTTAAAAATTATGTATGTATGTACTCTCGATATATGTATGTATATAAATTTTCATTCAAATTCTGTAAGTGTTACTTACCAATTTGGGGCACATTGATCGAGTGCAGCATGTTGCCAGTGATGGCGCAGCTGCTGCAGCAACATGGAAATTGGCATACCGTGTATGTTGCCCGATTCGGAGGTATTGTGCAAATTGATATCTGCATGCGCATCAATCCATACCAATGACAGATTGGGTGTATGCTGCAGATGACCAGCAACGGAGCCTGTATATCGTATAAGTTATACTATGTACATTAGTATGTGTGCAAAAAAGTTGTTTCTACGTATAATTCTAAGTAACTTTGACCAAGGGCCAAAACTGATTTCGAGCCGTTTTATTTTTTCGAAAAAAAAAAAAAAAAAAAAATGTTTTCAAAGGCTTTTACTATTATTTCAATTCTAGAAAAAAAAAATATAAATTTTCGCTTTTTATACGAGTAATTTGGTTGCGCTGAATACAAAAATCATACTGATTTTTATAAATTGTTGTCATTAGTACTATGTTCAATAATTAGTCTATGCAAATGTACACAGTGTGATCTAAAAATAACCGTACTTTTTAGTTATAAAATAAAACAAGCATGATAGTATTATGTTTCAAAGCTAATATTTTTATACAAAATACGATCCGATTTAACACAATACAACGTACGTTTGTATAACGCTCAATCAATTTATGCATAGACTTTTCAAAACTTGGTTTTTGGTATGTTCTTTAGCACTTGTGACACGTCACGGCTGCTTGTATGGCTGAAGTGTCAACGTAAAAAGCTCCCCTATCATTTTTGAAAAGAGAAAATAAACGCATGGTTATAGATCCGTCGTATACGGAGGGTGGTCGATGAGACAAATCGGTTTTTTCATCAAAAATTTTTCTTGTGAGCTGGTGAAATATCATGTAATAAAAACAGCTGTTTCTTTTTTTTTCTTTTTTTTTGGAATATTCTACAACTTGTAAATAATATTCTCCATTACCAGTTTGAGCTTCTGTGTGGAATAAATTTCTTGTGCACAGTACACTTGGAATCACAGAAAGTTATCAACATTGTCTTGATTCTTGATTTCTGAAAACGCAGTTTTTTTTTATGTTTTGGCATGTCTTTTGACTTCCATTCTGCAGTTTGTCGCTTAGTTTCAGCAGCATATTTAAAACATCATATTTCATCATCAGCTATGATCGAATCAAGAAAATCTGCATCGTTTTCAGCTGTTGAAATGATGTCTTTGCAATGCTCTACAAAAGCGAAACAAAACGTGCACACACCTTTCTTTTACCCATATCTTCAGCTAATGTTTTATAGAGTATACAGTATAAGATTAATTTAATTTTCTTCTGCCAGTATTCTCACAGTGAAGTTTGCATCGATGCAGCGATTATTTCACTTACTATTTCCGCAATTAAATGCTTCGGGTCGTCCAGCTCTTGGATCATCATTTAAATCCTCACGCCCGTTTTTAAATACTTTAAATTATAATTTCGGGTTTTTTAGATCACATCTTGTATGAGCTTGAAGGAGACATGGCAGACCCTATAAAGTATACATATATTCTTGATCAGCATAGGAAGACGAGTATGGGGGGGGGCCTCTGTTTAAACGAACAGATTTTGAAGTCTAAAAGAGATGGAGACTTCAATTTTGAGTATTTAGACTCAGCTTTTCTCTCTTCAGATAACAAATATTAAATGAACACGGCTGCCTTACTTTAAGGGGTAGCCCCATACAAATCTGCCACTATTTTTAAGTTTTTGTATGTAAATTTATTGTGTTTTGTTTTTTATTACGCTAGAACAGCCAAAATTTACTGTTCTGTTTGCTGTTTTTGAACAAATGTTATCAAATGACAGAAATTTATGGAATTCGTTAAAAATTTTATGAAAGGTAATTTAATTTAATTACCTTTCTAACGATTTAAGTGAAATCATGAATCAAAGAACAGAACTACCGTTATGTACCGTTATGTATCTATGTGAATAACCCAAATGAAAATAAAATCAGTATAATTTTCGTTAATTTAATCTAAAAATATGTAACAGAAAGTTTCTATTATTCTAAGATTGAATTTTGTAAACCAGTGAAATAAAACCAATAAACCAGTTTTTCCAAAATGAGCAGGTTCGAAATTGAGTTTAGACCTATCGTTGTTATGGCAAAGTTGTATAGAATTATCCATAGATTACTTGCCGCCCGAAAAATTACTCATTCTACGAATGTACATAGCACATTATGCAGAAACTTGCTGTGTGTAGAAATACTTACCAAATCCAATGGCATGATCGCCACCAATGGTCAAAAATTGATCATGACTACGTAATATTTGCTGCACCTTATTCATTAGCGCTCTATTGCAGGCCATAAACTCTGCATAGTCATTGATGTGCGGGTAGTGTTCACGTTGTTGCTGTTGCAATAGTGTACCGGCTGTATCGTCTTCGATCCGATATTGCAGATTGCCGTAGTCGGTTATGCGTAGACCAGCTTTTGAGAAACATTGAATTGAGTATATAATTAATTAAATGTGATGGATGCATTGCAAAGCATTCAAATTCTACATCACCTGGTGAACTGCGCTCGAGCAATTGAATCAGTTTGTGCTCGCGCAAAAGATCCGGCGCCAATTCGACACCTTGACGCGTTTGACCCTTGCCAAAGGGTACACCAATGACACCCACTGAGCGGTTGTTGGAACTGGTACTGGCATTGGCATTGGCATTGGCACTGGCATAGCCACGACCGAATGCTCTTTTTAGCACGAATTTTTTTAGATTTAATTTCGACAACATTGCTTGCTTGTATACAATATTGTACTAAGTAATTGTTATAAATTTAGTCTACTACAAAACAGAAAGACGTAGCCGGAGTGTGCACAATTTCCGTAGTAGTTCAATTCTAAATCGTAACTGTATCAGCATTAAAGTCGGATTAGTTTCTAAACTATTGCTTAAAGCGACACTCTCACTTTCAGGCGGTGCGTCGCATCTGCGTCAGCGTCAGCGTCATATCTGTATGTCACAGAAGTTTCCGAACAACCGAACGACCAACAAATCGACAAATATATATTGTCAACGCGTTTGGTCTTTTATTGATAAGACCGCATCTGATAACCTTTCTTCGTGTATAGTTTAAGTTGTTTTTATTTTACGTATTTGTCACAGAATCACACAAACTAAAGCCAAGTAGCGAAATACTGGCTGATTGTTTTTAATTTTTTCGTTTTCAGATGTAATTTTGTTCTCTTGGAACGAGAATTGCGTATTTGATGCGTAGTTAGAATGATACCCTTAAACAGAACGGCTTTCATTTAAGAAAATGGTGCTCAAACAACAAGGAGCTCTAAGAAGACATTCGCGCAGAACGATAGAGGACTGCAGTTAGATTTTGAGTTGGATCAATCAAATACAATAAAAGCATCCTGGTTACCAGCAATGGACTGCTTTTGGATTAAATGTAGCTGGACATGCAATAGTGAGGCTACTAAAAGTTCAATTATTTTTGTTATATCAGAGTTATTTGTTCTATTAGAGCTTGTAAATCCAGTGATAGTCACTACAAAATTAATTATGCAAGAGTTTTGGATATCAAAATACGGACTCCGATGATACCATATCAGGTTAACTCTTTACAAAAATGGGTTCAGTTATAAAATGAACTGTCAATACATTGGATACAATGTAAATTCCTAAGGAAACTTATTATAACAAATCCAAATAAAATTGAGCTACATGGGTTTTGTGATGCAAGTATTAAAGCATACCCATTTAATGTGAAGAGGATTCTCGGAAGAGGAGTCTCTTCTATATGATCACAAAATCAGCATTCTAGGGAATTATATACACCCATCGCACACAGGTGTTTACTCAGTCGACAGTGTGTCCTCCTTGTCATTCCGTCCCTTGGCATGGACGCTAGTGTTTCTCCTTGTGTCCATGTAGAAAGGCGTCTCTGACAGTAAATTGAGGTAACTTTGTTTCCTTCAACTAACAGTCTCAGTAGTATTTTCTTAGTTTTATACTCAATTTTTAGATGCAGTGGTGTTAGATCTAGAATTGCTTCCAACGCAATGGTTAGGCATGTGCACACTGCGCCATTGAGGCTAGTCTTTGTAGTGAGTTTAATGTCCTCGTGACTATGACTTGTTTCGCCCTCTCTCCCCATGCGACTATGCTTTATAGTAACATCGCCTTTACTACCATGTTATACAGCCAGAGCATGGTTTTTGGATTCCATCCCCACGATTTTCCGGCCAACTTTCTGCACACAAGTATTGCCTTGGCCAAGCGTAATTTAAAAAAAATTTTAACTTTACCAAGGTTAGAGCTATGCTGTGCGCTGCAGAGCACTTATTAATTTTAACAAAAATGGTAGTCGAAAGTATGAAAACAGATTTCGACAGTGTCTATTACTGTACCGATTCTCAGATCATACTAAATTGGCTTAGACTTGATCCAGCTACGCTTAAAACTTTTGTTTCTCATAGAGTAAATTCAATACAGATTGACTCATACATTGATAACTGGAAATACGAAGTTAGAGAAAAACAATCCAGCTGACATAATTTCAAGGGAAGCATACCCTTCAGAGCTAGTGTGAAATCAAGTTCGGTTTCAAGGTTCAACATTTCTTAAAACAAGACTATGCGTTAAATGAAAAAAAAAAAACTATAAACTAAGAAAATCTAGTATAAAATCATTAAGCCCAACCTTTGATGAAGATGTTCGTGTGTCAGAATTCAAAACTCACATTTTGCATACGAAGCCAAACACCCTATATGCAGACGAGTGGGTACAAATTTTAGCCATATACAGGGTGTCTCAAAAGAAACTTCACATTTGCTTTGCTGATTGCGTGAACGCAACTATTCCGAGGGGCGCGGAGGGTATGTCAATCGGTAGCCTAGCTTTTGGGAATTTAGTCGCTATGGAGCGTTTCTCGGGAGCGGACTGTGCGTTGTGCGTACGTGAGTTTTACAAAAACGGTAATTCGGCGACTGTAGCACGTAGAAAATTCTGCAGTATTCGACATGTTCGTCATTTAAATGATGCGCCAAGCACTCGACTCATTGGAAAATGGATCGAGAAGTTTGAAGAGACCGGTTCAACGCTGGAAAAATCAAAATCCGGGCGTCCAAGGTCTTTGAGAACGTTCGAAAACGTAGACAGTGTTACTCAGTCTGTTCGTGACAACCCTTCGAACCGTTCGATTCGGAAGCGTGCTGTTGCTTTAAACATGCATAGATCATCATTGTTCCGCATTTTTAGCATCTTCACACACGTCCAACAGGTGTCAACCATGAAATTTTTCCTGGCAAATTGATCTCCAGGAGAGGTGACATAAATTGGCCTCCACGAAGTCCCGATTTAACCCCTATAGACTTTTTCCTGTGGGGTTACGCCAAATCTAAAGTTTACGGCAACAAACCGACTTCCCTAGCACAATTAAAAGAAAATATCCGTCACGAAATGGCAGCCAACAGCCTGCCGAGCCGTCATAGGAAATTTTAGTGCTCGATTAAATGAATGCCGTGAACGCAACGGTTTACATTTGGACAATATCATTTTTAAGAAGTAAATTCCCGAAGTGTGTATTTTAATATGTAATAAACATTTTTTCAATAAAAATTACTTACTTTTTTTATCGATTTTTTAAATGTGAACTTTCTTTTGAGACACCCTGTACATACATAAAAGTCATCTTCATATCGGTTAACAAGGATTGTTAACAATTATGCGACAACGATTTTGGCCTCGCAGAGGGAAACAGTTAACTACTCAAGTAGTTAAGTCCTGAATGGAATAATTCATTCGTTTTTGCATGTTTTACACGACGCATCAAACACTACTCTCATTTTAGTTGTACTGCTTTCTGGTCGAAATACGCAATGAAGGTGAGTAGTATTTAGAATCAAGTTTAGTACTATTCGTAATTTCTTTCATATGCCCTAACTTTAAATAGTGTTCCATAAGTTTTATCTATTCTTTTTTAAATGGGATGTCTTTACTTAGTTTTATCTGTAATGAAACAAATCGCTTCTTAGCCTAAATTTCATTGCTTCCAAAATTGTTGTTTACAAGTTTTTTAAATGGTAAGGAAACATTATATGTATTTTCTGTCTTTTCCTTTTGTGACATTTATCTTTAAAATTTCCTCACATATATTTTCCTTCTTTGTGAATTTATTTTTACTACTCTACCTCTTATACTATTTCCCAAAATTTTTTTAGTTTAGTATTTAAACTGTCTGCATAGAAGGTCATAATTCCACAATACTTTGTAGTATGTTCCGACACAGCAGCTCCACCTTTACCTTCATTAGGGTATACAACTCCATCTATGAAAGTATCAAAGAACATCTCTACTCCCAGCAGCATATCAGTACCTTTGCGAATATTAAATTGCGGATCTGGTAAAAGTATATTTATCGGAATATCTCCAATATGCACTTTCTTATTAGGTAGTTGTGATACTATGTTTGAAGTTACTAATACTTCAATATTAGTTTTGTACACGAAGTTTTTCGATTTTATTTTAATATTTAGGTTTTCTTTCATTTGTGATAATTTCTGAGATATACATTCTCTCACCATATGAATTTTGTCTCCATTTAAACTTAACTTATTCCTCATTTTGGAAGTGATTATATTTACTTGGGATCCGCTATCAAGCATGATCCTACAATTTTTCCATTTCCCTTCACAGTCAGCATAGGTATCTATACAAACTATGGCGTATATAGAATATTTTAAAAGGTTTAAAGGTGTTTGCAGGGTTGTTTCGCACTCGTTGACTGACAACGTAAAAATTTTCGGAATTTAACATTCGAAGGGCATCATCAAAATAAGGTCAATAAGAACAAAAACTTGCTTTACGCCAAAAAGCCGAGTGGAAGGCGCCGAAGTGAAGACAATGTTGATTTTGCTTTTATTCTTTCAAAAACATTATTCACAAAGAATTCGTGAAGGAAGTTAACGTTTGTCGATGGATTCACGAATACCACGAATACTTTTGTATAAAATACAGTATCATTAATAAGGATACAATAAGTTTACAGCCAAAATCTTCAATCGATTCCGTACATATTTTCTTACAGCTTTTGTTGTGTTGAACTCGAAAGTAGCCTTACAATTATTTTCTATGGAAACGTTTTTATAAGAAGGTATTTTATGACGGGTTTGAATTAACTCGTAGCGTTTTTTTTTTCGTAAATTTAGTCTTTATTCTGCAAAAATTGTTATTCAAAGCAAAGATTATTCAAAGCAGCCATCCTACGTGACGATTTGATTGGGTTTCATTAGCTTTTAGTGGATTGCATCCAGCAGTTGCTACCAAATATACACTATAAGCTTAGATGCATGCATATTTGGCTTCGCCATTGTTGTTGGTGGATCCTACGCTTAACCCATGACTATTTGCGTGTGTGATTGTCGTACCTGACTTTTTCATCGCAAGTCGCAATTTGATGCAAAACTCTCTTCGTTTTTGGTCGTTCAAGCAGCTGTTCACAGGTTTCAAATAGCATGGAACACAATTTTCCTGCCTTTGGATCACTCCCATGCATTTGAGATGTTTGCTGACTGTTGACAAGTCAACTCACAATGATTCAGTTAATTCTTATAGAGTTTGATATGGATGTTCCTCGAGCAATGACTCCAATTCTACCGAGCAAACCACTTCCGACATGTTTGCTCAGCTGGACCATGATCTCCCTTTACTTCCGCTACGAACTAATCAAAACACCAAATACTACTAAAAGGGAACAATGCCACCGATAGGGAAGTATTTCTAGAACCACCAGTCGACGGTGGCTCCCGTGCAGAGCTACCGGACTATAACGAGAAATAATAAAAAAGTTAAAAAAAAAAAAACAAAAAAAGTGGCAGTCTCCGATGAGTTGTCAGATGAAGGGGGGGGGGGGGGGGGGAGTTGGTATGGTCCGATGAATGCATGCCCACGATTCTAATCTCAATGTTCTTTGTTTTATCTTCCAGCAAGGAGACCTCGGTGTCTGGAATTCTCCATTCAATTGGATAAATATGCTCTCATGTATAATATATGATAGGATAGGACCAGTGTGACTTCAGACCGCAAAAGTTGACTAGAGACTAAATTTTTACTGTACGACTTATCCTGGAGTAGACCCGTGTGAGTAAAAACAAATACACACACCTATTTGCTATTTTTCGATTATAAGACCTCTTTCGACATGCTTTTAAGAACGACGTTTTTTTAGCAACCTGTCTGAACTTTGTATCCCAGCAAAGATCGTTCGTCTTTGAATGATGACGCTATGATACGCACAAAGCATCGTCAAAGTAGAAAAGAAAGTATTCGCACCACCAAGTAAGGTGATGCTTTATCGTGCAACTATTATAATCCTCTGAGTACATTCTACGCTGTTGCACATATGTAGAAAGGTCGGACACGATCTTCCATAAGGAAGTAATGCTAAAAGCGTATGATGACTACATTGACATTACGACACAAACGAACGACGACATTCTCGGAGATTTAGCAACAGACGCGTCTCGTAGGTCTAGCGGTAAAATAGGAGCAGGGGTTCTACAAGAGAGTCAACATTAACTAGTGCTTTTATAAATACTTTTCTATCAGCACTATTCCCTTCATCGCCTCTAAGCAGGTAAGAGAAGTGATTTCTCCATACTCTCTGTGATTCATGTGCATCTGTAATCAATTATTATTTTATTTTCGTTCTTGCAGAAAGAAACTCCGAGCTTAAAACCTTCGGTCAGACGCTTGAACTTTTGTCGAGCTTCATTTCTAACGTAACATCTTCCTCTTCCCTGTAGGCAGTAACTCGTCATACCAAGACTGCGCTAAAGGTCTGGTGTAACCAATTACCTCCTTGTAAACTGTATCCATTGAGTGGGAGATTTATCTCCACCGTTCACATATACTGCGACAATGTAGTGGTTCGAGGCGACGTTGGGACATCGTATCACTCGCACGTACAAAAGTCAAGTAACCTTATGAATGTTCAGATGTGAAAATTTGGTGCTACTTATTAACGTACTCTGGCCTGCGGCGAAGTACTTCTTTCACAATTTTGACGTTAAAATCCCCATCGCACGTAGAGACGGTAGGTAGGATCGTATGATCTCTTACCAGTATGGTGTGACCAGCCACAATTTCAACTTGTAGAACAAGCCAGCATTCTAGACTCTGGCGAAAGGTACTGCTTAATTTAGAACGCACCTTGTAGTTTTTTTTTTTTTTTTTTCTTAATCCATTGAGTTTTACAGACACTCATTGTTGTTGCTTCGGCTTGGAAGTCTTTAGTGAAGGAAAGCAGATGTATTGAGTTATTCTATAAGTACATTCTGCTATTGAATAAAAATAATACGGATGCATAGAATATACAACAAAAACACAGTATATATAATACAACACATAACGTGTTTAATTCATAAAAACTACAATAACAATATTTAAAATAAAAAAAAAAATACCAAACTATTGAAACAAGAATATTTAATACAACTAACTTTTATAACGCTTGCCACCAAACGCGCCACCTGCTCCCCGTGCTACTGTCGCAGCTGCACCACGTCGAAAGCGTGAATGTGCTCCATACCGACCGCCTGCTGCAGTCAGCATTTCCTTGGCGCCCAGCACCTCATCCTTATCGGGTAAGTGTGCAACATGCAATATATCCCAAAATAACTTACCTGACTCTTGCGAATCAAGCAGTTTACTAATATCCGCCTGTGACAGTTGAAGTAGTTGCTTCAAACTACCGCCATGCCGCATTAGCTTGTGTATGTTTTTTGTACTAACGCCTGGCAGACGCAGCAAAAAGTCGTAAATATTCGAATTAAATTTAGCTTCATCCAGATTACCGACATCTTCTGTGCCCACTGCCGCTGCTTGTTTCGGATCGGGTTCCGGTTTGCCCAATTTCAGCTCTTCGAATAACTGTGCCGTGGCATATGGACTGGGTGACCAAATCAAACGCAATTTGGGAAAATGCAACGTTAGCAATTGTAGCTTCTGCATAATATTAGCATTGGTTGAGGTAGTATTCTGTGACAACATGAATTTGCCTTGCAAATGGAATGGCTTGTTCTGATCGAATTCTATGAGCAATATTGGTTTGGCATAGTTACGTTGCATCTGTATGCATTGATTATACAAACGGCCAGAGTTCAGCGAACCGATGAGATCCGATATAGACTTACGTTCAACGCATATATCTGGTGAGAGTATGTAATCACCGATTGTTATGGTTACGGGTACCACCTCGATGCCGCGTTTATGTATGAGACACGGTAAATCTGAACGGAATTCGCGCATATCCACAATGACTTTTGGTGTTGTTGCGTTTGTCTCTTGTGCCTGTTGCAGTTGACCACCTGCCTTACGGCTGTGCGCATTGGCTGACTCAAGCGAGCCACTATCATCCTCATAGGTTTTGTAGAGTAAAAAAGCCTCATCGGTTTTCCCATCCTGATATTCGGGTATAACCATTTGCTGTAAAATCAAAGTTTATAAAAAGTCAAAATTCACCACCTTCTAAAGCAACATTGTACAAGTATCTATTTAGTGCGCATACTTACACTTTTGGTTTGGATGATCAGCTCGAACGCTTGCGTCTCACGTCGCAGGCTAGTCAAATACGATTGCTCCTCAACGGTACGTGAATGCAACAAAAAAAAGATTTTCATACGTTCCTTTGGTAGACGACGTTGTCGCGCCTCGTAGACCTCAAGCTGCCTGATGGCGGTTACATTAGTATGATACATGATCACATAGTGCGGTTCTATCTCAGCGAGTATGCGATCCAATGCCATAGCACCCTCGCATTCTGTTTTAAAAGTTTGTATACAGATGAGTGGCTGCTTACGCTTAGCCAATGCAGCAGAGATATCCAGATTTTCGAGCTATTAACAGAAAGAATGAAACAGCAAACTTTTAATATATCATTTCATTTCAAATATTCATTAATGAAATAGAAAAATACCTCCGGAAATGGCTCAAATACTGAAGAATTGACATTAGTTTCCTCAACGCCGTTATTTATGCACTCCGCCGTATCATTTCCACTATCATTGAGCAGCGAAAGATCGGATTCGTTGAACTGCGTCTGCGTCATGGTAAGCATATAGCTCTCCTGAAAATGCATAGCATCGAGCTCCTCACCAGCATCGGCAGCATGTAACAGCTGCGTTAGTTCATCATCCACTTGTTGGTTGCTGCATGCAACACCAAGCTCTTCATCATCAACTGCAGCTGCAGCTGCATTGGAGCCGGGTACATTTTTTGGCAATAATTTTGTTGACTGCTGTGATGCACTGCGTTGACTAAGTGTTGTCTCCAGTTCTTTGGCGTTCGGCAGCTTTTCATAGATTTTGCTCAGCTTGCCAATGGGCACCTGTTGCCGCATGGCCTGGTAAAGTAAAAAACGCTCACCGCTTTGCGTCAGATATTGCTTTAGCTGAAAACAACTACGCGTATCTTGACAAAGTATGAGTACTTTTGGCTGCTCAAGCGATTCGCTGCCTTTATTGCGTTTCATATCACTGGGTATTTCCTGCAGCAATATATCGGAGAGTGGTTTCCATTTGGCACATGATTCTGGCTCAAATTCTGTGTTAAATACAAAAAAAAAAGAAAAAAAAAAAAACGTTAATTTCACTAGAACCGAAATTTTAATACTATGCACACGAAATTTTGAGTTGCAGCTTAAAAAAATAGTTTTGTAAAACCTAACTACATAAAAGTGGGTATTAAATTTATTGGCTGCTAATCATAAAATGGGCGGGTTACGCCCATTGATAATCATTGGAAGCATCAGACCAAAATAAGCCAAAAACAATTTGAAGTTAATTTTGTCTGTATTAGATGGCGTTTGTAAGGCGGCTACCTCTTACAAGAAGGATAACACACCTATGGTATTTATATATATGTGAAGCGTCCGATCATAAGCATCCACTATTACAAATATTAAGCCAAGCCCAGCCCCCCCCCCCAACAAATATTAATGGTTGATGCTGACTGCTATACAAATGTTTTCCAAACAAAAAGTCTAAAGTGGACATGTGGTGGTTTGTATGGGGCGCTACCCCAAAAAGTGGGGGGGGGCATGCTAATTGAAATATAAGTGAACCGTTCTGAATTTTAGCTGGCTCAATATCACATTGTGAAATATTTTACATATTTTTCTTAATGAACAGAAACAACTTTTTTTGTTTGGTTCACAAAAAATGTTTAGTCAAGGAGATACGTGTTTTGGACTCAGTTTATTGCAAATTATCTTCTTATATCATGCTTCTCAAGAAAAGAGTCCTGTGATCCTACAAGATGTGATCTAAAAATAACCGAATTTTCAATATGTCAATGGAGATTATTATTTACAAGTTTTACATCATTTGTAGTCGTGAAAGCAGAAAGCAGCTGTTTTTATTGCATGATAATGCATCACCTCACAAGACCAAAAAAGTCAATGAATTTTTTATGAAAAAAGAGATTTGTCTCATCGACCACCCTCCGTATTCGCGTGATCTATCACCGTGTGATTATTTTCTCTTCGCAAAAATAAAAACTGCTATGCAAGGAGCTTTTTACGATGACATTCCAGCCATACAAACAGCCGTGACACAGGTGCTAAAGAGCATCCTAAAAAGCGAGTTTAAAAAGTCTATGGATTGAATTGGTTGATTAGGGGGGAAAACAGATATATCATTGGAAAGGTATTCTTATGTAGATTTGCATAAAAAAATATGGTATCAATATATAGTATGTGACTTTTAAGCCAGGCAAAATCAAATACATAAGCAAAATGATGTTTTTGTCCCATATAAAACGTGCCTACCCGCAAATGTTGATGCGCGGAGTGAGCCGTCATTTTGTTGATAATGATCATGATATCAGAAAATGGCTTCCAAAACCATTTCAAATTCAATTACTATTCCTCTGTTTATACTGACTTTAATTATCCATTAGAGATCTTATGCATGATTCCACTCAAACTTTAGGTGAAACAGAGTACCGTTGAATGTTACAAACTTTATCGAGTATGACGCTAGTCTTTTATAATCTCGAAGATCTGGTTATTCAAATAGACAGACGGACATGTCTATATCGTCCCGACCTTTAATGCTGATCAAGAATTTTTATATTTTACGGAGTCTCTCACGCCTGCTCTGCCTCTAAATCCTTTTCTTACTTCATTTGCCGTTTTCGATATATTCGAGTTTATAAATATGTAATGGATTTTTGAATGCATTTTTATATATTGTCAAAACATACTCGTAAGTGGACGGTGGGTTTGTATGGAGAATACTTAAAAAGTGGGCGGACTACACCTATTGTATATGTAAGTGGGCGGTGGATTAGTATAAGGGTTACCCGAAAAAGCGGTCGTGGTATGTCAATATACGTGCTCCACAAACTTCAGACCAAGTATGATATTTCAGTCAGATATCTAAACAGACAGACTGACAGACAAGGCTAGTTCAATGTATATACTTTATGGGGTCTACGATGCCTCTTGTAATGCATTAGAAACAGTCAGACAAACTGAGAGTACCATTTCACACTATGTGTGAATGGTATAAAGACAAATTAGAATTAGCTTTCAAAATATATCGAAAACTGCATTACTTTAAGCTTCGTATATTTCGGAAACACTACCACTTAGTAAGGACAAACATCGTACATCTTAACCTCATATATCAAATGGTTAATATGTAGGCATTTATTAACTCACCGCCTTGTGCATTGTAAACTCGCTCCTTGGATAGTTTGAATATTTGTTCTGCAGCATCAAGCAATGTCCAGCCGGAATTACTGATGGCATACTCAGTTGTACGATAGCGTTTTAAGAGCGCATATGCGCTCACTGCATCATGGTACATGGTGGAACTATACGAAAGTTAATAAAAAAAAAATGCATTATTTTCATTAACATCTTAACAGTGCACATACCTACATCATCAGATTTCGCAAGATCTTTAAATCGGCTACTATCAGCTTTGTTTGAGAATTTAACTGATGCCAAATGCAATCGAGCTGTGCCTGAAGTATCTTATGAAATTTTTTGGTAACACAATTCTCGACAGTTATTTCATCCATATCAACAGTACGATTGATGCGTTTGATTTCACGCACCAAATAGTTCATAATGTCAAGTATATGCGTTTGTATGAGCGTCATTTTCTGTGTCATTGGCACATGTAATTCAATCGTTTGTGCCTGATACGGCTGCAGTGAGCTGCGCACAGTAGCATGAAAGCGTGGCCAAATAAAGAGCTCCTTCACAAAAAGACTACGCATGATACGTTCGATGTGTGCATAACCAATTGTAAAGGCTTCGGCGCTGCTTGAGAATGCCTTAATGAAGCCTGTCTTGTTGAGCTGACGATATAAGCGTAGCGCGAATGCCTCCTGACATGATTCAATAATATTGTGAGCGCGCATTACTACAATGCCGGTTATCAGCTCAATGGGTATGCGCTGTTTGAGTAAATCAACAACAAGTATACGTGTGGTTATAAATTGTATGCCGCCTTCGAGATAAACGCGTTCGCTGTATGGTGTAAATGCAAAATAAATATATTTGTGTACATGTATGCAATAAGAGTATTTTTTATAACTACTAACCGCTCTGTTGCTGTGTTAGCCACTTCATGCACATATTTCGCTTCGAGCTTGCTCTTGTAGTATTGCTCCTCCCAATCCGAGCTATTGATGACCAGCACCAAATTTCCCGCATCACAGTAGACTTTAAGTATGTGCAACAAAACGCGATCATAGTGCAGGCCTCTGCAAAGGAAAATACATAAACGAATCTTTATTACTATTATGTAGTTTAGTATACAATAAAGTCCAAGCTAGTAGTGTAGGGCATATAACATCATAACAATCTAGGAAGATTGATTAAGGTAGCGTTATACTGGGTACACGGTCATGCGAATATACCTTGTAAGAACGAAGCAAATAAATTAGCGAGCAAAGGCGCAGCCAGTTCGCTGTTTGAACCGGTGTGGGACCAGGCACATTTAGAATTGTAGTCAACAAAAAATAATGCTGCAGTTGTAAGTTCGCGACTTACATTACTCTGCCGCATTTCACATTGATAAACGTGAATTTTAAGGATATATAACTCTTTAGTATGCGCTGCATCCAACATTTTCTATACCCTTGATCTGCGTACATAGCAGGAGAAACTAGAAGTCCAAGTTTGAAGGTTCTACCTTTTAGAGTCCGATATCTTGTTGTTTAAACATACAGACGGACAAACATGGCTATATGGACTCAGTTTTCTATGCTGATCAAGAATCCATATATACACTTGAAGGGGTATACCACGCCTCCATCTGCATGTTACATACATTTGCACAAACTTAGTATACTCTTGACTTCCAGAGCAGGATATAAAAAGGAAGAATATGTAGCCAGTGATGAATTCTGAGAAAACAGTGAGGGTATTAGACAGTTTAAGAAACTGCATGGCCCATCTAGCAACAAAAGAGCGAAGGCATGCATTGAGTTGCGGAAAAACACATTGAGAGTGGTATCAGGGTTTTTAACTGGATATTTAAAAACATTTAAACAGAATAAGTATTTAATATGATAGTACATGCAGATTCTGTTTAGAGGACGTGAGGCCCCTAACCTATACATTTTGGGAAGATTGTCCAGCCTTGGCTAATGGGAGGTTTAAATACAGGAGGCAGCACCAGCTTACTGGGAGGAACGTGCAAACACTAAATCTGAAAGACCTTGTGGCCGTCGTGAGAAACATAAACGCAGCTGGATGTAGTGTTGCTGATTTTACATGTACTACAGTAAGGGCCTAGTTCGGTCGTAGTGTCAACTAATCAATAATAATAATAATAATTATGAAGTTTCGAAACATTTTCATAGCACTTACTTAGCGGTAACAATAAGTCCATCGTTATGCACCAGATCCAGAAACATTTGCTTCTCGTAATCTAAGAGTACTACATCTTTCCGCATAAGATATTCTTCGGCAGTGACAATGTTAGCTAGTTCCTCATCCTCATGCAGTTTATTAGTATCTGTTGTTGCATCTTCTACGAATGCAGGCGATTTATCCGCGGTATCTTTGTTGCAAGCATCTACAGTCGTCGTTGCCTTCGATGCTGCTGCTCTTTTGCTAGTGCTCGCAATTTCCTCCTGCTCCTTCTCCGCCCCCACCATTTCTGTTAATGACAATTCTTGCATTGGTGATGCCATGTTTGTTGAAACAATTCTTTTGCATTTAATTCTTATGTTTATTGTGAAATCCTATTTAAATACGCACGACAAAAGCCGGCACAAATGCCGTATTCAGTTTGTACATGCTCTCTTTCTCAGTCTCACTCGTTATAATAGCACTTATACAAAATGTGCAACTGTACAAAAGAGCTACTACAGTTGCTGCTGCTGCAATTTTGTACAAGTGCGATGTACGGCAACGCGCATACTGTTACTACTTAGAGATGAGCGATGTCTTGATTATATCGATGATTATACGATTTTCACTTCAATGTGATTTTTTTCTGTTCGGGTCTGTGTCGGATTAATAACAAAGGCAAAAAATATTATATAAGGTCAATTTTCTGAGATAACCGACCGTTAAAGTATTACGTAATGCGAAGAGGCGGGAGGTAGGTTTCTCGATTTTTTACTAAGGGAGGAGGGTGATTCAGTTTGTTGCATAACATTTCTCAAGTTATTTTAATAATGATTAATATAAAAAATAATTATTAGAAGAGTCATATGATTTTAAAAATTAGCAATATCGAAAAAAAATTTTTATCAGCAGGATTTATAAAAAGGCCATCATACAAATCAATGTGGCATCATGTTAATGAAATGCATAGAAGTAATAGAGAAAAAAGTAACATTGACGAGTGAGAAATACACCCATACCGAGTAGCTGCTCAATGTGCTGGAGAACTTCCTTCTGCACTGAACGAACACAACTACGGTGAAGACACGACAAGACGAGCCGATCTACACATGCCTGTCTGTCTGTGTGTGCGTTTGTAAGCGCCTTTTTCCATGAATCTTTGAATTATTGAGCTGAAACATTTTTTTAATTATATAAATTGTTGATTAAAATGCGAAATCTGAAATATTGAAATTATATATTGTTGAAAAAAAGGTACTCAAATCGTTGAAAATTACATAACATTTTTACTTTCATCAGCTGTAACTCAGCAATTTTGAATTCGACCGAAACGAGGGTACCGTAAAACGCGCAATCACCTTTCTAACGATATATACTGGTCGGGCTTGCCGTTCACTCTTGATGCTGATAAAATCATACACAAATACTCGTATACCATTATCTAGATGAATGGCCCAAATGGAAATGTCAGTGGAGAGAAAAAAATCACAGCATTAAAAGCATTGAACCTGATTTCTTTACTATGCAATTTTGATTTCATTGTTGGATTGTGTATCACTTCGCCACTTATAGTGATTCTTCGCCATATAGAGTGATTCTTCAAACAGAAATTAGTATCAGCACTAAGTGCAACAAAGCGAATATTAGTGGTCAATATCTTCCAGTAGTTTGTTAGTTGACAATTCCACTGACCGTAATTTGAAGTCGCTTGTGATAAAATGACATATTACAGTCAAGTAATAATCATTTGATCGTGATATCCATCCATCGCTTGTTATGGTACAGTACTACACGCTACTAAAAATAGTTTTTAGCACATTCTTTAAAGTGGCTCTTCTGGGAAGAGCATACTGAGTATCAAAACAGTGTCTTCAACGATTCGAAATGGTTTGCATTTTCGATAGTATTGTTAGTGAAAAAACAAAAAATCTGTCGATAGTGCCGCACAAAAAAAAAAACTATCGATAGTTTTCCTGCTCTAGTGTATGCCGTATGGCAATTTATGAAATTTAAGCGCACGTGCTAAGATTTAAAGTGCGGAGGATTAATGTTGTAGCTGCTTAAAAAGAACTGTAGTAACATGTCCGAGCCAGTTTCAGCTTTCTCGGCATATAAAGCCAACAACAGCAGCAGCAGCAGCAAAGGCGCTAAAAACAATGGAGCTGCCAAAAAAAATGGAGCTGCCAAAAAAAATACGGCCGAAAAAGCTGCAGCTAAAAAAACATCAGCCGCTGGAGGTTCTACTAGTACGAAGGACAAGAAGGATGCAGCTTCAAAGATTGGCGTAAAGAAAACAGCGTTAGCAGATAGACCGAATACGGCTACAAAAGGTAACAAAGCGAATGCAAAAACGCCAGCCAAGTCCAGCACTCCAAATAAAACTGCGGCAAAGTCAAAGGCGGCAGCAGCGGTAAAAGCTAACGGTAAGGCTACTGCCGGTAAAGCAGCCACAACATCAGCCGCCGCCGCCGCTAATAAAAATAGTAAACTGGGTGCACACAATGTCGATGCCTGGATAGCCGAACTTTATAATAATAAAAAAAAGTTGACCAAAGCGCAGGAAACACGAAAAAAACAGCTGGATAAATATTTGGCTAAACAGCTTAATGAAACACCACACAGCGATGAAGATACTAGTAGCCAAGATGGAGATTCGTTTAACGGTGAATATACCATGAACAGTTACTCCGACGATAGCGATGAAGAAAGTGAAAGTGAATCATGGTCTGATATGAGCAGTGAGGAGGAAGAAACTGTTTCCAATGGGGCTGCATTGATCATAGCTCAAACTAAGTTAAAGCGAATATCAACTACTAATAATCGTAAGATCACGGATGCTAACAACAACAATAACAAAACTACAGTGGCTGGTAAAAAATCAACACAGCAGCCAGCAAAATCAACAGAGCTACCTGCGCCACGTAAACGTCACTCTTTGGCAGCTACCGCTACCGCCACCACAAGCAATGGCACCATCAAAACTGCACTAATAAAAGAGACAAATTTAAAAAGGCGACGCACCATCGGTACCCCCTTCACATTTATACCTGATATGGAAGTTTTTAGACGAGTAAAAAGCGAGCCCCCCTCCCTCACCAATACTGTTCAGCAAAATAGTATCGAGGAGGGTAAGCGCGTGTTCAGCTGGTTGCTGCATCCCATGTCACTGGAAAAATTCTTTTCTACATACTGGGAGAAAAATGCCTGCTTCGTAACTCGAGGCAACTCGGAGTATTTCAAAAATTTGATCTCTTTTAAAGCAATCGATGAAATGCTAATAAATAATCATATTGAATTTACCACTAATATTGATGTCACTTCGTATAAGAATGGTGTGCGTGAGACACTCAATCCGGAGGGACGTGCAATGCCGCCTACTGTGTGGGCGCACTACGGCGATGGCTGCAGCATACGGCTGCTTAATCCGCATACTTATATGCGCCCGTTGTATAAACTTAATGCAATGCTGCAGGAGTACTTTCATTGTTTGGTCGGTGCCAATGCATATCTGACGCCGCCGAATAGTCAAGGCTTTGCACCGCACTATGACGATATCGAGGCGTTTGTATTGCAGATTGAAGGCCGCAAGCGCTGGAAGCTCTACAATTCAATACAAGAATCAGATGTTCTACCGCGCGTTTCGTCACATAATTTTAAACCGGCGGAGATTGGCAAACCCATTTTCGATGAGGTAAGTGTACGCCGTTTCTATTTATGTTTATGGCTACAAAAATTACTCATGGTTTGTTTTTTCTTGTTCTCTCTATATCACTCTCTAGGTTTTATCACCCGGTGATTTGCTTTACTTTCCACGTGGTACCATACACCAGGCCTGTACCGAGCCCGGTTATCATTCGCTGCACATAACATTGAGTTGCTATCAGAAACAAGCTTACGCTGATCTGCTCGAGAAGCTTGTGCCGCTTACATTGCAACGTGCAATACGTGCACAACTGGATTTGCGTCGTGGTCTGCCATTGCATACTTTTCAGAATCTTGGTGTGGCGTATTCTGAGACGGATACCGAAGAGCGCAGTAATTTGCAGAAGCAGATAATGACGCTATTTACCAAATATATTACACCAAGTGCAGACCTCATCGATGCCGCTGTCGATCAGTTGGCAAAAAAATATCAGCATGAAGCTTTACCACCAGAAATACATGCGCTAGAGCGAGTGCGTACCGTTTATGGCTCGCGTACCTCTACGGATGAGAAGGGCCAGTGTCAATACGACTATGAACTAACGCTGGAGACCAATGTACGTTTGTTGCGCGCAAATATATTGCGCCTGGTGCGTGAGGACGACGATAAATTGAACGTCTATTACCATGTAGACAATGCGAAAGAATACTGCAAGTACGAGCCGTTTTACATGGAAATTGAGTCGCATGAAGCCGGCACCATTGAGATGCTCATGCGTTCGTATCCCGCATATGTGGGCATTTCGCAATTTCCACTAAAGAAGAACGACCGCAAACTGGATGTTGCTACGGCACTGTGGGAGCGCGGTCTGCTTATGACGGAAAAGCCATTTAAGTAAGATTTTTAATTGTTTGAACCAATATATCTGTGTACACTTTGCCTACACGCTCAGCTCACAAAAACCTTGTTGTTTTGTGACAAGCTTGAAGCGTACTTACACAGGCCAAGTATTTCTATTAATTTTGTAGCAATATTTATATTTTTTTACTTTGTCTAAAATCAAAATGGAAAAAAATAGTCAAACTATGTAATTAATTAAAAATAAAAACAACAAAATTTTCATATAAAAAATCAAAAATTGGGGAAGGTTTACATGCGGCTATATTTGGCGTAAGATACTCCATATTTGGCAGTTATAGCTTAATGAAGAACTAAAACAATTTCATACTTAACTTGAAAATGAAGGGCAAGTTAGTATGGGAGCTACCCCTTGTAGTGGTCTGATCTGAACCAATGCAGTAGATTTTATTAGAATTTACGTAAGATACACGAAACTTGGCATTTCTAGCGTAATTAACAGCAAAAACACAAAAAAAACTATATACAAAAACTTAAAATTAGCGGCCAGGTTTGGATGGGGTCTTCCCTATTAAGTGGGGTTGGCATATTCATTTAATTACATTTAGATCTCGCCGCGCTGGTCCCACCAAATACAGAGCATAAGCTTCATGCCATGAATATTCGCCTTTGCGAAGGATGTTGATTACTGTCCGGGCAAATCCCATGACTTCTACCGCTTGGGGCTGTCGTAATGGATCCACTTTTCATCGCCAGTTACAGTGCGATGCAAAAAACCCTTTCTTTTTTGGCGTTCAAGGAACTGTTCTTCACAAACGAAAAATCGCCTTTCGAAGTCGCGCGGCTTCAACTGGTATGGCACCCTTGGTTTCCTTGCTTTTGAATCAATCCCACGGATTTTAGACGTTTGCTGACTGTCGACTCATCCACTCCCAATGATTCTGACAACTCCTGAAGCGTTTGGTATTAGTCCACATAGAGCAATGATTCCAATTCTTCGTCTTTAAACCTTTTGGGTTGACCCGGCCGTTCCTCAAAATAACTTCATTGTAAACAAAAAATTATGTTTAAATATACCCAAATAATTACGGATTAAATTTTGAATTAAATATTGAATTTGAATTAAAAATTGAATTAATAATGTCGGTTTAATTTGATCATTCGACTACAAGCATGGCTTTAGACTTAGAATAAATTAAAAAAAAAAAAATTTATTAATGAATTAAATTAATAATGTAAGGAGCAGTGCAATAAGGAGGCATTAGCTCATGGTTCGAAGGGCAACCCTCTAAAGGATCATTCCATCGTGATACAATATTTTTTTTTTTTTTAATTTGAATTTGATTTGTTGTGTGTGTTTTGTTTGTTGTTAACAAATTTAAGTGTTGGGCCCTTGACGACATGAACTTGGTCAAGAACCTACCATATATGACCCGCTGCTAGCCGTGGCAAAGTTCATGTCGTACGATCGCTCAGGGTTTCGTAACATATACCGATGTATTCTTTATCAGCATCGAAAGTTGAGTCGATCTAGCCATGTCCGTCCGTCTGTACGTTTGAACACCGAGATCTCGGAAACTAAAAAACTAAGCGCTTTCGAACTTGGACTCTTAAATTTTTCTGATATGTACGCAGATGAAGTATTTAAAAAAATGTAGAAGCCACGCTAACAACGGTCATAATACTGCATTCGAAAATCGTGGTTCAGTTCGGGAATGTTGCTATGCGCTACACCATTTTACGGTCGATATAACTACGAGCGACTAACTCAAAAACCCATGGATCATTTTCGTACCAATAAAAAGTGGTCGCAAATTTACCTTCAAGAATGCGTCACATCCGTGCCAGCTCGCCCAAATGCCCGAAAATATATTTAAACACTAATGGATGAAAATTATCTGTCTAATATAAAGCCAATTTTCAATTTAAAATTATGAAATCTCGGTATTTTAATTCAGTTCAAAGTTGTACATTTTAAAAAAGAACACACTATACTTTATATGTTCTGCCAAGCGTCATTCTGCAAACGCAGTACTGTACGTAGTATTACACAAACTTAGTATACCCTTTCACCGTATGTGTATATTTAAAAAAGCAAATATTAATTATTTGCATTAGAGTGTGAAATGTGATAGGCTAATTGGAAGTCGCGAACTTTCGGCTGCAGCATTCGTTCTTGGTTTATACGCACTTTATATCCGCATTTTATAAACTTTTTTTCCTCATAGTTTTTAAATTCGAATTTAACGAATATTTCGATATATTGTAATCGGTACAATTTATTAATCGGTACATTTTATTATTCGGTACGATATATTAATCGGTACGATATATTAATCGGTACGATATATTTATCGGTACGATTCTCTTACCACATGCGAACAGCTGAGTCCGATTTGCCGCTGGCTGCTTGCACAACGAAATATATATAACATTTTTCTTTTTGTACAGAAAGTTAAAAGGCAAATTAACTGGCATAAAAATGCGCTTGACAAATGTACTATTTAAGAAAGTCAAAAGCAAGTAAGTATTACATATTTTTATTCAAACTATTCTTTAATGCATGTATGTATTTTGTTATGTTATAGACGCATCATGGTCGTCATGGAGAGTATCGTCAGTGGCCACCAGTTCAACACGTTTCGCGAGCGTTTAGCCGACAAAATTGAAGTTATACGTTTCGATCCGTATGGTTAGTATGCATACCAATATCTTAGTGAACATCTATATAATTATATTATTCTGTTTATTGCAGTCCAACAGGAATCCATATACCGCGAACGCAAGAAGATACGCAGTGCCTAAATCAAATTGCTTTATAGTAACTTTTTTTGTTTATTTTTTTTTTGTTCGTGTTTAATCTGCACTAAAGTTAAGTTATAGTAAAAACAAAAAATGTGTCTAGTTCAATTAATGATTGTTTTCGGCGAAATCGCTGCTGTCGTCGGGTGTCAAGCCGCAAAAGTGCGCTAAAACCGTCTTATCCCGTAGTGTAGCACGCAGTACGTGCAATCCAATTGTATAGGGATTTGCGTTGTAATCTTAATTTGTTCCTGTGCTGTTACAACAATTAGCGGCATATCATATGCCTGCATAATGTACCTACCTAGCTATTCAGTGTGCACGAGCGTAACAAGCACCACGCGGCGCGTTCAGATATGAAGGTAGTAAGGCGGCTGCGGCTGCGGCGCTCAAAATGTTATGGTTGGTAAGATACACAAGGACGTAGTCAATGAGGGCCGTCAGTCACCCCCAACCCATATATAACTAAACATTTTTGATTTATGACAAAGCACCATAGATTTTTGTATAACTCTGGCATTCTTTTACGAACTCGCATCGAATTCGCATGAAATTCATACGATTTGTAGAACTGAAGTACATACACGGTATTAACATTATTTCAACTATAAATGACATTATTAACTTTTTCAAAGTATCGATTATTCGAAGACATGATCATTTTATGAAACACCGTGTTTGAAAAAATATTGCAAATGTAATCGTGGAAGGAATTGCTTTGCCAAGCAAGCAAGAAAGCATATCATATCATATATGCAGTGCCGTTTGTAAGCTCGTATTTGTTCATTTTCTTTGCAGTAATTCAAATAAATTTCAATCGACTTTAGAGTATAGAACATTACAATTGATTTTTAAATTGAAAAAAATAGCCGAAATCTGACTTTGATGAAACTATGCTTGATTTTCGTATATGTGATATATTTTACCGGTGTAAGATGAACAGATTTTGACCTTGGTTTCTAAGTGTAAAATTTCATGTTCTTTCGATTTTTGTTGAGAAAAATAGGTGTTAGCGGGATGGTTTTCAAGAAAAATCTCTACATCACGACGATAGTTGAAATGCATAGATAGATCGCCGATATGTTTTAATATGCATCTGTGAATTCACAAAGAACAAATGATAATATGAAATGATTAAATTGGTGAGTGAAGATCAAAAAGAGGTAGATTAGATTTGCCCAAAATTTTACCCAAAAATTAAGTTTGCTTGTAATGTCATGTCCAACGTCCAGAGTGCACTCTGAGAACGGTTACAACATGGTAAAGAACTATAATGACTGAATCTCGTCTGGATCCGTTTTTTTCTTCTTAAGAATTATGTATGCTGAGTGCGTATAGACGTTTAGTCTACGAAAGCAAAATGGAATTTTAAGTGCTCACTTTGGATGACTTTGCTAAACAAAAAAAAAAAAAAAAAAACTTGTAATTATTTAGTTTGTTAATATGGTTGATATGCTTATATACAGCGTATCCCGCAAACTTTTACAAAGAAGGTTGATTTAATGTTAAAGCTTTAAGTATTAACAAAAAATTATTGACCAAAATACGGGATCCTAATACGAGGTAACTTGAATAGGACTCTTAAACGAAAAAAAAAACCTTTTAGAGAATTCTGATTCTTTTTAACACAAGTATTACTTCAATTTAAGGTAATTGAAGTTCATGTAAAGTATTTTAGATTTTAAAAAATAATTTTAATAGTGTGTTGAGCCACACCTTCCTGCTCCAAAACATCACACATTTGGTTTGAAAGGGGTGCATACAAAGTGGTCAAATTGTTTAGCAAAATCGTGCTCCAAGCTAATACGATGGCTTGGGTTAGTTCGGCTATACTCGAATATATTTGTTCTGATCCATATACTTGACGTGACAACCATCCCCAAACATTTTTCATGATATTCAAATACAGTGCCCTACCGGGCGGTCAGCTCTACATTTTGGCTCTCTATATACGTTTTAACAACCCGGGGTGTTTGTGTTTGCACATTAACATATTAATGAATCCACGGTAGAGGTCCAAAAAGGTTGTGAAAGTATGGAAAGGCCTCATTGTGGTTGACACAAATTGTAATTTGCAGCTGCCATAATACGAAATGGACCCCACACCATCATACCTGCAACTCTATGCCTATGCAAGGGTTGAGTTTTTATGCGGAAGTCAGGAAATAGTAGCTATAGCCATCGGGGCCTACCAAATTAATTTTTTTTTTTTCATCTAAGAAGACCATGTGATGCCACTTGGAAGTCCACGGCACATGTGCGTCACAAAAAGTGAGACGTTGCGCTTTTCGAATCGGCTTATGTGGGGTGGCTTCTTCTTGATTTTTAGTCTTTTTATATGCTTAGCATTCGAAATAACACGATGCATAGTTGTGAGACAATTTTCCCTGATTTTTGCCAAAGAGTCGTGAGAATTTGACGAGGAGTGTATCTTTATATAAGTCGCCTTTCCGTATTAGTAAACACACTATGTGTGCGGTCTTTCATATTTGCTCCATATTTAGACTCATAACTTAAAAATATGGGTATAAGGTGTCGGCTCCTCTCGATTGTCTTCGCTATTTCGGCAATAGATAGGACAGCGTACTTGTAAGCTTTGTTTTGTCCTTTTTCCACATCGGTTGAAGCTTATTCTAGACCTATTTCATATGAGTCCACGGGCCAAATATAACGTTCACCCCTCATTTTGCCGGTTTTTGGTTGATAATTTTTTTTGTTAACACTTAAAACCTTAGCATTGAATCTTCATTCTGGTCAAATTACCACAACTAAATGAGCTTTAATTTACAAAAAAAAAAAGAAAAAAGAAAATGAAGTCTAGCATGCTTGGTGTGGGCGCAGTGGGCGATAGAAAACAGACTAAAGTGGGTATCCGATTCAAGTTGCGAGAAGTGTATGTAAGTATTTACATTACGCATATGACTATTTTTTAGAACCATATTTACATGGTACTACAAGGTGAGGAATGACAAACTATATTGTTTAGTACTATGACAAAAAACTTCCGTAGTGAAGTAAGTTTTGTACCATTTTTATAAATTTCCAATGATTAAATTTAGTGTGTTATACCATCATATACAATATATAGTGGCAGCTCGCCCAAGAACTGGCCGGGCTAACTTTATTTCGCGCATAGTATTCTTAAGAACAATCGCCTGAACTTCAATTTTTACCAATGTAATATAGACGTGTTAAGAGTATTGAAGCTCCGGTTTAACCGATGTTAACATTGGCACGTGATATCCACTATTAGGGGTAGGCCCCAACAAACTTACCACCCATATTTACATTGTTAGATAGTACAAACATTTCTCACAACATGAAACATTTTGTGGATGGTATTAAAGCTTCCGTTTCTCGTTTGTGTAATAAGTTTGTGCGAATGTATATAACAAGCAGAAGGAGGCGTGGTAGACCCCTTAAACTGTATATTCTTGATCAGCATTGTAAACAGTGGCGATTTAGCTTTGTGCATCTGACCGTCCGTCTTGATGTATGAACCTTTTCAAGGCCTCATAGCCGGAAAAATGTTTGTATTTATATCCTGTACAAAAAATAATTGTATCAGGATATATTTGGTTTCCTGAGCTGTCAAAATGTATGTAACATAGCAAAGGAAGCATCGGAGACTCCATAAAGTCAATATATTCGTGAACAGTGCGACAAGTCGAATCAATATAGCTATGTTCGTCCGTCCGTCCGTATGTCTGTCTGAAAGAAAAGTTCACTAAGATAAACTCCTACAAGTCGATTTTGTTTACGATGCAGCACGGTTTACTTAAAAGAACATCTGTTTCTACTAACTGGAATTCACACTTTACCAATGGTTTTCAAATGGATGTCATCTACACTGACTTTAGTAAAGCGTTTAAATCACAAACTACTGCATAATAAGCTTAGTCTAGTCTGTCTATGCCTGTCCCTTATCTTTGCTACAATGAATAGAATGTCGATGTGTTTTGTTTTCCATTAAGCTAACTAAGAAAATTTAAGTATTATCGGGTATACGGCCATCCCGGATCTATATTCTTCATTTTATTTATAAACGATCTTTCTGATATTATATCACATTTTTTTCATATTCTGGCTATACTTTTGATGTACTATATTGATGTACGCAGATGATGTAAGTAAAGCTATGTTTGTCATATTGTGGCTAATAGTGGACGCGATTTATTGCAGACCGACATCAACGCGCTGCATAGTGGTGTCACAGTAATAATTTACTTTTAAATAATTCGACATTCTGTCGATGAAGTTCTTTAATAGCCATGTACTTTATTCAAAACTCAGAACTGGAGCGATTTAGGTGTGCTTTTTGACTCTAAACTCAACGATTGTCTAAAGAATTTGATGATTCCTAGATTACCAGCTATTATTTACTTCTTTGGTACGACCAACTCTTGAGTGTGCCTATTGTGTTTGGAGGTCACAGTATGGTATCCATTAGGCACATATACATATAATCTGTTCAGAAGCAGTTTCTACTCTTGGCCTTTCGTAATTTAGGCTGGAACCGAAATGTTAATTTACCTCTTTTATTAATCTTCCCACTTTGAAGAAACGTAGATCAATGTTGGCAGTATTGTTTATACAAAAGCTTCTATCATATGAAATTTACTCTCCATTCTTAATACATCGATTAAATTTCTCCGTTCCTCTCAGATGCACTAGAAATGAGTTATTATTTTACTTAAATACATGCACAACCAATTATGCATGCAACGATAACAAGTTCTATTATTTGAATACTGTCTCTCCAGGTCTCATTTGTGTTGTTTTCCGATTTAGTATTTTTAATTTTAAGCAACAGCCTCATTAGTTATATACAATATTATGCGTGTTGCACAACGTGCATTTGCACAACGTTACGTTACGTTACGTAATACTTGAACGGCCTCTTTTGTTCACTTCGTGTCGGCTAGTGATAACATCATTTGAGAATGGCTGCACCGTTTTCGCTAATTATACCCAAAAGTACAAATACAATAAGTTTGTGCGAATGTTTGTAACAGGCAGAATTGACGCGTAGTATGCCCCATTAAGTATATACATACTACATATGTACTTATATTCTTGATCAGCATTAAAAACTGAGTCGATTCTGTTTTGCCCATCTATCCGTCCATCCCACACCGCCCCATATAAGTCAATGTACTTGAAAACAAAATGTATACATCATCAGTTTATATACGTTTTAATTCATTCATTAAGGTCACATCTGAATCGAAAGAATAATCATCGATACATTCAAGTGTGTCTAAGTCATCTTCACTATCGTCGTCATCTGCATTTACAGCGAAGTGGAAGGGAGGCTCCAGCTGAGTTATTCAAGACCGGTGGCGAAGAGTTGGTAAGGCGTATGCACCAACTCTTATGCAAAATATGGTTCGATGAATGCATGCCCAACGATTGGAATCTCAGTGTTCTTTGTCCTATCTTCAAGAAAGGAGACCCCGCTGTCTGCGCCAACTACCGGGGAATAAGTTTGTATTGTTGGTATTGATTGTAAATGTAACTAAACGTTCTTCATGTTGTTGTTTTCTTTTCTAAGGGATCGCATTCGTTTCTGAACATAATTGAAAGCATCTTCTCGAAAGTCCCACACTGCATCGCAACATGACGATAGCTCAGTCACATATGACAATCAATCTCAACAATACAAATGAAGATTTTTTTTTTTTTTTTTTGTAGTAATAAATTCTTTTAGCTGGATTACATTGAGAAACGTGCATTTTAAGGATATAGATGTATTGTGTGCCTTACTTACTTACTTAGGTGGCTCTACAACCGTCTATCGTTCAAGGCCTCACGTAGGATAGTGCACAAATCGGTGTAGATTAGTGCGCAGCGGCGTATTGTGTGGCTGGCAAGCACAATTTTTTCTCAACTTGATCTGCGTACGTATTTTTAAAAATATACTAAACAATTTTTAAGGCAAATCATCATAGCTATATCAATTGGAACATTTATGATAATCAAGAATACGAGTGTATATACTCGTGTACTTTATGGGGTCTGTCAAAACTCTTTCTGCCTGATATAGACATTTGCACAACTTAGTATACAAATTGGCCATTCATCCCACATCCAGAGATAAACTAACCGGCAAATAGACCGACAGTTGTAGATCAACTCGTCTCGTCAGAGCTGATCAAGAATGCACATACACGTAGTATGTATATACTTAATGCTTCTTAAATGTGTTGGATACTTAAAACCAATCTGATTTATTTAATATTTGTGTATAGATTACTATAATATACTTGCTCTACTTATTCTGCAATGACAGTAGGCGAATCATCCAGAATTTAAACCAATGGCCAAGTTTGCCAATGTAATTAATAAACTCATTTAATTTAATTAGTTTAAACAAATTTTAGCAACATGTTCTCCTAACAAAAGGCAGCTAGTTGTACCAAATGAGGCGAGGAGATGATATTTGTACATGCTCCAGTAGTAAATTTTCCAGCTTTGATGTCGAAATATTTAGTACATGATCCGAAATCTTTTGCCAACAATTACCACCCGTGAGAACTACAAGTGCAAATAATATGCATTAGAATGTAAATTTTTGCAGTGAATCACTAACACTGTAACAAATATGTATTTCGAAAATATTGAAAACTGAATTTGTTTTTTTTTTCACTGCGATAGAATTGTTTCGAATTATGAAATTTCGAATTTGTTTAAGTATTCTTTATATGAAGCACTTTTTACTCAGACAGATATACGAACGGATCGACTTGCCTTGTTGCGCCGATCACGAATATATAAATTTTATGAGGTCTTCGATGGTTCTCTTGCTATATTACATACATTTTGACAGCTCAACAATCCAACATACCCAGTTACGCTATTTATATGCCTGGCATCGGCAACATTAAGTGTTGCCAGGTGCAACTGAAAGTTTGACATTTTTTAGCGTTAACGTACTCAAAACGCTTTGACGTACGAGCAATATTTGTGTTGTTTAGTGTGGCTTGGAAAAATCATCTCGGGCAAAAAATTAAATTAAACCGTGCGCATTTTCATAATTTTACTGTGTCCTGTAGATGTATGTAAATCCAAGTAGTATGTGATTGAAAAATTCTTTATTCACAGGTGTTTTTTGATTAAATGTAAGAAAAAAATAAACTTTTTCAAAAATTTGATGAGCTATTATTCCTGACTTTAAAATATATTAAAATATCTAATTCCGCGAACCCGGAAACCCCTAATTATGAGACAAAAATTGTTTCGAACGGTTACGTCGCTGATCCAAACGTCAGCTCCGCATTTATATCCCTAGAGGATACAAAAAAGCATGGGTACTTCTAGGGTTTGTGTCAGTTTAGCGTAGGCACAAACCGGTTCGGTTTAGTGGGGATGCTGGTATTCCTAACCTTGTTTTTTTGACAGTTTTGCTGTTGTCCAAGATCTGTTCTTGAATGAGAAAAAACAAAGTTTTATTTAGTTTCGACACTCCTTCTGATGAAGGAATTATAGATCTATTAGCAGTGGTTGTCAGATACGTGGAAGGAAGCCGTTCAGTTAAACTCTTTTTGACTTTGATACTCAATTGTGAACATACCAGTAAAGAGCTAACTGCAGTTCTTGTTATGAATTTAATAAAATTTAATAAAAAGATATTTATAAAGTTTCATAATAGGGCTCAGTATCAGAGAAAAATCTAAAAATTAGGTTTAAAAAAAATTTGGAAAAACTCAAGTTCGAGAATTCGAAAACCAAACATTCGACTGCAGACATTATAATTGAATTAAATTGAAACAAAATTTCATACTCAACAATGGAGTACCGGGTAGTACTGCCCTTTAAAGTAGTTCGATCTGGACCTATATAGAATATTTTGTAAAGAATGATATACAATACGTCAAATTTTTTAACAAAAACACAAAAATTTCATACAAAAACTTAAAAATGGAGATCAAGCTTATATGTGGGCAACTCCTTATACGAGGGGCGCTCTTTATATACCTGGCCTCGACAACACTAAGTGTTGCCAGGTGCATTTGACGTTTCCATTGTAAAGTTTGACATTTTCAGCGTAAACGTACTCCAAGCGTTTTGACGTACGAGTAATCTTTGTGTTGTTTAGTGTGGCTTGAAAAAATCATTTCGAGTAAAAATTAAACCGTGCACATTTCCGTGCCATCTACACAGGTCAACATGGTTTAGTTGTTGGAAAGCTAAGTGTAATTTCCGAAGTAATTTGCTGCGTAGAATCCAGAGCCGGAACCGTCAGAATTGGCCCATCACGTCAGGATTTTGAGATATCTCAAAATCTTGACGTGATGGGCCAATTCTGACACCGGATTCGGATTCTAAGCAGCTAATTACTTCGGAATTGAATGTTTGGGTGTGCCAAGAGGAGACAAATCCACTTCGCACTTCGAAGCAAATGGTTGTCCGATTCTTCGGCATAAATGGTAATCTGGATACAGTGGCATTAGAGCAACGTAAGAAGTTAATTTTGTATGGTATACCACAAGTCTGTGTGCCACAAGTCTTCGAAGTAATAAGAAAACGAACCGCCGAAGATGAATTATTCGACATTACGACAATGCGAGCTCTCACACATCGTGTCACACCAGCGAGTTTTTGAGCACTCAAAACATCGAATTGATGGGTCATCCGCCTCACAGTGCTGATTTGGCACCCAATGACTTCTTTCCTTTTTTCCGAACATCAAACAAAAATTATATGTGCATCGATTTTGTACGCCAGAAGAAGCGGTTGGTGCGTTCAAATCGCATGTTTTCAAGCTAACTCATTCGGAGTGGAAAAAGTGCTTCGAAAATTGGTTCAACGGATCAAATTTATCATCACGGAGAACAAAACCAATAAAACCATTTTTAACTACAAATATTTGTTTGTTTTATTTTTTTTTTTTCATTGTTAGACCAGAAATATAAATAGCAACGGACGTATTAGAAGTTTTGTCAGTTGTGCAAGGAGGCTTTTGTCATTTTGGGTTTTTACCACGTCAAGATGCTTTTTTATTTGCAACAATCTTGATAAGTGAAAATGATAAGTGAAAATCACTCTAGCACCGCGTCATTTTTATTTCATAAAGCAAAAATCAATACAATTAAAAAGTGATGTTGGATTTTTCACAACAATCTGTCAATTTAATTTATTTATAGTACGAGTTTTTACCTATCCCAAGGGGTTTACCTAATATGTATAACATATCTGAACGGGTTTTGTTTTAAATGCTTACACTATAGTATTGAGAGATATATGTGATAGCGACATAACGAACTAGTCTCGAAACGCTTCATGTATGGCACGAATAAGTAATGCATAAATTTCCAAATAGTGTTATTCAAAACTACAAAATTCGTATAAATTCAAATCAACAATATTGTTATTTTCAAATATTGCATGTATTCGCATCTCGTGTAAATATTTTATGGCTATAATAACAACTGTAGATACATATTTGTTTTTGAATTTACAGAAAAAATTGATTGCCTTGTCTTGTTAGTGATTCACTGCAAAAATTTACATTCTAATACATATTATTTGCACTTGTAGTTACACAAAATGTTCTCACGGGTGGTATCGTTGAATTGTTGGCAAAAGATTTCGGATCATGTACTAAATATTTCGACATCAAAGCTGGAAAATTTACTACTGGAAAATGTACAAATATCATCTCCTCGCCTCATTTGGTACAACTAGCTGCCTTTTGTTAGGAGAACATGTTGCTAAAATTTGTTTAAACTAATTAAATTAAATGAGTTCATTAATTCCATTGGCAAACTTGGCCATTGGTTTAAATTCTGGATGGTTCGCCTACTGTTATTGCAGAATAAGTAGAGGAAGTTTATTTTATTCTTTGCTCAAATCTATACATCTATACAGATAAATAAGATTGGAGTGTCTGTTTGTACTATTAAAATAACCGGTTTTTGTTAAATGCATATGGATGTATACACGGTACATGTACATAAATAACATAAATTTTTTTGCAATTTTTGTGTGTCTGTCTATCTGTTTGTTCCGGCTAATCTCTGAAACGGCTGGACCGATTTTGACAGGACTTTCAGTGGCAGATACCTGATATAATAAGGAGTAACTTAGGATTCTTTTGTTTTAGAAATTTTATTTATTTTTATTAATTTCTAATTTATATATATATATATATATATATATATATATATATATATATATATATATATATATATATATATATATATATATATATATATATATATATATATATATATATAATTACAATAACAACAACAGCTACAACAACAACAAGAATGTATATGACGATCGAGTACAGTAACAACAACAACAACAACAACAACAAAAAGATCGTATATGACATAGTGTAGAGTAGTATGGACGTACGAACCATAGGACAAAGAGGAGACAAAGTATAGGGAAACTATATAGATACGCGTATAAAATAAACCAATCATGGTATTATGTTTCAAAGCTAATATTTATACAAAATACGTTCAAATTTAACTCAATACAACGTACGTTTGGAACGCTCAACCAATTTAACCACAGAATTTTTAAACTCGCTTTTTGGGATGTTCTTTAGCGGCTGTTTGTATGACTGGAATGTCATCGTAAAGCGCTCCTTTCATTGAAGTTTTTATTTTTAGGAGGAGAAAATAATCGCACGATGATAGATCCGGTGAATACGGAGCAATGGAGCAGTTGCATTATCATACAATAAAAGCAGCTGCTTTCCTTTGAAATATTCGAGCCTAACACGTAGAACTCTCGGCCACAGAAGATGTTAAACGTGTAAATGACAGTTCTGAACTTCTGGAACAAATTCCTTGTGAACAATATCCTTGGAATCATAGAAAGTTATCAACATTGTCTTGATACTTGACTTCTGAAAACGCAATTTTTTATGTTTTTGGCTCGTCTTTTGACTTCCATTCTGCAGATTGTTGCTTAGTTTCAGGATCATATTTAAAACACCATGTTTCATAACCAATTATGATCGAATCAAAAAAATCTAGATCGTTTTCAGCTGTTGAAATGATGTCTTTGCATTGCTCTACACGAGCGATTTTTTTGATAGTCAAATGACTGATGTGGAACAAAACGTGCACACACCTTTCCTTACCATGCAAAAGCACGTGATAGATGCAGTGCAGCCCTGTCTAATCGTCTAAATGCCAGTGTCATATAGTTTCCACACCAAAAGACACAAAAAAACTATCTGTAAAAATTGGTTTCAAAATAATTTTTCATTAAATTTTCATTAAATAGAACAATGGACGCAACTTTCTCAAGTTGCGATACAAATCTGTCACACGATACATTTGCGGATGAACAACATGAACAAGATACGATATCTGCACCCCATACTGCTGATCGCATTGCCTATTCGGATCCCACTATGCAGCAAACCAAGCTAGACAAAGGAGATGACCAGTGTAATTTCGATGCAGTAGAGAGTCTGAAGATTCAAAACCTCTTCGTGCGTAATGTAAAATACAAGTGAGTAAACGATGTAAGTTTTTATGCATTGCAGCTCGATTATGTATTATATTTAATATAGGCCCGGACGACGCAGCAGATACAGTAGAGATGCTGCCGTCAACAAGTTTCAACTGCGGCTTGCACTTCGATGTCGTGTCATTCGAAAACTACACAACACATGTGTGTGCTTCTGGACTAACATGTCACAGGAGAAGCTCAACTCAAACAACTATATTGTTCGATACAGTATCGGCGAATAAGCATATCGATACGCATTATCCGATACAAACCGAAAAGCTAAAATTGTTGGATGAGCCGACAACAATCAAGATAAATTTTAAGCATTTAGATGAAACGTTAGATTCGGCAGTGAATAATCAGCTCATGAACTGTTGCAAACCAGACTTCGCTGCCGAAATACTGGAAGAAAAGAGCAAAGAGCAGCTTAAGACGATAGTAGTGAACAGCGTGCTGCAGTGTGAATTCTGCGAATATGTTTTTACTGAAATTTCAACTTTATTTCACCATGAAGCAACACATCTGCCTCAATATCCATTTGAGTGCTCAGCGTGTGACAAAAGTATGAACACGCTGAAGGAGTCGACTATCCACTTTCAAACGGAGTGCCGTTATATGTGCGAGGATCTTAAAAAGCAACAACGTTTCTTCGTCTGCAACATCTGTGAGACAAAGTTTGTTAGCTTGGAACAACTCTACGAGCATCGGTAAATATAAAATCTTCTTTTTTTTTCTGTTCTATTGTAGTTAAGTACACGTTTTATACAGCTACAAGTGGAATCACTCTCATCTACGTTGTGGTTTGGAGCGTGAACAATTGATGTTGCCGTGAGGGTATTGCGATGCAATGTTGGACTCCGCTGAAGATGCTATTGCACACTTGGAGCAGCAGCATCAGTTGAGAAAGCGTGAGGAAAAAGAGTTACACAACATTAATGTAACAGCCTCGGAACGTTTGCGCCAGTACCCTTGTGACATATATGGAAAGACCTATACACAATCGAATCATTTATGTGAACATTTACGCTCCCATCAAGGTATGTAATGGAATTTAGAATAATTGTAAAAATCACGCCTTATATGAAATCATAACTACTTGACAGGTGTAGGGTCGTTTGAATGCAAGGTGGCTGACTGCGGTCGTAAATTCACCAAACGATCCGATTTGAATGATCATACACACAAGTGTCGCACGGCCGAACGTCCGTACCACTGCACCATTTGCAACAAGCGCTTCTATCGCGCTAATGCGCTGAAACAGCATCAGAGTATACACACCGGAGAAAAGCCGTACAGTTGTTTATACTGTAGCAGAACATTCCGGTAGCGCGGAAATGTTTCTCAACATATGCGTGCGCGTCATGCACATCTCGATGAAAACTCACTGAGATTGATGCAAATGCAAAAGTTTAAACTGGAAGCTGAAGCAGCAGCGGCGATGAAGAGCAATGAAGTTCAGAGTCAGCCGACGCCACCAATTATGCCAGATGCAAGAATTGACGAAATGATTCCACAGCACTACGCTATAAATCCTTCAGCTGGCGGCGTCTTAAACCAGAGTAACTACGCTAATGTAAAATTTGGTGGAAAGTTTCCAAAACCCGGTGCAGGAGATGCTCCCGTTGTTGAGCCAATCGAATTCAAACTAAATTATGGCAACAAAAAAACATCTTAACATCTTATGTTGATTTTGGGTGGGCAAGGGATGGTAGGGCAGTGGTTTGGTGCTCAGGGGATGTAGGGAAGGGGATGGGGAACAGAGGATGGTAGGGCAGCGGATGGGGGGCAGGGGATATGGGACATGGAATTAGGTGCATAGGATGGGGGTAATGAAATTGGGTGGCAGGGGGCAAGTGGCAGGGGTAAGACAGCAACAAACCGGGTACCAATTAGGGGAGACAGGGGAAGGGGAAGCAGGGCATGGGGACGGAGGCTGGGGAATGGGGCAAGGGAATGTGACAGGGAAATTGGGCAGGGAGAAGGGTAGCAACGCGCCGGATACTAGCTAGTGGACTTTGGGAAGGGGGCTGGTGAAGGAGAAGGCAATGGGGATGGGGGTCAGGGGAAGGGCAGCAACACGCCGGGTACCAGTTAGTATTTAATAAAAATAAAGACGACCCATACATATAAGTCAACGTCAAATTACACCACCATATCTCACTATGATATTATGCATTTTGGACCAATAAATCCGAAAATCTTAATTGATAATCTTTTTATGGAACCTTTTTTTCGATTTTTGGAATTTTTTATTTTCCAGGTTCCTTCGTTTTTGAGTATAGCTTCAGTTCTAAATGACCGGTTTGCCCAAATATGCACTCAAATTATAGGTAATAGCGTGTTCTACTATGATCAACCGGCTTGCAGGCTATTGCCGAACTTGGAGTATAAAAAAAAATTGAACAAAATCACAGGTTATGTATGGTGTTCAGACGTTGTGAAATATTAAGTAGTACGGAGAAGTGGGTCTTCGAAGGAAGTTCAATATTCAATATTGTCAGAGTATATTCAACTGCATCCTCTACAAAGCATATATAGTGATGGAACACTTCGGCAAAAATTAGTATTAATACAGCATGGAAGACATTACTCTTATAGGGCGATATTACGCTAAATACTACAAGTAGAGTTGAGCGATATTTAACTACCTGTGTGTGTGATTCAATCACGGCGTCTGAAAAATCACTAATATCAGTTGCTAGTCGATAAACAACACTATCCTCTGGTTTTTTATGCCATTTTAAGCCAATCATCCAGAAAATGGCACAAAAAGAATAGATATTCTAGAAAATTATTGGCGGTTTCCTGAAGTATGGAATTAGTCCCAAAGAATTGTAGTGCAGATATGCCACTTGATCAATCCTGGGAAGGACAATGTGGAATATACATGTTCCCATGGGTTTTTGGAATGGGTGCTACAATCAACAATAGTTGGCACTTGAATATTTACAAATCAGGTGACCACCTAAAAAACCCTGTTCCCGCCTCAATTTCCATGATTTTTGTAAGGAGCCCATATCCTGTTGCGGGAGCCCAATGATTCCGACTATCTTCCACACTCTCGAATGGTTTTTTGTACCATTTTAAGCTAATGGTGATGGTGATTTCCTGTAGTTTAGAATTAGTACCAAAGAATTATAGTGAAGATATACCACTTGGAATATACAATATACGAATCAAGTGACTACCTAAAATTCCATGTTCCCGTCTTAATTCCCAAGCTCAATTATTCCGACTATCTCCCACACTCTCGAATTTGTTTTTGTAACAGAAAATGTCATTTATATACACCTTTATTCATATAATCATTGTTAAATATAAAGTTATATTAATGACGAGAGAAATTAGTTTCGTATTAAAATATTGTAGCAGTCCAAAATTACGGTGATTTGTGTACCTCGCCAAGATGTTTATTTATTTTTTATATAATAATAACAATGATTACATGATTGCAAAATGAGCCATATCGCCATTCTTTACGTTCTAGAAACTGCCTATTCGAGTTTATTTTTTTCTTTTCTTTTTTGTTGTTGTCATTTTATTTAATTTTTAAATTTCTTTTGAACTTGAATGTACAACGTGCCTTAAATAGTTCGAAGTGACCTTGCCTCAGTTGTTATCTTCTCTCTACACTATAGATTCATAACAACGCTACTACCCTCGCCATGGACACGCTACCCTCGCTACCCTCGCTGACTGACCAGTCCAATAGTCTTTTTGTTATTTAAGTAGCTTAAACCGCTAGCAAATTAAATTAAATGAAACCAAGTAATGCCAAATTCCACACAAACAGCACCACCCCACATTTGTTAGAATCCGCCTCCCTCAAGACAGCAAGTGTGCTGGCTGAGTCAAGGGCTTCCGACCCATCCATAACCTTAAACAATGCCAAAATGCGCTTGGATGTCGTTCCCTTTGTTTATTTGACTGTTCACCTGTAGGCTAGCGCAGTTTGTTATTGATATATTGATCGGATTGTCGGCTTGTCAGTCTGCCTATCGTATGTGTAACAAGGCCAAATAGGCGGTCAGTTTATACCTAGGGTCAATGTATATAAAACCACAACCAGGAGCAAGACCAATAATGAAGTAAACAATTCTACAGAAATGATTGTATTTAATGTGTGAAGTAGATATTAGCACTGGTTGCAGTGGCGTTGCTAAAATCTTACAGAGGGGTGGGTGGGGTGTTTTTTAATTGAACTTAATATGAATATAGAAACAATATATGGTATACAAAAAAAACAAGGAAAACACTATTCACACGAAATTTTAAATCGTATTGTCAAACATTAACGTGGCATGGGTTTTGTATAGGGACAACCCCAAAAAGTGGGTGGCATACGCCCATTGGCCTAGGTATGTGTGTGAAGCGACCATCCGTAAAGTTACTAGTATATCGAATTTCAGGCTGATATTGTCTTAACTGAAGAATTTTTTCATACAAATGTATTAAAATGAGTGGTGGGTTTGGGTGCAAAAAGTTTTTCACACAAAAAGCCAAAAGTGGGCGTGGCGGATCAATAAACTATTTGACTGCAATAAAAAGAAAGATGTGCCACCATAAAAAGGGCAATAAATGGGCAACAACATACAGACGTACAGACAGACGGACATAGCTAGATCGACTCGTCTTGACAATCTGATCAGGAATACATATACTTTATGGGGTGTACGATGCGTCCTTTAATGCGTTACAAACTTTCATAACTTGGATTCCAAACCAAGATGCAGTATATAGAAGTTTAGTAGAAGAAGGGTCATCAAATTCTTTGGAGCAACGCTCTATGAAACCAACAACTCATTTAGATTTATTTATTATAGAATCAATATGATTGTTATAGCTCACAATTTAGGGCTCATAAGAAGTCCTAAATCATTAATACCAATTTACCTACTACGACTATGAATATCTAATCTGATAATAATCAAAAAAAAAAAAAGAAAAAATCATATTAGTTTTTCAGCGATGGAAGATTATACATTTGCATTTAGAAATATTGGGTTTGGGTTTGTTAAACACCAGGTGTGTACAATTAATTTAAATCTGCTTGTAATAGTCCATGTTGGGAAGCATCAGAATACGACAAACATGTTTGTACATCATCAACGTACTTTAGTGTACGAGCATGATTGATTGCTAAAGGAAGATCATTTATAAATATTACAAAGAGTAATGGGCAGAGTAGACTGCCTTGTGGAACACCAGAAAAGAAAGTTCTTATAGTTCTAATAGCTGGTACCCGGCGAATTTCTGCCTCTCCAACTGCCTCTTCTTCCCTCTGCTACCCCTTCCCTGTTACTCCTTCCCCCTGTCCATCCTTCCCCATGCACCCGTGCCATACCACTCATTCCCCTACCCATTTTCCCCTACCCATCTTCCCCTGCCACCTCTCGATCCCATTAACATGTATACAACATTTCACCCCTTTCCATCCTCTTCCCGAACACTTCCCTTCTTCTTCCCTCTTCGATCCCATATACAACATTTCATCCCTCTATCTTAAAGTTTTAGGCCAGGAACACTCGTGGGCATTCACAGTGAATCAAATTGTGAATTTAAACCATTCTCGTCCCTATAAACACACACACAAATTTTCATCAAAATTGGTCCAGCCGTTTAGAAGGAGTTCAGTCACGTACGCAAGTACAAAAGATTTTTATATATAAAGATATATGTTGAATAAGACTTTCTGAGATCTACCAACAAGGTAGGACTCAGTCTGACATCAGTCTGCCATCCAGACACAAAACCCTTATTGACAATAGAAGAAAATACAAAAAGATTTGTACAAAGATGGATCTGTCTTGGACTAACAACTGACAGTAGTAATTTTTAATTTTAGGTATAGAACTTAGATTCAGTTTTAGATGAATTTAGATCAGATTTAGTGTCTTTCTTGTGTAATGGAATAATAATGGATTCTATGCAAAGATTCGGGAATTTGTTTCGTTTTATAGAGAGCTTGAAAAGAAAAGTTACGGAGCACAAATGGAGCTAGCACGTTGTTTTAGTATACAACTAGGAATATTATCCCGATCAGACGGAAATCAAAATTTATTAAATCTAATCTAATCTAATCTAATCTAATCTAATCTAATCTAATCTAATCTAATCTAATCTAATCTAATCTAATCTAATCTAATCTTATCTAATCTAATCTAATCTAATCTAATCTAATCTAATCTAATCTAATCTAATCTAATCTAATCTAATCTAATCTAATCTAATCTAATAAGACAAGTTAAAACATTAGTCATGCAAATTACAGGAGATGAGATAAAGTCATAAGATGGAATGTTATAGGAATGTTATAGGAATAAGATGCAGTAGATTGCTTGAAGCAAAGTAGCAAACAAAACCGATATTTCAGAATTCGAGAATGCTGTCCTACTATCAAGACGGAAGGGTAAGCCATAGTTATATATTTTATATTGACAAAGTTGGAAAAGCTCTTATAGGATGTTTAACTCGTAAAAACAGTAGGTAGTGTAACACAGTTTATTTAATCAGTTAAAATTGGAGCGAGCAATTGAATATTTACAACGTTTGTACCACTTTGCTTATATCTTTTGAAAAGAATCGATTTAATATATTTTAAAGGACTGACTTACTACGTTAAAACATTTTTTTTTCGCTTGCATAATTGCAATTTTTCACGATTTTTTAGCAATTTTCAGCGGTTACTCGCAATTTACTCTAACTTTAAAGGGTCTACCAGCTAAATCTTCTTGTGATTTGGATTCAGTACATCGAAATACACAAAAAATATACTTGATTTAGTTCGAGAAAATATTTTTCGTTTCCATACCTTCATTTTGACCATTTTTAGCGATTTTCAGTGTTTTTTTTTTTTGGAATTTTATCAAAATTTGGAGAGTTGTCAAGCTAAATCAACTTCACATTCGGATTCAGAGCATCGCAATAAATTTACTTGATCTAGTTCTCGCTTTCATAACTACTTTTTTATACCATTCACACATAGTGTGAAATGGTATTATCAGTTTGTCTGAAAGTTAGTAACGCATTAAAGGAGGCATCGTAGACCCCATAAAGTATATATATTCTTGATCAGCTCGACGAGACGAGTCGCGATCTAGCCATGTCCGTCTGTCCGTCTGTATGTTGTTGCGCATATTTTGGGAGCCAATTTTAATGCTATCCAGTTGAAATTTTGCACATACACTTCTTTTTATTGCAGTTTAATAGAGTGTCAGTAGAGTGTTTTTGGGGTAGCCCACATACATACCCAGCGCCCACTTTTGACTTTTTGTATGAAAAACTTTTTTATTGTAGTCAATATCAACTTAATAATTGATATGGTAACTTTTAGTGGACGGAAGCTTGACATATACATTAATGGGTGGGACCTGCCCATTATTTGGGGTAGCCCCCATACAAACCTACTGCCCACTTTTGACTTTTTGTATGAAAATTTCTTTATTAAAGTCAATATTAGGTTGAAATGCAATGTAGTGCCATTTTACAGACGGCCGCTTAACATACAAAGACTAAAGGGCGTGGCCCGCCCACTTCTTGGTGTAGCCCCCATACAAACCAATTTTGTGTTTTTTATGAAAAAATTCTTTATTTAAATCAATATTAGCTTGAAATTTGATTTGGTGGATTTTAGTGGACAACCGCTTCATATACATATACAAATGGGCGTGTCCTGCCCACTTTTTGAGGTAGTCCCATATAAACCCACAGCTCATTTTTATGCATTTGTATGGAAAACGTCAATGTCAACTTGAAATGCGATCTGGCGGCGTCTTACACATCTACTACATCGCTTCACACACATCTACTATTGAGCGTATACCGCCCACTTTTTGGGGTAACCCCAATTAAAATCCCCTCTTTTATGTTTTACAATACTATTTAAAATTTATTGTGAATGGTTTTAGAGCGTCGGTTCAACCGAAGTTAACGGTTTTTCTTGTTTTTGCTATTTTTTTTTAGAGATTTTTTGCAATTAACCTAAAATGTTGGTAGTGTACGGGTTATACTGACCACAAATTCGGATTCAGCGCATCGAAATACATAACCTTAGATGGGTCTGGTCAAAAGTACTGACCACTTTTTTTTTGTGCCGGTGTAATTATTTGTTAATTTGTTAATTAGCGTTATATCGACCTTCGAGTCAAATTACAACAATTAAATGAACTTTAATTAAAAGAAAAAATTAGTCCCTAGCATTTTTATTTTTGACCATTTACATCCCTAGCATCTACCGAATAGATAAGCAATCTAAATTTCGAATGTACATTGTTGATTTCAAGATTTAATAGATTAGATACACGAATATCTCAAGATGCTGACGAGATAATAGTAATTCCGCAAACATTTTGGGTAACAAAAATGCTGGTTTATAGATCTGTAAACTATAACTATAATATCGAAATGTAAACAACCGATTATTAAAAAGTTTAAAGTACATACATAAGTGACCGCATATATACATTTGTGTAATGAGCCATGAGAAACAAATGCATCCACAACGAGCAACTACCTTCTGCGGAGTTTGTTCAGGCGGCATTCGTTACAGGAACATGATAATGGAGTTTTTGTAAGCTCAACTGGACGGTATGTATCTGCATGACATGTGGTTTCAGCAGGACGGTGCCACATGCCACGTCGCACATGAAACAATCGATTTATTGGAGCAACATTATATTTTGTTAAATTAAATCATTGGGACACCCTATATAAGCTATACTAAGTACATAAATACATATTTACGTATAATGTATAATATTATAAATCTACAAAGAAGCACACGCACAGAATGCAACAACCGCAGCGGTAGCAGCTTCTGAAATATTGTATAAAATAAAAAAACTCTTGATGAGGTAAAAACCAAGTGACAAAAGCCATAAAATTTCATAACTGTTGAACGGGTGCACTGATTTTCCTGATCTTGGACTCGTCTCGTTAGCAAGAATAAATAAAAAATTAGTTTTGGGTAATAGGTAGCAGCTTCTGAAATATTGTATAAAATAAAAAAACTCTTGATGAGGTAAAAACCAAGTGACAAAAGCCATAAAATTTCATAACTGTTGAACGGGTGCACTGATTTTCCTGATCTTGGACTCGTCTCGTTAGCAAGAATAAATAAAAAATTAGTTTTGGGTAATAGGTCCCACATGTGCTCCAATACCGCTTAGGGTATGTATTTTCAACTCTCTATATTTCGGATTGGGGTTATCCGATATTATCTGTTTTATATGCTTTTGAATATACGTTTTAAGACCATTTTAATGGTACATAACACATTGCGATCGGACCAGTTACCAGTAAAAACTTCGATATATAGTGCTCGTGATGCAGCCACACTGAGCATGGATTTGGTCACTTGCATGGACTACCGATCACAGTGATAATAAAAAGCCGAGCTGGTGCGCCCTCAAGTATGCAACGATTTCTTTTCAGCTCGTATTTTATGTTGTTGCGCGTTTGAGATTGAATGGTGCAGCTGATTGGTTGGTAGATACTCACTCGTAGCTTACATGATACCTCGTCAGGAACGTTTAATTTAAGTATTATCTATATTTATTTTAAAATAGTAGTTGCAGCATCAAGAACCCACACGATGCAACCGCTGTTTATCGCAAAGGAATGTCAATAATTTCTCATAATTTTAATTTTAATTTTATATTTTTATTTTATTTTTATATAAAAACGGACAGCTGCATGTTTCTTCTTTTGTATTCAAATGGAAAATCTACCTACATAAGATGTGAAGATTTTTGAGTAAATTGCATAAAAACAGCTGTCTGGTTCAAGCAGAGATTTGAACCAATTATTCAATTTAGTTATGCAGCTGTTTAATAAAATTTGGCTAAGATGATCTACAAGAAATAAGTGAATTAAGAAATAATTTTACAGTGGATCGTGTTGTGTTGCGATTGACCACACTCAGGACAGCAATCATTGGTGCTGATCCCTATCCGCTACCATTAACACTCGAGCATATTGCTCCATCCGGATCTTAACTGTGCTAGTTTAGTTCTGGTATTACGAGGGAGACGATTTTCACTATCATTTGACTTTCTTAATTAACTGTTCAATCGCAGCTTTATGCAATTGAGCCCTGCCGGAAATATAAACAAACTTCTCTATATGCTCCTGAGGTGCGAGTTGAGATATACTCGTTTTATAACTTCTAATATCATCACTGATACGATTTGAACTGGTACTCATGAGGGTGCCGTGATTGTCATGATTGCTTCAATACACACCTAATTAGAACACTTTCGAAAGCAATTCGATGATGTTGGTGAACCGAAAGCATCATCGCTTCTTCATGCAGGTGGTCTTCGTGAGTCGTGAGGGCATAATTCTGACCTCTTTGCAGGCATTGCCATTGAGTCTTACTGAGGTAAGGAGTCCAGACAGGAGCAGCATAATTTAGAACAGACCGTCCAATAGCTTTATAGATGGTAATTATAGTCTCTTTGTCATTACCACAAGAAGACCCAACATGCGCCTTCAGTACTTTATTTCTTAACTTAAGGCGATTATTCGTCTTGGTGGCATGAGCTAAGAATCTAAGCAGAGGCTCGAAAGTTGTACCAAGTATCGTACTGTACTGAACTGTCGGAATACTCAAACCTCCAACAAAGACATCTAGTTCCATCCTAACCTCCTTAGTTCAGGAGTTGAAAATGGAAGCCGATGACTTGTGAGTTGAGGCCTTGAGGTTGCGAGCATTGAAAAAATTTAGCACATACTCTAAATAGATATTAATTCTCGCACAAATTTCATCGACCGAGTATAAAATGGTACAATCATCCGCATAGGTCACCAATTTTTTGCAGAAAGGAGGTAGAGGCAGCTTTGACAAATACAGGTTGAACAGGAGAGGGGAGAGAACTTCACCCTGCGGTGCACCCATCTTAAGCTTTTGATAGACCCAACGCACCCCCCTTAACTCAACGTATGCCCTTCTACCATTGAAGTATTTTAATAGCCAGCGTTTAGTTTTATCAAGTAGTAAGGTGGAGTCCAGCTCTTGAAACAAGATTGCATGATCAACTGTATCAAATGTCTTGTACACCGTACGCTGGCATGACCTCATCTTGTTGAGTCCATCCGCAATAAAAGTGGTGATTTCACTCAATGTTGAAGTTGTACCGCGATTTTTTCTGAAACCATGCTGGTGATCCGCTAGGAGGCAATGTTCTGTCATCGATGGTAATAATAATGATTCCAAAAATCAAGTTCAACTTCACTGCCAAGTTTCAAAAGAGAAAGACAATCTTTGCTACCTTCCATACTTCTTGGATAATTAGTTGCGAAATAGAGAAATTCAACACGTACGTAAGATATTCTGTTGCTATAAGTCCGAGGTGCTTCAGCAACAGTATTGAAATGCCTTCCAGGCCGAGTGCCTTGGATTATTTTGCTTTCCCAATAGCAGCAGAAACTTCCACGCATGTAAAATCTACTAAATCCTCATGTCCTTTTTTCATTCGAATACGACGTATGGATTTACGCTTTAACCTATTCTGCCGAGTAGGGTATTGCACAAACTTTTTGCAGATTATGGTGGCACACATCTTTGACGATCCTATATCCTATACCTTCCTCGCAAGGTTCCCGTCTATTTGTGAAAAGCAATTCAAATTCCTCGCATTATTTTTGGAGATTGGAGGTACCTTACATATATGAAAAGCAGGCGAATTCAATTTTTATAGGTATAGATTAATATGAAACTTAGCTACGGTATCGATAAATCAAAATGTTGTGTTTGGAATAGTATCAATCGGGTAATTATGGATGGGTACTGCAGTAGGTATTTCTGTGTGCAAAGTTTGTTCTGAAATTACTAAATTTTGACCACTCTTGTTCTTGATTTTTTTGGCCGAAAACAACGTAAACATGCCTCAGCCACTTTATTGACCAAACCCTGCGATTTTATCCTGTTTTCAAAACTGAAAAGACTCATGAAAGAACAGCGTTTTGCCAAGATTAAGCTCATATCAGAAGAGCTCCGAAGATTGGAAAAAGCGCTGGCACATGTTTATTATATCTGAGGGGATTGCTTCGAAGGAGACAAAATAGACATTGATGAATAAATACATATTTTTTGCAAGGAAAATAAAAAGTCTCCTTGTATTTTTTCACATCTACTAGTGAGCGTGTGCGATCCACTTTTTGGGGTAGGCCCTATTTAAACCCCCACTTTTATGTATTACAATACTATTTAAAATTTCGTGTGAATGGTATTAGAGCTTATTATATAAAGTAGCAACTGCTACCAGTGATTTTTCAGTCTTTATGAAAAATCACAGGTATTTTCGCTTGACACTAGTTCAAATATAAATACTTGTAGAAAAGTTCTACGTCGAGCATATTCAATAAAAAAAAGCACATGGCTTTGTCGTTCCTTGCTTTACAGTCTTGCTTTAGACACACTTATTTGCATTCTATCCAGGTTTAGCACTACTTTTTTTTATCTGAAGACTCCACTTAAAACGGCGAAAAGACAAACTTCAATTGTCAGCAATCGTTTTTACTGTTATTCGCTCGCTTTCAAACGCCCCTCCACCCACCGTTATCAGTGATAGTACATAATAATAATACAAACAACAACAACAACAACAACAAAAATAACAACAATGATAATGAAAGCTGCACGTTTCTCCTTCTTCATCAACATTTTCGTTGGTTATATTTTTTCTCACGGCTTGCGACAATTAACACGCGATTTCTGTATGTCGTTGTTGTTGTTGGTGTTACATGCTGCCTTCTTCTTCTTCTTCTTCTTCTTCTTCTTCTTCTTAACTTCTTCTTATTCTTCTTGTTGATGCTTGAAACTTTTGCCCCATTAATGTTCGCGATGTTCGCTTAGCCATTTTGTTGTATGGGTAGGGTAGGTCGTAGTTGTGGTTATTGTTGTTGTTGGTGTTGCTGCTGCTGCTGCTGCTGCTGCTACTGAAACCGACCCTGGTCTTGCCAAGGAAGCCAAACAAGCTCGAATGCACGAACAAATCAACGAAGCAGCTTGCAAAATTCATTCCCGTTTTTCACTGCCGCCTCTTAGTACAAACAACTGTCGCACAGTGGTCTGTCAGCAGATTTAAAATATGGATTTTTTAGTTAGCTAGAGCTTAATGACCAGCGGCAAAAAATTGGTGTGCGAGTTTATCAAAGAAACTTTCGTAGCAGTCTTCAGTTATTGTAAAAATTGGAGGGCAATAGACCGCTGAGAGTATCAAGTTTCCATATTTTCCTTGGGTGCAAACTCGAGCAGTATGACTCTAGACAGAAATGCTTAGTGCGTTTACGAATTAAAACACCTGTTCTACCGTGAGCCTTGCCATCTGGGCGATTTGTGGCATAGAATATGAAGCCGGGTATATAAAAATTACTTCTATTAGCGAAACCTGTTTCACAGAGTAGCATAATATCTATTTTGTGCCTGGCCGCATATTTATTGAGTTGAAGTTTGTATTGAGAAATTCCGTTTGCATTTGTAATCGTAAGTATTTGAAGGATTAGATGCGTTTTCATTAAATCTTCAAACGTATTTTACAACATAAGCATAGACTGTGATATGCAATAAATAAAATTGGTCATCATTCTTTGCAACGAACTTTGTGGAGTTGGCGCATTACAATAATTTTGGTTAGGAACGTTCTATAGTTTCATTATTTTTATCGGTGTATGAGCTCGCAGGAGTTTGGGTTTGGGATTTTTTCTACAGCTGACTAGATTTGAGCGATATTTAACTACCTGTGATTCAATCACGTCGACTGAAAAATCACTAATATCAGTTGCTACTCGAATATCATTTGTTTCTTAGTAGTGCCATTGTGATTCACGGCGTATGAGTAATATATCATGCCTGTAGTATTAACAACACAAAATGTATTAACGGATCAAGTTTATGATGTGCATGATATATCACTGATACGCCGTGAATTAGAATATCGAGTGGCAACAGATATTAATGATTTTTCACTATCGTTCAATTGATATATTGTATCATACACGTTGAGTTTACAGGCGAGTACTTTATATTTTATAAAGCTATTTAAGCACTTGTTTTGAATTCAATGCTTCGTTTGTTTATTATCTCTGCTAGCATCTGGTTTCTTCCACTGGAATGGAATATGAAATGTTTCTTTCTGATATTTACTTGGGATTTTTTATTGAATATCCAATACTCTCTAGAAAATACTATTAAAACAGAACTCTTTAAGCATACCATTGCGGTTTCACGTATTATTCCCCTAGTCTTTACAAGTTGTATGGAAGATATGGAAAGAACTATGTGAAAAATAAATGATACAGTCAATTTTTGGGATCGGAAATGAAATCAGCAAAAGTTGGCACTGAAATAAATACAAAACAGATGACTTCCTGAAATACCATCTTCCCGCCTCAATTCCCAATTATGGAATACTTCTTCTGCTTGAGACTATAACCAACACTCTCCTCTGGTTTTGTATGCTATTTTAAACCAATCTTCTCCAGAAAATGGCACAACAAAGAAGATATTTCAGAATTTGATGGCGGTTTTCTGAGGTATAGAATTAGTCCTAAAGAATTGTATTGAAGGATAATGTGGGATATACATGTTCCAATGTGTTTTTGGAATAAGGGATACACAATCAACAATAGTTGGCACTACAATATATACAAATCAGGTGACTACCAAAAATATCCTGTTCCCGCCTCAATTACCAAAATTTTTGTAAGGAGCACATATCCTGTTGGGGGGAACCCAATGATTCCGACTATCTCGCACACTCTCGAATGGTTTTTTTGTACCATTTTAGGCGAATCCTCTCTAGAAAATTGTATATTATATACAAATTTTTTTTACTCATATAATCATTGTTAAACATAAAGTTACATGAAAGTAAAATTTTACGAGAAATTAGTATCGTATTAATATAATAAATAGATAAAATAGGTTTGTGCTTTTCATTTTTACAGTGATCGCAGTAGCAGTTCAAAATCACGGTGATTTGAAAGTAACAGTCACGATAATCACTACTACTCAAAAATCACTGAATAGCTCATCTCTACGGCTGACGTATTTGATTGCATGGCGCTTGCATAGGAAACATGATACACATGATTTGAGTTTTCATACAAATTGTACCACTATGCAAAAGCTGTGATGAGCTTTTGTTTTGGAAAAAGCTTTGCAAAATCGTGGCGTAAGCACCAGTGCAACAACAAAAACAACCACAATAATATGCAAACGAACAACAAACGACATTAGCCGACGATGCCAAATGTTGACGTCGTCATCCCTTTACAACAACAACAACAACAACAACAACAACACCAGCAAGAACCGTAGCAGCAACAGCAGCAGAAAAAAAAAAATAGTAAAAAAGAAACTTAATTGCATGCGTTTTGCTTTCGACTGCGCCTCGCATTTAAAATTTAGTTCTTCAACGACTCTCGTGCGGAGCGCAACACAATATCGAGTAGCCGAGCAAGTACACACACATACATACATAACATACACATACGACGCGCATCGTACACACAGCAACAAACAAACAAACTAACTAACAAACTAGCTAACTAACGGGAACAGTACTAACAACGTACGAGACAATGGCGAAAATGAAGATGTAGCAGATGACAATGGAGAGATGAAGACGAAGTTTTAGTAGTAAATATTAACAGACGAAGAAAGTAGCAAGGAGACAAGGACGAAGAAACATCACAAGCAACAACAGCAACAGCAACAGAGCAAAGTTCAAGCGACAGAAGAGGAGGAATTGTCTGTTAAAAGCAGAAGCGGAAGCGCCAGAAAAAAAAAAAAAAAAAAAGAGCACCAGAAAAAAAAAATAAATGGAGAAATTTTTTTGTATCAAAAGAATTAAGGAATATAAAATAATATAGTAGGAAATTAGGTTCGACGGCATGCATTAAATATTTACAGGCATATACATATATATATATATATATATATATATATATATATATATATCTATATACACATATATATATATATATATATATATATATATATATATATATATATATATATATATATATATATATATATATATATATATATATATATATATATATATATATATATATATATATATATATATATATATATATATATATATATATCTCTCTCTCTCTCTCTCTCTCTCTCTCTCTCTCTCTCTCTCTCTCTCTCTCTCTCTCTCTCTCTCTCTCTCTCTCTCTCTCTCTCTCTCTCTCTCTATATATATATATATATATATATATATATATATATATATATATATATATATATATATATATATATATATATATATATATATATATATATATATATATATATATATATATATATATATATATATATATATATATATATATATATATATATATATATATATATATATATATATATATATGCAAGGCTATTTCTTCCTCTTCTTGAACAACTTAAAACGTGTGCGTTTGGCTATGTGTGGCTGCGTGTGTAAATAAAACGCGTATCAATCAATTAAAAAAAAAAAAAAATTAAAAGAAAAAAAAAAAATGAAAGCAATGCAAGCGCCTGAAAGTGTGCTACATAATCGTTATTTTTTTTAAATGCGCTTTTTTGTTGTTTTTTTTTTATTTTTTTTTTTTTTAGTGTGTTAGTGTCCTGTGCAAAAGAAATGAAATAAGCAAAGAAAATACAAAAGGCAAGAAATTATAATAAAAAAAAAAAAAAAAATTAAACAAAAAGGACAAATAAAAATACAAACAAAGAAAGGACGCGCGCGCTGCAACAATAATAACAACAAACAACAGCAGGACGAAAAACTGCTATAGCGCAGCATAGAAGAGGAAGCAGCTAACAACACACAAAAACACACACACACACACACACACAGACAGAGAGGGAGAGAGATAGACACAGTTGCACCAACATAGAACTCTGCAGCAAGGATACGCGTCGCATCGCATCGCATCGCTTGCCGCCGCACCGCTGTACTCTGCGTAAGTAAAAAAATTAAAAAAAAAAACAAACAAAAAAAAAAAAAATAGAAAAGTAAAGAAAATAATTTTAAAGTCCAATATTTAGAATATGCATATTAAAAGAAAGCAAAATAATATTAATAATAATAATAATAATAATAATAATAATAATAATACAAATTTGAAAACTTTATGTGTGCATGTGTACACTCACGTTGAATTTAGGTATGCGTACAGTTCGTAATAATACTTAAAAAGAAGTACATGTTTGGTAATTTAATAGAGATGTGATCCAAGACTTATCCTGTGCACTACAAATCTGAACTCATTTTACAGCATACAATGATTTTTTTTTACATTTCTTTGATTTGGTTGGTAATATCACTACCAAATTTGAGAGAATAGATTTTGATCTGCTGGTCTGATCTAGAAATAACCGAACTATTAATTTAACTCATAGAACGCGTAGCGCCATCTATTCAATGTTGGCAATGTTAGAAAGGTACATTTTTCTTCTTTGGAAAGCAGCTAAGTTCATACTAAACGCTTGACAGCTTACAAAATGACACACGTTTTAATAACAGCAGTTTTTGTAGTTATATCTTAAAAACATAATAAACAACACAAAGAGCAAGTATTAAATTTTGTTTTAAACTCGGTAAAAAATTTGCTGAATTGTTAAAAAAAAAAGTTTATGATGATGATTGTATGAGTCAACCTCAAGTTTACACGTGGTTTACACGATTTAAAACGATCGTGAAGCAGTACAACAACATCTACAACAAACAGAGTTTTTGAAGTTACAAATCTAAGCAAAATGAACACTTTTATGATTCTATGCGTCGCGAAGAAAATCGAGCCTTCGCTGTATTGTTGTTGTTTGGTTTATTAAAGTAAAAAAAATTCAACACTGAAAAAAATTAATGAAGCCATTTAAAAATTTATTTTATTCATTTACCAATTTTTCGAAGTCAACTTTTTCTTTACTTATAGAAGTGTGCAATAAATCAGCAAGATTTACTATGTCACTTAACTTATTTCCATAAACATTTTTAGTATGTTTTATATGCGAAAATGCGGCTTCACACACATATGTACTGGCAAAACTTGACTCCAACTTAAGCATCGAAAAATATTAAAATTGAATATTTTTCTTCTGACACTTGCCTCCAAAATTCAATTCCAGATTCGTTCACTGCAAGTATTTGGTCGTCGGAAGGTAGTTGAAGTTCGAGCAAAAGAACTTGGAACTTCCGATGGGTTAAGGCGTTATGATCTCCTCTTATTTTATTTATAATTTTCACCACGCACTCCATACTTTTGTTAATTTGCAAGGTTTTCGCGCATAATGCTGCCTGATGAATGAGGCAGTGGTAAAATGGGACATAAATTTTCCTCAACTTAAACTGTCACTTCAGACCCTTAATGCCTCCACGCATACTCCGTCGGTGCAAATACGAGTGTCACAAAGTTTTTCAAAACCACCGATATCGTTGACTGATATTTCAATAGCACGAAATATGTCCACAGGGCTGGTTATTGTATATAGAGGAACCAATTTTAAAATGTCCTCTTCACACAACATTGAAATCAGAGTCAATTAATTTTATAAATATTAGCACTTAGGCAACATCATCATTGATATCAGTGCTTTCATTAATAGCCAAGGAGTATTAGGAGACTAACGGCATTTACTCGTCTTGTGACTGTTCGATGAGAGAGCGGTACTTGTGCTACTACTTCACTCCTTTGAATGCCTTTATCGTCGAAGCATTTGAGCATGTCAAAACACGTCGATTTAAAAAATTCACCGTCCTGTAGAGGCTTTTGAGCTTTGGCCAGATGGTAGCTTACAACAAATGATGCGCATAAGACGTTCTTCCCATCGTCACATGCCGGCTTTAATTCGTACTTAGCTGCTGATTTCTTTTAGCAAAGCGATTTGCTGCATCCTTTCTATATCACTCAAAGATCCATAGAAGTTTACATGGAGACTCAAATAATGTCGTCGAATATTGTAATTTCTTTTTGAACTTATTACAGTACCGCAATTAAGGCACTTAAACATTTCCAAATTATTTAATTGCGAAAAAAAAAATACTGAGCCTCAAACTCGGAAAATTCCATTATTAAAGCCATTATTAATTTTACATTGAAAAATTTACAAACCGCAGTTCAATCACTTAGTAAAAATCGTAACACATTAAAACCTACTTCGCTTTCTTACGCAGTGTACAAGACGCGGCAGAAGTCATAAATCATAGCAAAATGAACACTTTTATGACGGTCCGCGTCGCAACGAAAATCGTGTGTGGTTGTTGTTTCGTTTTCGGCTGCGCCGAAAGCTGTTGTGGTTGTTGTCTCGTCGAAAATCGCAAGCATGCAAAAGTAACGGTTTGAACACTCAGAGCAACGAGAGCAAGGGCTTGCCCACCGCTGATTTAAATGATGATCCAAGAGCTGTACGACCCGAAGCATCTAATCGTGCTAGTGTTAGTGGAAAAAGTAAGTGAAATAATCGATATCGATGCAAATTTCACTGTGAGAATGCTGGCAGAAGAATTAAGTTCATCTTACTGTAGTTCAATCTACAATATATATTAACTGAAGATTTGGGTAAAGGAAAGGTGTGTGCGCGTTTTGTTCCACATCAGTTCAATGATTATCAATAAATCGCTCGTGTAGATCATTGCAAAGACATCATTTCAACAGCTGAAAACGATTCAGATTTTCTTGATTCGATCATAGTTAATTATGAAACATGGTGTTTTAAATATGATCGTGAAAGTAAGTAAGCGACAATCTGCAGAATGGAAGTCAAAAGACGAACCAAAACCTAAAAAATTGCATTTTCAGAAGTCAAGAATCAAGACAATGTTGATAACTTTCTATGATTCCAAGTGTACTGTGCACAAGAAACTGTCAATGGAGAATATTATTTACAAGTTTTACATCGTTTGTAATCGAGAGTTTTACGTGTTAGGCCCGAATATTCCAAAGGAAAGAAGCTGATTTTATTGCATGATAACGGTCATCATCATCAGCCGTCACCTCACAGGACCAAAAAAGTCAATGGTTTTTTGATGAAAAAACAGATTTCTCTTATCGACCACCCTCCGTATTCGTCTGATCTATCACCATGCGTTTATTTCGCTTCCCAAGCCATGTATTTCTAGACAAAATAATAATATTCGTAAAATAAAAGTCGTAAGAAACCAAAAGCTTGTTTTGTTTCAGCCGAGATGCATTTTCTTTTGAGAGCTCTAAGTCTTTCACCAATCATTTACTTGAGGCAGAATGAGAAGACAGCGCAGTTGACTCGTTTCGTATTCGCTGTCAGAGGTTTTTTCAACTGGTGTACTAACGCTCATGTTGTGGTCAGATGCGTTCATGTTTTTTGAAAGCATATTCACCGCACACATAGCAGAAACTAACTTGGTGGTTGCCGCACTCAAACTCTCGTTTTTTTTCATTTTGCTCATTTTGTTAAATTTCGATCAATTCAAAGCACAGTTTAAATGTTTACGGTGTACCGTGCATAGCTATGTACGGCGCAAGTACGTTGTCTGTTATTTCTCAATACAAAAGCCACAATAACAACAACATTATATTCGCAAAAATTGTATTTCCAGGTGAGACACTGTGTTTCGAACTCCGCAACGAGTCGTTCATCAGCCACCGACTGTATGAAACAATTTTTTGCTACTTACATCACAACACTTGGGAAAAGCCATATGCTAATCAAATCTAATATGCTGTGATTAAAGCTAATTGTTCATATAATTTCAAAAATCCTTGCATAGTTGTTATTAATGTTCTGGGAAAACTTTCTCATAGACACTAAACAGCGTTGCTTCTAAATGTGTATCCATGAATGCTTATTTTGTTGGCAATTCGCGTTCTTAACACAATAAAGTAAACCAGAATTCGTTTAAGTTTGCTCAGTTTTGTACTCTCTTACATACAATTAATCGAAAAAGTCTGCATACACCACAAACAAGTTTGAAATTTTAACTTTAATCGCAAATATCTCAGCCAATATTGTATGTAGAATTGAGTCAAACTTTGTTTTATTATATATGTAGTTTATTAATTTTTCTTAACAAATAATATTTTTGGCTGCATTTAAATACTTAAAATTATAGTTTTAATTCATTTTATGATACAACATGTCAGAAAAACACAACCGCAAAAGTCTGCGTACAGCTGCATACGACAGGCGTGGAATCAGGGAATATGAGATTATCGCTAACTAAATATTTTCTAAGAAATGCTTTGAAGTTTTAATTCATTATTTTTTCAATCAATTGGAATGTCAAAAAAAAAAAAAATTTTTTTTTTTAATAGCGCCATGGACAACAACGGAAATCAAATTGGAAAAATTGGAAAAGTAGTTGGCAGAGCTCATTCAACAATACAAAGACTTCTAACTAACTATACTTCAACGGGTTCCATCCTGCCAGAACCTCAATCAGGTCGTTCATCTCTCTTAACAAAATGAGAGAAAAAATCGACATTTAGTTAGTGGGACAGAATCCAAGCTCACTAACTGAAACTAAAAGTAGAAAACAGTTATTTAAAAATAATTTCCGATGTTACAGCCCTGAAACTTAAAAAAAAGCTACGTATCATGTTCGAGCTGCCCGTAAGCAGCCCCATATCTCAGCTATTAGTACGTTTCCAAGTCCCTAGAGTTTTGGAGACAAGTTTTTTTTTTTCGGATGGGAGCAAGTTTTGTATTTTCGTGATAAAAGCAAAATAAAAACTGGTATGAAGAAAGAACAGTAAGGCCATGGAAAAGGAAAAGTTGTTGCCAGTGCCCAAGAAGTTGGGGCTGCAAGAAAAGTTTTGGTTTCAGCAAGACAACGACCCCAAACATAGTGTGCATAAAGTAAATTGCTTCGTCATAATATAAAAAATCAGTTGAGAACACCTCACCAATATTCGGACCTGATTCGTATAGAGCATTAGTGGGGCTTACTCGAACGCAGAATCCGTCAACACACCATTACCTCCAAAATTATTAAATAAAATACCGGCCACCGGATTCCGTACCATTATCTACTAGAAAAAAAATCATGTTTGTTGTGTGTATGGGAGCCCCACTTAAATATTTGTTTTATTTTAATTTAATTTAATTATTTATTTTTAAAGTGAGTATATGACTAAATATTCTGTGAATATTTCAAGCGTCAGCCTGTTGCCGTTATCAATATCGAGCAAAAACGAGCAAAAAAAAAAAAAAAATCACGTTTGTTGTGTGGGAGCCCCCTTAAATATTTATTGTATGCTGTTTTTTTAGTATTTGTTGTTATAGCGGCAACAGAAATACATCATCTGTGAAAATTTCAACTGTCTAACTATCACAGTGCATGAGATACGGGCTGGTGACAGGCGGACAGACAGACGGGCGGACAGCGGAGTCTTAGTAATAGGCCTCAGCCCTTTTAAACTTTGGTACGGAATTCTACAACTGAAGATAAAAAGAAAATTCGTGTACTCCATGCCAAGACGTCTTACGGAGGCACTGACGAGAAAGGATTATCCTATAAGTTTTTAACACATCATTTTCTTCGAAAAAGAAGCCTGTACGCAGAGTTTTGCGGCAGGGCTTCTCTGACATGTTGTTGCATAAAATGAATTAAAATTACAATATAATTTTTTCGAGCAAGTGTTAAAACGAAATTTTAAGAATACTATTCACTGCAAAATAATATTGCATTTGTTAGTTATTTTTGTGGTTATAAATAAAATTGGACTGTGCTGAAATAAAATTAAATAGCTAGTTATAAATCCTCAAGCTTTAGAAGTATATTTATTCAAATAAATATTTAAACATGTTAAAAAAATGCCGCCGTTCAAAAAAAGTAACGCTTATTTTGCTAACTTCGGAAATAAAATAACGAAAATAAAAATATGGATCATTAGCTTAAATAAAAGGACACTGTTCTAAAAACCTTCCATGACGCTGCAGCGCATGAAAAGTGCATCTTTTTTGAGGTTATGTGCCTGCATTGTTATACTTATGCAACATTTTATTACTATGAAACTTTACGCACTCAAATCTTTTGAAATATGATTAAAAAATAAATAGAAACTCATGTAAAAATCATAATGTTTATTAATTTTGCCTCATAAAAAGTAAATTCGAGTAAACAAATTCAGCTCAACGACCGCTCCGCATTCAAATGATATATCTGTGCCACCTATCATCCGACGGCGTTGCAGAAACTTAGTCGATTCCAAAATTATTTAAAAAAAGCGAAATTTTTTAAAGAGCGCAACATACTTTAACATTCTGCGGACTAACTCGCTTTCTGGTTAAAAAAATTTTGCTATTTGATGCACCTCAAATAAGAGAGTCAATGAAAGAAAGCCGACTAATTACAGAGCATTAGTAAACGTTAACGTGCTGTTCAATTTTAGAGTAACTGGATGCAAAATGAGCATTAAATTTCATTATTTGCATAGCCACTTAGAGCATTTTTCTGAAAACTTTGGTGATGTCAGTACAAGGACAAGAGATATAAAATTCATGGAAAAAAAGTACCAAGGAGAATGGAGTGTTCTAATGATTGCTTAAACCCAAGTCATGTCTGAAACACGTAAAGGTGTAATAAGGGCATAATAAGTTTATGAGTTTGTATGTTACAGGTTTAAGAAGGTGTGGTAGATCTCATAAAGAGTACATATTTATATTCTTGATCAGAATCGAAAATAGAACTGATTTCGGAATGTCAGTCTGAACGTCCATCTGTCTGTCCGTCTGTCCGTCCGTCCGTCCGTTCGACACAACATATCTCAGGAACTGTAAAATAGGCTAGCGGCTTCATACTTGAACATTTAGATTCTCCTTGACTATACGCATATGGCTTATTCTCTTCATCGCCTCCAAGTGAGCTACAGAAGTGACTTCTCAATAGTTTCAGTGATTGCTGTGCATCTCTAACCACACCTCCATTATTGTCCTTGCAGAAAGAAACTACGGGCTTAAAACATTCGGTCAGACACTTGACATTGTCGAATTTAGGACTCAGAAAATCCGCACGTGATGCATGAAAAACAAATGCATCCACAACGACCTGTCTGCTGTATCTGCTGTGAATTTTGTTCAGGCGGCGAGATTGTACCTTACATCTTTAAAAATACAGTTACTGTGAATGATATGCGTTACAGCAACATGTTAACAGAGTTCTTGTAGACTCAACTGGTGTGGAAGGTGTGAATCTGGACAGCATATGGTTTCAGCAGGACGGCGCCATCTGCTACACGGCGCATGAAACAATCGATATGTTCAAGCAATGCTTTCCAGACCGAATCATCTGTCGGAATTTCGATGTCAACTGATCACCAAGATAGTGCGTTTTCTTTATGGTGTGGTTTTGTAAATCTCAGGTGTATGCGAAAAAACCACGCACAATTCCTGCGTCGAGATACAACGCGTCAGCGGTGAGATAGAGCTACATCTTTGTCAAAATGTCATCGAAAATTTCATGAAAAGAGCAAGTGTCTGTGTTCAGAGTTGCGGAAATATTTTAAGCTATACATAAAAATATTGCACCTCGCTCTCAATTATATACGTTATATTTTTTAGTTAAAACGTTCATTCTAGTTGGAACACCCTATACAATATATTAATTAACATCTTTGTCCCACTTTAAGATTTAAAACTAAGAAATGTGAAGTGACGAACATGAAATGTTTATAGACATTTATTGTAATTTATATCTAACATATAAAACCCTTCTCTTGAAATACAACATATGTAAGTAGATCCCTTAAAGCAACAAGATAATATTCATATATATATTTATATATATAAATATATATATATATATATATATAAGTTTGTCTAAGATGTTTAACATCAATCTATGCAGCAACTCAACATAGTAGATATAATGTCTCTTGGTATTACTCAATCAAGAGCAAAAATAAACGTCATTCAGCTGTTTGGGCGTTTCAAAATAAATGGAAACCAACAAAAGCTTTTTCGCTCTAGAAGCAAATTCAAAATAAAATGGCAATTTACTTGGCTAAATCGTATTCAATTGCTAACGTGATTTTCAAGTTGATTGTTATACTACAATACAATAACTTCCTAGCCAGAAGTCATCAATGAATTTCGAAGTATTCGTACAAATCTTCATCTTAATTTTAATAATAGCAATGAGAGCACTCATAACAATAGAAGTTGAATATGTGTGATTTCTAGAGATCAATTAGGAGTAAAATCATATAATCATCGAAATATAATTTATAATTTCAATTATATCAATTGTTCCATTTTGCTAGATTTACAAATAGTTTGTGTGGCTGTACTTCGTATTTTCTAAGTAAATTTCGTTCTGCAATGTTATTCAAAGAGTATCTATTGCCGTTTGAAAGCAATAGAATAGTTCAAAAATGATACCATTATTAATTTAATCATTGTATGATGTAATGATTACTAGACGACTATAAATTTCACTTCATTCAATATGACTTTTTACTAACTTGGAAATTTCGGCAGTACAAATAAGTTTTGAGCTTAAGTTTTTTGTTGTTGTAATTTTTTTATTCAGAGAACTCCCTACTCCAGCAGTCATGTATATTTCAGTACTTTTCAATGGTATACTCAAATATGGTCACTTTCCAACTCAATGGAAGAAGTTGATTATTGTAATGATAGCGAAAACTGGAAAAGATGAAACTCAAGCGGCATCGTACAGACCCATTAGTTTACTTTCTTGCCTATCTTAACTCTTCGAAAAGATATTTTTCTCTCTCGAATCAAACAACACTTAACCGAAGCTATTCTCCCTCACATCAATTTGGGTGTTGCGTGTAAACCACGGCACTATTGAGCAAGTAAACCGTATCACTTCAGAGATTCGAACTGCGTTTGAACACCGTGAATACTGCTCTTCAATTTTCATAGATGTTGCTCAAGCGTTTGACCGCGCATGGCTCGAGGGACTAAAGTACAAAATAAATCTGCTGCTATCTCAAAATACACATAAAGTACTCGAGTCTTATATCAGCAATAGGGTATTCGCATCCATCCATGGTCCATCGTTAGCTTCGCCTTCTTTCAGACAGCATACGGATTCCTCATCTTTTGAGGCGATCCAAGAATCGACTCAATTTTTGGCTTCTTTGTAATATGTATAGTGTTGCTTGGCCAGAACATGAGCCAACGATTGGAACAAGTGTTAGTCGGAATTAGCAATGCCCGATGAATCCGGAGGGTGGGATAGAACATCCCAATGAAGCACCTCCAAAGTTTGCTTGACAACTTTTGCAACATGTGGTCAAGCGTTGTCGTGCTGAACGATTACGACTTTGTCATGTCTTTGTCATTTGAGTTTCAATGTTCCACGCAATTGCATCAATTGTTATTGCTAACGTTCCCCAGTTATGGTTTCGCTAGGCTGGAATAGTTCATAGTAGATCATTCCGAACTGATTTCACCAGATGCGCAGCATTAGCTTCTTGCCATGAATATTCGGTTGGGTCGTTTAAGTGGTTGCATGGCCAGGCCTACTCCATGTTTTTAATGTGAGATATAATCTAAAATGTGAAACTATCTCCGAAAATAAGAAGAAGAAAATTAAAAACATTTTACTATCTCGGAAATCTTAGAAACCAAAGAAATTTTTGTTTTATTGTGATTTACGAATTTTGTCTAAACTAGTGTCATTATATGTAACAGGTTATTCATTTATAGTTTTATTTTTTATTAAAACTAACTTAAAATAGAATTGGTTGTCGGAATCTTTATTATGAACAGAAAGAACAATCTCTGATATTTACTTTTTAAACATAATTTCATTCAAATGTTGGGCGCGACTACGTATTGTAGATGGTGCATTCGGAAGGTCCAATTTTCGAACACTGTTTCCAGCATTGCTACCGGTATCTTGCATATCAGGCGAGTAATGTTGGCTTCAAAGTCTTGAATCGTAGCTGGTCGTCGTAACGACGACGATTTCTGACTACACATAATCCCAAACAAAAATATCCAGAGGTGTGATATCACATGATCTAGGTGCTCTACAAATTAGTTGCTCTACAAAATGATATATACATAAATCCATTGTTTCGCGCGCTGTGTCTGCCATAGCACCGTCTTGCTGAAACCAAATGTCGCCGATATCACGGACAAAAAGTCCGCCAGAAATATACCTCCTCATCACTAAACAGAGAAACTTCATTCAGAAACTTCCTTAAAGCATAAATACAAGTCTGGCGGCTTCAATTCTTGTACGATTTGGATTTTGTAAGTCTTTAAACCAAGATTCTGGCGTAAAATTCGCCAAATTGTGCCATACGAGAGGCCAAAATGCTGATTGGTCATGGTTTTTAACCACACTTACCGCTACAGCCGCAATATTCTCTTCACAACGGGCTGTATGTGGTCTATTCGATCGCGTATCATTCAATAACGTACACTGAGACTCATATTTTGCGGATGGTATTGGCAATAGTGTGCTCGGAAAGTCCCTGATGCACACCATATGTTGCTCGAAGTGCACGAAAAACAATAACTCTTAATTGAATAATTGATTCAAGTCTCTTCTTGCACCAGACAGCTGTCTTTATGCAATTTACTCAAAAATCTTCACATCTTATGTAGCTAGAGTTTCCATTTGAATACAAAAGATGAAATATACAGCTGTCAGTTTTTATGCAGAAATATTGATATTCCTTTGCGTTAAACGGCGCTTGCATATTTTGATGCTTAATGGCATGTTGCAGCATTATACGTCTGGGTTATGGATGCTGCCCCTACTGTTTTCAAATAAATATAGCTAATACTTAAATTAAACGTTCCTGGCGAGGAGGTATCATGTAAGCTACGAGTGAGTATCTACCAAACAATCAGCTGCACCATTCAATCTCCCACGCGCAACACAACATAAAATATGAGCTGAACAGAAATTGTTGCATACTTGAGGGCGCGTTAGCTTGGCTTTTTGTTATACAATATATGTATGTATGTACATCTCGTATATACATAGACACTTGTATTTCAGAAGCTGCTACCGCTGCGGCTGCAGCAATCTGTGCGTCCGTGCGTGTGTGTGTGCGTGTGTGCGTGCGTGCGATGCTTTGTAGATTTATAATATTATACATTATACATACATATGTACATACGTGTGTATTTATGTAGTACATGTACTTAGTATATATCTACATGTACATAAGTGACCCCTAATGTTTTTACAAACGGCTATTTACATTTCGATTGATTATATAGGCTTATAATTTACTGATCTACCAACCAGCATTTTTCTTATGTAGCTTGTTTGCTAAATTATTCTGTCTCATCAGCATCTTGAGATATATTCGTGTAACTAAGCTATTAAATCTTGAAATCAGCAGCAGCAAAAAAGAAAAAAAAAATGAACAAATTGTTGTATTGCAATTTCGTATAAACGCTATGATCTTTGATATACGCAGCAAGTTAACGAAGAACTGTGCTATTGTTTGTGTAATTCATATGGTTAATGTAAAGAGCAGCGTGTGTGTGCGGCAATGCTTAGCTCATACAATCATCATAAACTTTTTTAACAGTTCGTAAGTATCAGCAAATTTTTTACCGAGTTAAAAACAAAATTTAATATTTGCTCTTTTGTTTTTACGACATAACTACAAAAACAGCTGGTTTTAAAACGTGTGTCATTTTGTAACCTGTTAACCGTTTAGTATGAACTTAGCTGCTTTCCAAAGAAGAAAAATGTACCTTTCTAACATTGCCAACATTTAATAGATGGCGCTACGTGTCTTATGATTTAATGTAAGAGTTCGGTTATTTTTAGATCAAACGTTATATGTTTAAATTTTGCACTCAGCGTATTATATTAATACATTGAGGGTTACACTCGTGTGTGTATATGTATTGAAAACGCTTTTACATTTACCTTATTGCATTACACGCATATCCCGAAGGATATACGCCTTTACGAAAGAATTTTTTTCTTGCGTTTCGTTGTTCTCTTCCCTCTACCTCCCTTCTCCCCCCTTTCTCTCTCACAATCTATCGTTTTGTATATCAATGTTGTATGTAAAGCGTTTTACTTAATGTAATCCCTTCATTGGCGCGGCGCAACTTCAACACTCAGCTATATTACGTCGCCGCATCGTGCATCCTGAGAACAGGATATTGCGTTTAGCGGCCGTATAGTCACAACAGGAAACGCTCGAAATAAGCGTATTTGTTGCAATCCAATTGGAAGTCTCATAGTCAGTGTTAATATCTTGCTATTTTGTAATACTGCAGCCGCTAACTGTTTGCTTGTTGGAGTCAAATTTTTACATTTTTTTTTTTTTGTAAATTTGCTAACATTTCCATATTTTGTTGCAAATGACCCAAGCAGCTCATAAACGTCCGTTAGGACACGTATCCCCTGGGTAAGCCACGGAATTCCGTGGTGAGCAAATTGTGAGGAGGCAACCACTCCCTTAGTTTCGGGTTGGTACACTGGGTTTGGTTCCCGCCACCGCAAAACAATATTTACCAGTGAAGACACACAGGAAGCCTCGGTTATATATAATTCCCTTTTGATGAAGACCATGATTTACGGATATGCAAATATCCAGCTGGTTGATGTTATCGACAAATTGAAGGCTGACATTACCGTAATACAGGAAATGCGTTGGAAAGAACAGGGCTGCTCAAAAAAGGCATCCTGTGACATCTATTATAGTTGCAGTGCGAGGAAGCACGAATTTGGATGCGTACGATGCAGCGAAAGATGAATTTTACGAACATCACTATAAGCGCTTTACCAATCACGATGTAAAAATCGTGCTAAATGGACACGTCTGTTATACATATACATATATTGGTATATATTGGTGTTTTTCTTGTCTGTCTGACCGTCTGTGTGAACGTCTGTGAGATGTCGAAGACTAAAAGAGATTAAGCTTTCCAATTTGAAAATATTAAAAATTTCCTATTTGAAGCCTATTGTGTGTCTTTTTTGTTTTGATGTGTGGGTGAAGATTGTTAACCTTTCACAAATTGTATTTTTTCTTTTTTTAAATCGATTGAACTATTTTGACAGTTAAAAACTTAAATTGCCACCTAGCATGAAGTTTCATGTGTATTGCTTCACAAACGTTTCGGGAATTAATGCAAAAAATGTTTTTACTTCAGCAAAATAGATTTTAAAAGCGATCTTGAATACGTGTAAAGAATTTTTCTGTGTATTTATGTATCTATATATTCGTACCTAGTTGTATATCTATTTATCTATTAAACTTTTTTTGAATATTGTGGCGCAACTCGGTACCACTTTCGCATTTCTTCTGGTTGAAGATCTTTGCAGTTGTTGCTCACCGTTTGTACTCTACATCTCAATATTAAGTATCTATGTTAACATAAGATAAGATAAGATTAGATACGTGTTCCTTGGTTTCTAAGCGCTCTCTATGAGCAGTATTTGCATTCGTCTGAAGCTACTAAAGCTCTATTTGTGTAGGTGGTAGTTGCCTGTGGTAGCGCAAAAAGAGGTTTTCCTTGGCTTTGTGTTTGTTAAAATTTAAAATTTTGATTTTGTTTTGGTTTTTAACCCTTCATAGTTTGAAAAATATGAGTTAGTGATTTTGTTGCATCAGTTGAGTATCACATTGTTTTGAATAAACCGTATATAGAACCAGGACCACTAATAGGATTGTCGCACTTCTTTTGGTTTTATGTCAGCCTGCTCATTGTCAGTTGATCCTTTGTCTCCTGGAATCCCTTTTGAAGTTGCCCAAAAAGAGTTGAGATTGTTATGGCAATCGTGCATTGATTTGTTTTGACTGTCAGAAAATATATTTATAATAGTGCCAGTTACCTCTGTCAAACAGGGGCTGCTATGCAGCTGTAATGGCAAACAGGTTTGCATAATATATTGTGGAGATTTGCAGAGGTGCAGGTGTAAAGTACTGCGTAGACCAATTACTCCTGGATGCAGCACATCTAATGGTTTGGAATCGCCAGTAGACTAACACTAGGTGACGGTCGTCCTCAGTCATTTAGGCTTTTTATTCCATTTTATACTCTAGTGGGGATGATGAACTGAAGGTATGAGTTTGTAGTACTATTTATACTATTATTGAGTTTTAATTCAAATATATTGTTCATCTATACATACACGGTGTGATCTAAAACTTGTCTTGTGAGTTAGTGCATTATAATGCAATGAAAACAGCTGTTTTCCTTTGCAATATTCGGGCCTAACACGTAAAACTCTCTATCACAAACGATGTTAAACTTGTAAATAATATTCTCCATTGACACTTTGACCTTCTAGAACAAATTCCTTGTAAACACTACCCTTGCAATCAAAGAAAATTATCAACATTGTCTTGATTCGTGACTTCTGAAAACTTAACTTTAAGATGGTGTTTTAAATATGATCCTGAAACTAAGCTACAATCTGCAGAATGGTTGTCATGTCTTTTGACTTCCATTCTGCAGATTGTAGCTTATTTTCAGGATCATATTTAAAACACCATGTTTCATCATCAGCTATAATCGAATCAAAAAAATCTGAATCGTTTTCAGCAGTTGAAATGATGTCTTTGCAATGCTCTACTCGAGCGATTTTTTGATCATCATTTAACTGATGTGGAAGAAAACGTGTACACACTTATCTTATATCCAAATCTTCAGTTAATATTGATAATTTGTAGATTGTAAAGTAAGATGAATTTAATTTTCTTCTTCTAGCATTCTCAACAAATATTTTACTAAACGAAACAAAATACACAAGGTTTGATCCAAAAGGAGCCAAACTTTTAATTTAAATCATAGAACATGTAGCGCCATCTATTGTTAAAAAAAGTTTATGATAATGATTGTATGACTTGTAGTCAAGTTTGCTCGTGGTTTACACGATTTGAAAACAGTCGTGATGATTTAAATGATGATCCAAGACCTGGACGACCCGAAGCATCTAATCGTGCTAGTGTTAGTGGAAAAAGTAAGTGAAATAATCGCTGCATCGATGCAAATTTCACTGTGAGAATGCTTTCAGAAGAAGAAAGAAGAAGAAAATCTTACTGTACAATCTACAAAATATTAACAGAAGATTTGGGTAAAAGAAAGGTGTGTGCACGTTATGTTCCACATCAGAAGAATGGAAGTCAAAAGGCGAGCCAAAACCTAAAAAATTGCGTTTTCAGAAATCAAGAATTAAGGCAATGTTAATAACTTTCTATGATTCCAAGTGTATTGTGCACAAGGAATTTGTTCCAGAAGGTCAAACTGTCAATGGAGAATATTATTTACAAGTTTGACATCGTTTTTGTTGGAGAGTTTTACGTGTTAGGCCCAAATTTTCCTTCCATTGTAAATGGATCGTATTTTGAATAAATATTTAGCTTTGAAACATAATACCATGTTTGTTTTATTTTATAACTAAAAAGTTCGGTTATTTTTAGATATAGATTATGAAGTAGGAAGTATCCATACCCGATTCGTTGTCTTAAAAACTGAGGGACTATTTCTGATTCACACAGACAAGAGACGGATGGACATGGCTTCGAAGAAGATTCGAAGAAGCTATATACTTTATACTATATAATTTAAGGGATTTTCGATGCTTTATTTATGCGTTACAAACTCTGTGACAAACTTAAAGGTTAGACGACTTTTGGTGAGCTTGGCGATTTTGTGCTATCGAAGAAAACTCATCAAAGATCCTGTATTAAATTGTATGTGCAAAATAAATTTAAGTGCTCCAACGTACTTAAAATGTTGACCGTGGCATTTGTCAATTCTACTTCTAAGTATTACAAGCTCTTCACAGAAAGCCGGGTAAATGTTAATGACGATGCCCGGCCTGGAAATCCAAGCACCTCAACAACCAATGAAAACGAGGAAGCAGTGCAGAATCAGTATTAGATTATTAGAGTCAGTATTAGAGAAGCGGCTGAGGTTGAGGCATATCGGTAGACTCATGCCATGCCATGCAATTGTTTTGTATGTTTTGTGTATGAAGCGTGTGGCAGCGAAGTTTGTTCCGAAATTGATAAATTTAGACCAACTTGTTCTTGATTTTTTGGCCAAAAACACCTCAAACATGCCTCAGCCACCTTATTCACCGAACTTTGCAGCTGCGATTTTTTCCTGTTCCGAAAACTGAAAAGACCCATGAAAGGATAAAGACCGCATCGCTGGAAGAACTCAAGTCCATACCAATCACCGCATATCAGAATACATTTCGGTTTTTAACCGTAATTGTAATTTTTATTATTAAGTAGTTTTGAGACAGAAGGTCGAATTTCGTACAATAGGATAACACTCTAGTAGAAATATGTATAGCCTATGTACAATACCTTCGATTGTTTTTGTTTTTATCTATTTATCTATATAAATATTAATAACAACCGTTAGATACCAATTAAAACTTAAAAATAGACAATCCGGGCGTACAATTCGAGTTATCAAAATTTGCAAATTAAGCATAAATAATCCCAATTGGATTTAACAGTTTGTGTTTGAATTGAAAAAAAAAGAATAAGAGAAAAAAACAAAAAAAAAACAAATGAGATAAAAATCCAATTGGCCTCGCACTTTTATGTCGGTAACAACTCCATTCCAATTGGAAACGGTGAAGCGTGAATTGTGAACGGAATGCAAAGGGTGGGGGTGTGCGGCAACTAGGGGACAATGCGTTTTGTAAATGGATTCCAATTGGAGAAAAGCCGCATGTACATATTTACATTTGCCTGGGTGTGTGTGTGTGTGTTATTTTTTTATTTATGTATGTGTGTACACAAGTGTCTATGTATTGTATATGTATGTATATGTTTTTGTGTAAAATTCTTCACAAATACAATTCTTTTCAATTCTTATTTTATTGCCTTAGCACAATTTATAAACTTTTACTTTTGTTGTTGTATTTGTATTTGGTGTTGTTGTTGTTGTTGTTTTTGTTATTGCTACTACTACTATTACTGTCTGACAATGCGTCTCTGCTGACGTCGCTGCCTGCGCATGTTTTTTCTTTTTCTTTTTTTGCTTCGAATTTCTTTTAATTTAATATTTTGTTTACACTATTTATTTATTCATTTACTCGAGCGTAATTTTTTTCCTTTTTGCTCAGCTGCTGCCGCCGCAGCCACTGTTTGACTTTTATTTACCGTTATTTTTTTTGCGCTTTGCTTTTGCTATTGCTGTTGTTGTTGTGCGTTTGTTTGCTTAAATTGTTTGTTTCTAACGATGCCACCACTTATTTTTCTCTCTCTTACTCTCTCTCTCTCTCTCTTGCTCACATTGTTTGCAATAACACTCTCACTTGTCAAGCTCTCTATTAATGCTCTGCATTCTGATCACAGTCACCCACGCATGTACATACTGTTCGAAAAGTATTCTGTGTGTCGCTAACGATATCGCTAACGAAAGTCTGACGATACTTTTTTTCGAGCAGCTCAACGAAACACATGTGTCGCTCAGTTTGTGCCTGTAAAATTATCGTTCACATTAGTTTGCAAATGATAACTTTAATAAATAATTCTAGTTATCAAAAAACTAGCAACAATAGAAGTTCCACTTATATTTTTTGTTCTTTGGCCGTTCAACATGTCGCCGCGTTTTCTTATTCCCTTATCAACTTTTATCGCCTAACTTTAGAGAGTTGCTCATAAAAGCCATGTATCGTTCATGTGTATAATTGGCTAGAGACTTGCGCATAATTTTAATGATGTATTCTATAGGTTGATGGCATGTTTTCACCCACAAGCATCTGTCATTGTGCCTACACAAAAAGTGTTTCCATCGTTACTATGTATTTTTACAAAAAAGCTAAAATTAAAGAACAAAATTATTTGGATAATATTTTCATTATTATTCTTATTTATTGTACTTGCATCTTTATTTTGATAATAAATATAAACGTCGAGGAACAGAAAAAAGAAAAAAAAAATGTGCACAATATTGCGTTGATATTAACTTTAATGCTTCGATAAATGTTCAATGAGTCAAACAAGTCATTAAGCCGATTTACACTCAAGTAGTTTTGTAGCCGACGTAACGTTGAAAAGCACTGTTCATTTGTTGATGTCATCACCGGTAACACAGCCATCACACTCAGCTCGTGAACAATTGGGAATGCATTTTCATTGCAGACATCAAGCGCTTCGTGAGCATTTTCAAGCGAAAACCGTTTACGACAAATTTTAACTTTACAAATTCATACTTTCTGGGAATTGTAACGTAAAATTGTAACATATTTCTCGAACAATTTTGCGCAAAACTTTTTCATCCAGTGTTGAAATTTTACTCGGAAATATATATCTGAAGTTCGAAAGAATATCAGAGTGTTTGAAAAAATAGTTTTGTAGATGTTTGCCAAATAAATTGAGGTATAACTTATATTCCAAGTTGAAACTGCAAAATAATTTTCAACATCAGTGGTCATCACATTACATCGTTAACTTTGACGTGAAACGAATTTCGGTCATTTGATTTCCATATCGGTTTAATCGCAAATATTGCTAACAGTTTCAAAAATTGTAACAAAATTTTTGTGTTCATTTTCTCTTCTGACCACTAATTCGACATAGTACATCTGCCAACTTATTGGCTTCAACTAAATCTTGATTCTTAGTTTGAAGAACTCAACTCAATGATAGAGTTAACTCTTTTAAATGGAATTGAGCGGAATTATATTTCTTTTTTATTTATTTAGTTTTTTGTCGAGTGCTCAACCAATTTAAAAGAAGACTAGCTTAAAATAAAGAACTAAACTTTTACAAATATTAGAAAAACAAAAAAATCAAGAAGAAAAAAAATTCTGCAGTCGAGTTTACTCGAATACGAGAATTTTTTAAAAATAAAAATAAAAAAACTTTTGACAAAAACTCATAAATGGGGGGGCAGGTTTTCATAGGCCTACCCCTTAAAGTGGTTCGATCTGGGCCTATATGGAATATTGTTAAGGATTTACGTAACATACGAAATATTTCTAGCATAATTAACAACAAAAATCAGACGAATCTAAAAATCCAAGTATAAAAATTCTATCTATTATAGTCTCCGAGATCTCCTTGATTAAACATATAAAGGACGGACAGACGGACATATATATTGACTCGCCTTTTGAAGCTGATCAAGTATACATATACTTTATGTGGAAAAAAAACGTTTATTTCGGTGAAACCGAAGGTTTAATAAACTTCACACTTGCCATTTTTGGTCTGAAACACTCTGTGAGTTTGTCAGAGCATATTCCTTCAATTTTTGAAACATTGGTTTGCAAGTTGACCATAAGCAACACAAGTATCAAAATGTTTGGCAGAGATTTTTGCATTAAATTGTGACTGCCGATAAAAAATGGATCCGTTAACGACAAATCCATACTCAAAAAGTCATTCGTTAAGCCAGCCAACCATCAAGCCATGAATCCAAGCTTATGCTTAGTGGATAGCGCCCATACAGACAAAAACCAAGCTTGCATGGTCCGTTTTATGCCATTCACACATATTGCGAAATGGTTTAGCTGAAAGTTTGTAAAAGGAGGCATCGTAGACCCCATAAAATATATACATATCTACAATAGCTATGCCCGTCTGTTTGTCCGTCTGGATATTAATTTTTTTGGGCACCAATTTTTATTCTCTTTGTATATTGGCATCTAGACTTCTTTTTTTTTTTGTTTTGCAATCAATTATATTATTCATAGTTACTCGCCACGATAACTTTTTGGAGTTGCTCCCATACAAACTCCCGCCTACTTTTGACTTTTTTTATTGTAGTCAATATCAACTTAATAATTGATATGGTAGCTTCTAATGGACGGAAGCTTCACATACAGATCAATGTGTTTGACTCCCCACTTTTTGTTTTTTTTTTTTAGTTTTTGTATGGAAAACTTCTTTACTTGTGTTAATATTAGCTTGAAATTCGATGTGGTGGTTTTTTATGGACAGCCGTTTTATATACATACATATTCTAATGGACGTCTCCCGCCCACTATAAACCCACCGCATTTGTATTAAAACTACTTGAGTTATATCAACATCAGCTTGAAATTCTATATGGTGGCTTCTTATATGTGGTCGCTACACACACATATACGAGATACGCACATATTGAGATAGCGGCTATATAAACAAACCTCCACGTTTATGTTTTACAATACAAGATTTAAAAATTTACGTGAATGGTATTAGAGTTTCGGTTCAACGGAAGTTAACTTTTTGTCTTATTTATTTCTTGAATAATCTGACGCTTTTAAAAATGTTGCATGATTTTTTCAACAGAATGTAAAATATAGAATTATTCTTTTGCATTCGCACTCTTTACCTGTGATCAATTTTCTCTCCCACTCAATTTAATCAATGTCAATTGGCACACTTGCTCGTTCGCTCGAATGAATGAATGATCTTCTCTCTCTCTCTCTCTCTCTCTCTCTCTCTTTCTGTCTGTCTGTAGATTGTGGTCAGCTGTGTTATTGTTGCTCTCGTTCGTTCCGTTAGTTTTTCCGTGCTCCACATTCTATTTGCGTTTGTTGTATGCATTCGGCTTCAGCTCCTTTTCAGCTCATTCGCATGCTTCTTTTTCAATTTCTTCGCCCTTTCGGCTGCGCTTTAGTTTAGCCGGCGTTATGCTCGGCAGCGGGTGCTCGTCGTTGACTACTGGTTATAGGTGCGGGTGTTTGTCGCGTGCTACGCTACTGCTCCAAAATACGTTCTTAATTGATCTCTAGCGCGCTCAATCACTCTCTCTCTCTTTCTCACTCGCACATTGTCCGCACGTGTGAGAGTGAGTAAGTAAATGCGTGTAATTTCATTTGTTTTGTTTTTTGCTTGATTTTTTTTTTTTAGTTAGTTGAGATAAATAAATAAAATTAAATGTGCAATGTGTTTTATATACAATACTTACATACATTTGTATGTACATATAATCGATAAAACAAAAATAAGCATAAATAAATATCTACTTATATAAATTCAACATTTTACACAAAAAACGATTAAATACAGTTTTGTTTTTTGTAAGACTTTCTTATCGTTTGTGATTAGTGTTGTTGTTATAGTTGTTGTAAATTGTTTATAAGTTTGTACATGTGTGTGTGCGTGTGTGTGTGTGTTTGCTGTCGATAACCAGTTGCCAAAGAAACCGCAGAAGAAGTAGCAGCAGCAGAAGAAGAAGAAGTAGAAAAACAGCAGCTGTGATTAATTTGAATTTTTCCTGGAATTTGATATTTATTTATTGCAAAAATAAAATTTGCAAATTCGATAATATTAAGTAAAGTTCTTTTTTCAGTGTAAATATGTGCATAGTAGTTTTTATACAAAATAATTTTAATTTGAAGTTTAAAACTTCGAAGAAGAAGAAGAAGAAGAAGAAGCTTCGGGATACCAGGTAAAATATTTTCGTACAGTGGCGTAAAAAACAAAATGGACAAACAATAAACACAAAAATAAATTTTAGGTATGAAATTTTTTAATTTGTTTTCACAAATAATGTCCTTAAATTTTATTCATGCAGCTCGAGTATACCCATACATATACCCATAGTGTAAAAGTTTATACAGAAAAAGCTTCCAGAAGCAGACAACAACAGTTCCAATGTTATTGTTCGGTTATGTGTAATGTGACCATCTCACTTTTGCGGCATTCGGTCAAAAATTCGGAGACATTGGCTCAAATACGCGGATATTTTTCTGTGAAAACGGACACAAATCGGGAACAATTTTTAAATAAAAATATCGCAGAAATTAGCTTAATGTAGTTTACATGTTTTTGTGTATAAAGAAACAGAGAGAATGATTTAACGATGTCTTGGATCTGCTTCTTCTTCGTCTAATTGCACTTTTTCATTCGTATTCTTCTTGTGTTGGTGATATTTATTGCTACCAGCAATATTCTTCACCATTTCTGAAAATTTTTGAAGCAATTCAAAATCTTTCCACATAATTGTGCTTAATGTTACATTTGACGAATATGCATATGAAGTGTTTTTTTTCTATCGACCATAAGTATACAGTGGCTCCATCGCATAATCGGACAAGAATTCGTCTAATGTAAATGTTCCCTACACTTAAAAAAAAAATGCTTTAAATACATATTTTTTTTCACTTTTATTTAAAGTTAACATATTCATTTGTGTCACGGCTGCTTGTATCACTGGAATGTCATCGTAAAAAACTCATTTCATTGCAGGGTAATCGATGAAACAAATCTGATGTTAAATTAAAAAATCGTTGTAACTTTTTTGGTCTTTTGACACGTAGAACTCTCGACCACAAACGATGTAAAACTTTTTAATAAAATTCTCCTTTAACAGTTTGACCTTCTGGAATAAATTCCTTGTGAACAATAGCCTTGGAATCATAGAAAGTTATCAACATTGTGTTGATTTTTGACTTCTGGCTCGTATTTTGACTTCCGTTCTGCTGGTTATCGCTTAGTTTCAGAATCATATTTAAAACACCATGTTTGCGCACGAGCTATAATCGAATCAAGGAAGTATGGACAATTTTCAGCTGTTGAAATGATGTCTTTGCAATGCTCTACACGAGCGATTTTTTGATCATTTAACTAATGTAGAACAAAACGTGTAAACACCTTTCTTTTACCCAAATCTTCAGTTAATATTTTGTAGATTGTACAGTAAGATGAATTTAATTTTCTTCTGTCAGCATTTTCACAGTGAAATTTGCATCGATGCAGCGATTATTTCACTTACTTTTTCTACTAACTCAGCGCGATTAAATGCTTCGGGTCGTCCAGCTCTTGGATCATCATTTAAATCATTATGACCGTTTTTAAATCGCTACTTGTTCTGTGATTTTAATTAAAAGTTCCGTTATTTTTAGATCCACCTTGTATTTACTAATAGTTTGTATGGCACGTTGTTAGTTACAAAATATCAAAAAATTTTTTGTCTTGTTTCCATTCCTGAATTTTTTTTTAGCAGTAAAAATTTCGTCAAATAACCAAACTGATGATTAAAATAGATAAACTTCGCAAAAGTGATGGCGCTCTTGTTAAGTAAAATTTTGTGCGTATTTTCGATGTTTTCCCATTACGGTACGTCTTGGCTAATAATCCAAATGAAGCGACTAGACCACGTCGAATTGTTCAGTACATCTTTTCAGATAATCTTTGCAAGTATCTAAATTTGAATAAAAATTTAAATTTATTTTCATTCGATTTTTCATATAAAGTTAGGGAATATGTGTCATAGAATGCTGAGTTCCTTATTAAAACTGCTGCCTTAGTAATATCGATATTGTTTTCAAATAAACTCACAATTTTATTTTGGACTGCAACAGAACAAAATTTGTTTCTTTTGCTTGTCTCAATCCTGTCGATCAAATCGGCCAACTTCCGTCTCAGAAACATTGTCACCTTCCACTTTCAACACTGCTTGACTTAGAACCGATGCCTGTTTAATATCGAAACATATTGTAAAATGGTTGTGATTCGAAAAAATAATAAAAACCTTAACTGATACTTACTTCATCACTTAAAAAACAAAAATCATAATTTCGACAGATAATTGTTCATGACATCCTTGAGAAACTGTGAGCATCTTTACTTCTATTGCAGTACGTTTTCCCATTTCCCAGCACTTTTGAACAGAATACCATACTTGAGTGTGAATAAAATATGCGTGTACAAAACGCAACACACGAATACACATTTATTGCAAGGCATACAACGTTGTTCTTTCATTTTTTCTTTATTTTAACACTCAACGCTAGCACAAAGAGACTGTGAGAGAGAGAGAGAGAGAGAGAGAGAGAGAGATATAAGTTAAGCAGAGACACGAAGTATGTATTCCATGCATACACGCGAGACATTTTCACCCATAATCTTCAAGCATTACAAGTTGGTATATATATATATATAATACAAACTTGAATCAATATTAATAGTTAATACTTTAATCTGTTACAGAGATAAATTTCATTACGATTAGTTTGCTGAATTCAAAAGCAACTCATGTTCAAATACGCAAAAATTGAATGTTGCACACATTTTTCCCATTTTCTCAATTGAAACAAATATGATGATGATGATGTATATCAACCATGTACCGTTGGACACGCAATTTAAACAACTTTCTAACACAAGATAACAGTCATACAGAGTGTGGGTTGCCGTTCACTTTGGACGCTGATTTAAGTAAAATCATAAATCGAGAAGCATAACTTTACCGTTATCTAAGAAAATTTACGTGATGTAAGATTTTAAATTTTATCACAGATGAATACTTCACCTACCTACCAAAATTATTAGTCAGTTTTATTTTTTTAAGGAAAACCATCGATGGGCTGTATTGAATGAACTTTCACAGTTCTGACATGCCCCACTTACTAACAATAAGTCAAAACAATAGTTCACTTAATTTTTGACACACCGTCGCAATAATATTGTATATGTGTAGGTATATTTTTTATACCATTTACACTTAGAGTGAAATGGTATAATCATTTTCTGTGTCTGTAAGTTTGTAATGCATAAAAGGAGACATTGTCGATCCCATAAAGTAGCTCAGCTCGATAAGACGAATCGATCTAGCTATAGCAGCCAATAATACCTTAAAAATTTACATAGTACGTTCTTATGAAAATAATCTGCATATAAACATCAAAGTGTGTGTGTGTGTGTGATCCCATCAAACCACCCGCCCAGTTTTGCTTTTATTTTTGTATGAAAAACGTTTTCGTTGCCGTCTATATCAACTTGAAATTTGATATGACTTCTGCTTATAGACGAAAGCTTCGCATAAATGTCAAGTGGCGCATTTAGTTGTAATCCCGCATACAAAGCTATTGCTCACTTTAGGGAGTTTGCATGAAAAACTCTTTTATTATACATTCAATATCAACTTCTTATGGACGTACGCTTCACATGTGACATGATGGCTTCGCATGGACGAACGCTTCGCATCATTAGCATGGCGCGTGTCATGCCCACTTTTAGGCGTAGCGCACAACAAACATTCCACGTTCAGTCGATATTACAACAACTTTTTTTTTTTGACAACTGTTAAATTCACAACTTGAAACTTCCCGTGAATGCTATCAAAGCTTCGGTTCCACCGAAGTTCATTTTTTTTTTTCGTGCTAATAAATGGTTTAGTAGAGAATTCTGCTGTCAGATTGTGTTCAATTGTAATTACTAGTAAACACAACAACCATACTTTGGAGTATAGAATTTCTTAATTAAAGCTGACTTTTGATTTTGTGCAATTACAATTCATTTTTAATTGAAAATGTGTGGATAAAATTCATATTATATTGATTACTACTAGTTAAAAATGTACACAACATGTTGCAAATAATATTAATATCCTTTTAGCATTAATTCAACACATACGAATATATACCTACATAGTATTTATTTAAACTATTTTCTAATTAAGTAATTAGTTAGAAAACTTAGTATCAACTAGTACATTATATGACAGAAAAGCTCAACTACTATTATATATATAAATATATTTGGACAAATAATGTATACTGGTGGTAATTTGATCAATAAATTTGTGAAATTATAATAAATATAATTATAAACTGTATACCATTTCAAGTTTAAACAACAATGAGCTGCTGATTACGAGTTGATGATTAATCAATGAAAATCGGAATTGAATTTAAACGCGCGTTTATTGCCCAATTTTTAAACTTCGTTCATTTGGTTTGGTATACAGATAGGAAGATGCTCAGAGAAATAGAGAAGTCAGTAGCACATACTCGTATATAATATTCTGTGAGCAGAGATATAATATCGCAAATAACAGATTGTGGAAAATCTGCTATTTTTCTTGCTCACGCACGTGTCATACTAATGCGGAGAATATGGTGTCTGTTACATCTATTATACACATCACGTGTGCTCATCTTTTATAACTGTTATATTATATAATAATGCGTATCTTTTATTGTATTATGGTATACTCACTGCTTTTGCAAATTTTTTCCAATGTATTCATACTATGTATAATGCAAAGAGAAGAAATTGTTATTTTAATTTAGCACAATAATTGCCATGCAGTGAAATGAACACAATATATTTTACATATGCTAGATAATCCAGCTGGTAGCTGTTAATATTAAGACAATGCGAATGTGATAGCTGACATCGGTGATAAAAAATAAGAGTAATACGCTCATTTTGAATATTTAACTATCTAAAATGTTAACAATGTGTGAGATCGTATCTTTGCTACACTTTACACATGATTTCAAATCGTATAACAGTTATATACATGCCAACCATGGCATAAAAAAACATAATTTGTAGAACACAAGAATCCAAAAGTTGCTTGTGTGTTTCTATCCAGCTATATTTACGCTCGCTGTGATATTTATATGATGTGTGCCTGCATAATATTAACATGATATGCTTCATATTAATATCAATATGACAAACGCACAATTACACATGTTTAACAATTAATCCCAACAATATAAAAGAAAAATAAATTCTTTCGTTACAAAATCGATATGAGAAGTTTTGAGAGTTACAAGTAGGCTTTCATCGCTTGAGTTTTGCCTTGTCTAGAGGTTTTTTATTTGAACCAAAATATGTTTAATGTGCGTACTTCTTAGTGAAATACATACATGTTAAGAGTAATGGTTTTCTCTCTGTTATATATTTTCAAAGCGCTTTAAATGTTTTATAAATCTTTGTCTTTCAGAAAATCAAAACTTTTCGGAAAATCTACGTAACGGCATACGGTAAATATGAAATCCACAAGAGAGAGAGAGAGATAAATAAAGTACAGTTGAACTGCTATTCTTCGTAATACTATTAAAACGTCTTGCTTTTACTAACTGTCATTTACTATTTGTGTTATACATGAAAAAAAAAAAACGTCTACCAGTCTTTAATGCTTATTAATTTTTATGAAAATCATACTAATATTATAAACGCCAAAATTTGTATGAATATGTAGATGTTTGTTACTCTTTCACGCAAAAACTGCTGAATGAATTTTAATGAAACTTTACAATAATATAGCTAATATATCAGAATAATACATAGGCTATAATTTATGAAGATTAAATTAACGCAATTAATTTAATTTATTTAACCACGTCTACTTACTTTCGTACGTCCTAAAGTACTAAAAATCGGCAAAGAAATTGCAGCGCAGCTGCTCTGAGTAGACAATAAAAAGCTGATAGCTACAAAATTATCTAGCGATCATGTGTTTGCCTTAAATGGTCATGTGTGCGTGGTGATATTAGAGAGGCAGAGAAAGAAAGAAAACCGTTGACTTTTTGAAAGTTTAAATTTTAATTAATCAAATTCTTGCCGCCTATTACTCAGATACGAGCGAAGAAGCTTTATTGCTGTACACGAAAAATTAAATTGGATCTCGGGATTTTTAGCACAAAGAATATCATGATTAACTGTGTCGAACGCTTTACTGTAGTCAAGTAGAGTAAAAGAAGTTACTTTGTTTTTAACCAATTCAATTCGAGAGAATGTCATCAGTAACATTTAATAGCGCAATTGTACAGCTTCTACTCTTTCTAAACCCAGATTGTTTATTGTTCAGAAGCGAATTTTGATCAAGAAACTGTGGTATTTACTTTGTCATCAGTCGTTCAAAGACTTTTGATAAAAAACTTAAGATTTATATTGGTCTGTAATCACTCAATCAATTTGTCTTCACTATGGGAATAACCTTAGCCGCTTTCCAATTCCCGGGAAAGGTAGCAGTGGTTAGAGCAGTATTAAACATATACGTAATGTAAGGCAATGCTTAAGGGGGAAGTATATTTTTAAGACTCGGATGTACGTCGTCAAGACCAACAGCATTCGATTTAATTAATTACTGTACCTTATAATAGCGAGAGTGTGATGTTGTAGAGTCGATTCTTTAAATCGACTCTACAACATCACACTCTCGCTATTATAAGGTACAGTAATCAGATACGAATTATTGGTAGGTATTACTACTTTAGGCTGCACGAACATAGAATTGATTTTTGCTATTAAACCAAGGTTTTGTAGTTGTAGACTTTATCGTTTTGTATCAAATTGGCACGAATGTATTCTTGTATAGTAGGTAATTATCGTTTGTCTGCAACATATTCAACTGTGAGTCAAACGTTGAAAGGATGTAATTGAGTTTCAGTTACAAAGCCCGAATTCTAAATTTAAACATTCATAGTCAATATTTTTAAAATCTCTATACATTATGGTTTGTTCTTTATAGTAGTCCAAGTTGGCGTAAAATTTCATAAAAATCAAGTCGTGTTTTGAAAAATGATCGTAGAGTAAAATTTTTTTTCATTGCACTAACTAAGAATAGGTCATGTAAAGTATTGGAGGTACGGGAAAAGTGTGTCGGTAAATGTGTGTTTGTGTGTCAGTCCTAGTGATTTCATGCTATCTGAAAGATGAGTTTCAGTTAGCATATTGCTGTTAAGGTCTCCAGCTAATATTATATCATTATTGGACATAGTCAATGTTGAAATTAAGCTAATTAAATATAAATAGTAATAAGTATTACTTGTAGTCAATAAGTATTATTTGTAGTCAATTGTAAAAATAGATATTCTATTGCACTATCTTCGGAATGTTTACATACAAACTTACACTACAAATTTTCTTTAACATACATGCATATATATTACAACACCACCTGCATGACCATCACAATCTGAGCGATACAGTATATATCCCCCACTATCATTAACACTTGACTGAAACCACGTTTCGGACACACAAGCTATACCAAGATACCTTGCTTCATCTCTCTGCGGCAGCTGACACTGGTTTAGATAAACAGGAGGACATGTAACATGTCTAAGGGTGAACGTCACATGTATCGATTTCTGTTCATTTACTTTGATCCGCCATTTATCAAAGCAAACGTTTATCTCATTGAGGTTATCTTGAAGGTTACGTGCTCTGCTACTGTAGGATCACTATTTTTCGCCATGATGACAGTGTCATCGGCAAAGGTTGCAGTATACGTATGCGGAGACAGCGGTAAATCGAATGCAAATAGTGTATACAATATTGGTTCTAACACGCTACCTTGTGAAACGCCAGAATTTATTTCAAATAAATCAGTGAACTCAATTTTAATTTTGACCATAAAGAATTTATTTTTCATGTAGGAGTTCAAGATTTTCAATGCATGATAAGGAAAAAGTATTTTAAGTTTGTACATATTTACTACTTTACTTTATCAAAGGCTTTTGAGACATCTAGGAACGACGCTGTGCAGTATTCTTTGTTTTCGAGAGCAGTTCTGCAAATTTGCATACCCTGTTAACTTGTGCTATCGTGGAGTGGTACTTTCTGAACGCGAATTGATGAGTAGAGATAAGATTGTTCTGTTCGATAATAGGACAAAAATAGCCTTTCGAATATTTTAGACAATATTGGAAGAACGCATATCGGCCTACATATATGAGTTTACGTCTTCTTGTGGTTTTCCCGGTTTTGGTATGGCTATTATCTGTGCAATTTTCCATCCACTAGGAAAATTGTCACATCGCCAGATTGCATTAAATATTTGTGTAATAATGTGAAAGCCATTCGCCGGGAGTTCTTTAAGTGTTTTACCAGTAATTAGGTCATAACCAGGCGCTTTTTTATCTTTACCCTTTAGTATTTCTTTTTTTACTTTGCTTAGGCAGACGTTTTTTAGTGGTAAATTCATTTGTAGCGTAGAGTCTAAGAAGTGAAGTATTTCCTGGTAACAGCGTCTATATTACTGGTTTGAAAAGGCTGAAAGACATCTGCGAGATGGTCCGCAAAGGTTTCTGCCCTAACTCGATCATTTCTGGTTCATGTATTATTCCTTCTCTTAATAGGTGGCATACGCTATGTTGCTTGACCTCGTTGACCTTGTTGCTTCTCGTGGCCTTCCATAGTGAGTAATCAGCTGTCGCTTGTGTTGGGGAAAGATTTTCAATATAGCTGTTGAATCTGTTACTTCTATGTTCTTGAAGCGTACAGGGTCCTAGCTGCTTGGTTAAGCCTTTTTTTGTCTATGGGGTACTTGGTTGTTTGCCAAATTCGCCTTAGCTTGCGTTTTTCGTACACAAGAGATGCCACCGCTCTGTTGACTTCCGTATGTTTATTTGATTCAGCTTCAACTGGCGTAGCGCAGTTTCATTGCTCTATGATATTTGGTCATAGAGCAGTGAAATGAGCTTTTTGCGATGACATTCCAGCCATACACGCAGCCGTGACACAGGTGCTAAAGAAAAAAAATTCGGTTATTTTTAGATCACACACCGTGTAGTTTAACGCATTCGCTACATTTTGCTTGGCTAATCACTCATCTAATTAATTCAATAATACAAGCTTTCCAAAAATAATAATAATACACATTTAAATGCAAATGCTTAAACTTCGCCCACTATAATTCGAAAACGCGTTGTATTTGGATCGTAAAAAATACATATTTCTGATTATGTACGACTGGAGCAAAGAGATATATATGTAAACTACAAATCCGTATGAAAACAAAACTGGTATCACTTTATATGAATAATGGCTCACATACGAACTAAGTTACTTAGATCGTATTTACATATATGTGCATATACAAGTGCACCTACATAAATACGTACATAAGTACTATATATATATATATATATATATATATATATATATATATATATATATATATATATATATATATATATATATATATATATATATATATATATATATATATATATGTATGACTTTTGACATTTGCTGCCAGCTCCCACATATGCACGTGCATATCAGCAGCAACCATTTCCAACTCTAGACCCATTTTCTAGATTCCTACGATATTGCGTTTGAATTAAACAAAAACGAATTTGCATGTATGTACATAGCTAATACTACTAGTTTAATGGCTAAGAACGTCAGCAAATAATGGCACAATTCTATATACACAGCAAAAAAAAAAAAAAAAAAAAAAAATGTCGTGGGCGAAATCTACCAACGCGTCAAAAATATATTTATGGAACAAATTTACTTTTCACGTACATACTCGTACTATTTGGCTGTTGCTTCTAAAACTTTTTAAATTTTATAGTATTTATAACCTACTGCAAATAGGCCGTAAACTAATTTCTTTTCAAACAAGAAACGGCCCAGAACTCAATATTTCGAACAAATTTTGGAAACAGTCATTTAAACTATTTGAAAGTCAGTGTTTAGGCGGTTTTAAATTCGCTGATTACGAAAGATAAGGCAACGCTACACTCAAAAATGACAAAGTACAAATAGTTCGGCAAAAATAGTATATTTATCTACATACATTCTAACGGTGTTTTAAGTTACTTGTTCATCCGGTCACACCTTACACAAAAACAGTGTACAAGATTCAACGATTCTGGATTTAAATTTTCCTACTTTGCAACCTCATAAATAATCATTTACAATACTGAGTAATATTTGGAAATTGCATGGAACCACTCGAAAGCCGTTATTAATGCTGTACTGGGTATAAATCGCGTGGATGTATGGCGAATTTTAGTCGAATATTTCGACGACATTGGCAAATTGAATTTGCTTTGCTTTTGTATTTGTATTTGGGTACATTTTCTGTAACTCTGCTAGTTTCGGAGATACACGCCAAAATGTTAAAAAAATGTCGGTTTTTGGTCAAAAAACTTTCAGATAGCAATTTTGTTTGAAGACAGCCGCTAATCTAGCAAAACGGTTATCACCACTGAATTCAGCGTAGCCAAATTAAGTAAAATATACCCAAAGTTTCTAAAATTTATGCACAATATTGGTTGCGGCATTTTGTAAATTTAAAATCAGCATCGTAATCAGCGATTCAAAAACTTCTAGGTACCGAGTTTCAAAGAGATTAGGTGACTTTTTCAAACATTTTTCTGTCATTTACCGAGTTTCAAAGAGATCCAGTGACTTTTTCAAGCATTTTTCTGTCATTTTGCAGTCCGGAATTTCGTTTTCGGAAAATTTAATAACTTCAGCGAACGCAAAAATCGCTGTATACTAAATTTCTGTTCGTTTCATAACTTAGCAAAAAAAAGGACTTCATTTAGGATCTGTCATTTTGTTTTTGAAAATTGTAATATCAGTTTTGTAATCAGCGACCTCAAAAATATACAACCCAGTTTGGATTTTTGGTTACCTTTTTTATACCATTCACACATAGTGTGAAATGGTATTATCAGTTTGTCTGATAGAGTATCAAGATTGACCCGCCACCGCCACTATTTGAAATTGCCCCCATACAAACCCACCGCCCACTTTTGACTTTTTGTATGAACAACTTTTTTATTGTAGTCAATATGCACTTAATATTTGATATGGTATCTTCAAGTAGACGGACACTTCACATATACATTTGTGGGTGGGGTAGCCCACTAATTGGGGTAGCCCCCATAGAAACCTACTGCCCAATTTTGTGTTTTTGTATGAGAAACTTCTTTGTTAAAGTCAATATTAGGTTGAAATGCGACGTGGTGCCTACAATAGACTAATGGGCGTGTCCCGCCTACTTTTTGGGGTAGCCCCCATACAAACTCACCTTCCACTTTTGTTTTTTTTTTTTATAAAAAAAATTCTTAATTTAAATTAATATTTGCTTTAAATTCGATTTAGTGGATTGTAATGGACAACTGCTTCATATACATATACAAATGGGCGTGTCCCGCCCACTTTTTGAGGTAGTCCCATACAAATCGACAGCTCACTTTTATGCATTTGTGTAAAAAATGTAACTATCAACTTGAAATTCGATATGACGGCATCTTTTAAATGTTCGCTTCATACACATCTACCTTTTTAAACCCCTCACATTTATGTTTTACAATACGATTTAAAATTTCTTGTGAATAGTATTAGAGCTTCGGTTCAACCGAAATTAACGTTTTTTCTTGTTTTTTTTTTTTTGGTTTTGTACCACTGTGATACGTATTGAAAATATTGGTAGTCATCATGATACAGAATCCTAGCAGAGAAACTTATGTCATAGCACTGGCTATTATAAACCGATGTGGTGATTAACAAAAAAAAAAAAAAAAAAAACTATTTGAGAAACTATATTTCTGAATCGCTGAAACCGCATAATTTATTAAAACTGGTACCGAAGCAAAAATTTGGGTTTCAAAACATTTAACTTTGAATCAAGTGCCCAGAAAAGTGTTTCGAAAATAAGCCACTTTGCTCCGTTTTTTTTGTCTAGATATGGCACAAGTGATCATAAAGTTGTGTTGAACAAATCATCAGTAAGAGTAATACGCTCCTACCTAAAGTGAAGTCCTTTTTATAGCACACATTTAGATGCTTACATACAACGCAAACCATTAATGCTGGAGCTATACTACTTGGCGTTTTTAATAGCTACTTTCGCAGATGAACCTAACATTTTAATAAACGCAATCAGCTTTTGGGAGTACCTAGTCAAGAGCTTTATACCTCAGTATGAAGTTTTTCTGATAAGGCATTGTCAGATTATGAGAATATTTCTCTATAGTCTTGTATATGTTTTTAGTTAATATGGCTCATTTGTATACTTCTTTTCTATCTATATCCATTTATCATATCTATATATATATATATATATATATATATATATATATATATATATATATATATATATATATATATATATATATATATATATATATATATATATATATATATATATATATATATATATATATATATATATATATATATATATATATATATATATATATATATATATATATATATATATATATATATATATATATATATATATATATATATATATATATATATATATATATATATATATATATATATATATATATATATATATATATATATATATATATATATATATAGAGAGAGAGAGAGAGAGAGAGAGAGAGAGAGAGAGAGAGAGAGAGAGAGAGATATATATATATATATATATATATATATATCTCTCTCTCTCTCTCTCTCTCTCTCTCTCTCTCTCTCTCTCTCTCTCTCTCTCTCTCTCTCTCTCTCTCTCTCTCTCTCTCTCTCTCTCTAGAGAGAGAGAGAGAGATATATATATATATATATATATATATATCTCTCTCTCTCTCTCTCTCTCTCTCTCTCTCTCTCTCTCTCTCTCTCTCTCTCTCTCTCTCTCTCTCTCTCTCTCTCTCTCTCTCTCTCTCTCTCTCTCTCTCTCTCTCTCTCTCTCTCTCTCTCTCTCTCTCTCTCTCTCTCTCTATATATATATATATATATATATATATATATATATATATATATATATATATATATATATATATATATATATATATATATATATATATATATATATATATATATATATATATATATATATATATATATATATATATATATATATATATATATATATATATATATATATATATATATATATATATATATATATATATATATATATATATATATATATATATATATATATATATATATATATATATATATATATATATATATATATATATATATATATATATATATATATATATATATATATATATATATATAGATTTACTACAATTATTTTCAGTTGCAGCCAAACACCTGTCGTAAATGTTTAGCTCTTTATTTATTAATGCATATAGATAGTTGTGTCGATTGGATATTGGATAATCGTTCGATATTTGTTTTCATTACCTACATACTATGTACATACGTACTTTGTGTCTTATTTTGTATTTGTGTTTATTTTGTTAGTCGAATGCTATTTTTAACACTCATGTGACAGCTGTCAGTCATGTGCGTTTGGCAGTAATGCGCTACTGCTATCTCTGGCCCATTATAACTATGTACATATTTTCCTATTTTCCCTTAGTTCCAGTGCAGCTTGTTTTCACTGTACTACAGACTTTATGCGTCTCTTTCGCACTTTGTACACAGCAAACAATTTCGTAGGTTGAATTTGCCAAGTTCAGAAGTTAGTTTATGGGTAAATTTGTTTTATTTTTTTGTGGCGTAAGTCGAGGATTTGTATTGGCGCTACCCAGTACAGTGGGTTGGTTGGTCACGAAGTTTTTGTTAAAAAATTTGTTTTTAAATTTTTGTTTTTCTAGCCAGTACATACATACGGATATGTGCATACAGCTTCCATACAAAAATTCTTTGCATTTATTTTGTTGTATCGAACATGTTTGAATTAAAGCAATGATTAATATTATCAAATGTCAGACGTCCTGGGTGCAATCTCCGTTCCTCTAAAATTTCTTCAAATTGTAATTTTGTTCTTTCTTAATCTTTCTAATCATTTCATGCGCAACAAAAATGTTCCCAGTCCTCTATTCCATCTATTATTATATTAATCGTAGTCGGTTCCGAACATTTTCGTTTTGATTTTGCCACACATATTTACATTTACTTTCGACAGATCTTACCCAAACTCCCGGATACCTAATTATTTTTCGTTCTCTTTTAAATGTCCATAATTCCAAACTTTGTCTAATAGAGGGGGTGGAGATATTCGACAATAACGTTATTCGTTCTTGGTAAGCGAAATTCAGCACATCCGAATTGCCTGCTTTGTTTTCATATTTTACGTTTCCTAATTGATGCATTCGTACAGACGGCTCATTCCGAATTTCACCGAACAAGCGAAACCTTTATACGACGTCATAAAAAATAAGAATAAGATGTTCCATTGGGGAGAGGACCAACAACGTGCATTCCAGCAATTCAAGAAGCTACTGACTGAGGCCCCAGTGTTATCATGTCCCGATTTTACGAAGACTTTTACGCTACAAACCGACGCCAGCGATTCTGGTGTGGCGCAGTACTCACTCAAGAGGTCGACGGCGTTGGCGACGGTTAGCATTGCAGCTTTTTCTATTGTTCCTTGTATGTATGTAGGTCCGCTTTTCCTTTCGAGAGCAAGCATTGGAGCGCTGCGCTATCGCCTTCCATTCTTGGTTTGGTGGCCAAGCACGTCAGTGCAATAAATTTGCGGCCATGTGTTCGTGTGTTGTGTTTATGCTCTTCTCAGTTCAGTATTGAAATTGGCAATACAAATTAAGTGAATATGAAGCTCATATTAAACTGACCTTAGAATTGATCCGATTTATTGGTAGATCGAAGACCGGAATTCATGGAATGTTTGACGATAAGGTCGGCCGACCGCTGTATAGAACCTTATTTTTGTACATTCTTCACACTACTTATTCGTTTCGACAACGTTATGAGTCGGCGACAGCAATGTTCGATTGACAAATTCGCTCCCGTACGAGACCTTTGGGAATGCTGGTCCGAATCGCTTTCACACTTTTCCAATACTTGTGAATGTGTGACAATCGACGAGCAGCTGCACGGCTTCCAAGGTCGATGTCCGTTTTGCCAATACCTGAGCGGTACGGCATATAGTTCTAAATTTGTGCCTGCAAACGTCCTACGTCTGAGAAATTCAACCATACCTAAGCTAAGCAGCAGGTGGACGGCCGGAAAGGAACCAAGGAAGTATGTTTTCGTCAATTTGGTCATATGATTGAAAGGACATAACGTCACTGTCGAAAAATTTTTCACTTCCCACGTACTGGAACAAAAACTCCTGCGGAAAGGGCTAACATTGGTTGGTTAGTATTCCGTTCAAGCAATTGCAAGTCGAAATCGTTTCACTGTATCGCTCGACCTTTGCCTTTGCTGAAAACACAACGCTGGTATTGTATGTGAACCGTATAAACAAACTCATTATCCTCATGAGCACTATGCATGCTTCAGCTCAGGTTGTACCGGAACCAAAGCTGGTTTAAAGAATGAATCGATCGAACGGATTTGCAGTGTGTGCACAAAATGTTTCCCTTATCAGTATAAAAACATCAGATTTGTTCTGCATATGCGGATTTTCGCACATCAGGGACACATTCGTTTCTGGATGCTAGGCTACAAGACTTTTTTTTTTAGTCTACAATAATAGCTGATCAAATCAAATGCATTCCATTGCACTCGCTCTTCTGACAGTTTTCGCTTTCGCAATTTTAAACGCCATTTTGACCGTTTCAATGCGAGAGAGCACACACAAACAACGTTTTACCGTTACATTAGACCGTTAGTCAGTGACATCTAATGCAACATGGCATCAGCTGTCAAACACAAAGAATGAAATACAATGCATATTTTTTGGCGCCATACTCTTACTTTACGTGTCGGCTATAATATGTAAATATGTATGTAAATATATCTTTACATACATACATGCATACATACATATATGAGTTTTTTTTTGCGTATCGCGCAAAATCTCAATTGACAATTTTATTAAAATTGTCGTGTCGTTAAAACCGAAAGGTCACAAATATTTTAGAAATACGAACAATAATGTTGCTCTCTTTCTCTCTCTTTCTCTCTCTCTCTTTCTCTCGCTCTATCTACTGTATCTATCTCACTTACACATTTACTGTCTGTCATTGACATACTTTCAGACGCACTTGTTCAGAGTTGCTTGTTAGGCTTCTATATAGACTTGCTTTGGTTTTCATGTGGCAAGGCATAGACAGGTGGTTGAAGAAAGACAATCTGACGCGATTTAACGCAATATGCGTCGCTGAGTGCCTCTTAGTTAGATAGACAGACAGACAGACAGACAGACAGACAGACAGACAGACAGACAGACAGACATATAGATAGACTTATGTCATGAGGAAGCGAACTGAACTGGCATGACTGACTGAATGACTGAATGACTCACAGACTTATTGTTTCATTGTTTCTACTTTTGATCTGTGTTTGTTGCTTATTCAAGTACGTTGTGTTCAGTTGGCTAGGATAAAACAAGAAACGATGCTATAGTCCTGGAGATCGATTATATAATACTCTGCACACTTTTTTTATTCATATAAATATTTTTGGCATGCTTTTCGCAGAAGATGGATTATTTTTGTTGTGCATGAAATTATTAGAAATTATTAGAAAGAAACAAATACAAAAAAAGGTGAAATTTAGCATCGAGTGTGGGTTAAAACCAGTTCGCCTGGATGTTAGGCTGCACGTTAGACAGTTGAGTTATCGATATCTCAAATACAGGGTGTCTCAAAAGAAAGTTCACATTTAAAAAATCGATAAAAAAAGTAAGTAGTTTATTGAAAAAATGTTTATTACATATATTAAAATACTCACTTTGGGAATTTATTTCTTAAAAATGATATTACCTTACCCAAATGTAAACCGTTGCGTTCACGGCATTCATTTAATCGAGCACTAAAATTTCCTATGACGGCCGAGAAACGCTCCATTGCGACTAAATTCCCAAAAGCTAGGCTACCGATTGACATACCCCCGCGCCCTTTGGAATAGTTGCTTTCACGCAATCAGCAAATCAAATGTGAACTTTCTTTTGAGACACCCTGTATATAATGATATAAGTATACAATTTATACAATATAAACTATTTTTAATTAGATTAACCTTTTGTATGTAGTTGTATGTAGACTGTAAATATTTCATAACTTGCTAGAAGTTCAGAACACACACATAACACAAGATTTTCTAATAAATTTTAACTATTTCGTGGCGTCAATATCTGCGAAGACGTAGATCAAAAGTATCCGGATGGGGAAGATCTCACTATAATCAAAGGCAAGAACACCAAGCGAATATGAAGAAAAGTATGAGAGTAGAAAAGTTGTGTCCTTGTTTGTGATCTGATGGATCTGGACAGCCTAATAGTGATGCGTTGTAAAACAATTTTACATATTATACATTTCTAACATGGATTGGTACAAGTGTGTCTTTACGAGTTAAGTTTCGATCGATCAAGCGATTTTATCGTCATAAAGTTAGCATTCATTCCGTGTTTCCAGTTGATATCGCTCCGAAAAATAAATTCTTATCTACAAAGAACAAGAAGTGAGAATCTGCACTTCGTTGACTTCAAAGTTATTTACCAAAATTTGCTTTAAGTAGCAGACCCGGTTCTACGATTTTTTCGAACCGGGGCGAAAAATTGATAGTGGCGCCCCCACACCCCCCGCCCCTTCAGTGTTTGAGAAAACTGGGTGTATTGGCAATACAAAAGTTTGTTTTTCAAACATAATATATTAAGATTCGATTACTTGATAAAAAAACTATTAGAATGTAGGAAAAGAGGCTTCACTTGTTCAATATTTCTAATTCTTGTCCTCCATGAATCTGCCGCCCGGGGCAAGTGCCCCGTTTTACCCCTCCTTAGATCCGGGGTTGCTAAGTACTATTATGAAGGACATTTGTGTAGAAAACTATCGTTGACTCCACTTGACTGATATAAAATCATCAACGTTCTTCTTTAAAACAAATGTCATATGAAATAGTACCATAGAAAACTACCATAGACCTTCAAGGTCTTCTTTTGAAGGGACATTTTGTTTGTCAGTGCAGATATTACGAGTATTATTCATTAGCTGTTCCAAAATGCTCGCTTTCGTTTATTGGTCGACGTTAAATCCGCAAGTGACGTCAAAACTTCTCCAACGCTACTCTAGAGATTTTTTTTTTTAGAAACTGAATAATTGATGTGGTAACTTCGAAAGAACGGATGCTTGACATATACGTTAATGGGTGACCCGCCCACTATTTGAGGTAGCCCCCACACAAACCATCCGCAAACTTTTGCCTTTTTGTAGGGCAATTTCGTGGAGCTGCACTTATGTGACTTTGCATATCGAGGTCGCCAGTATCTACAATGTGAATGGCAAGGAGCGTTATAAATTCGCCTTCCCCTACAGAAAGAGATATAATACATAGCGGTATTTTCGAAATCCGAAAGTGGAGTTTGAGATAAATGCTTTTATTCCACTGGTTTACAAATTTCAATTTAAGAAAGACAGAAACTATCATTGCATTTTTTATTTTTATATTTCGGTTTAAGTAAAATCATAAATTGAAAAATACAAATATACCGTTATCTAGGCGTATGACTCAAAAAATAAACCACAACGAAGTACTTCGTCTGGTTCACGTTTACATCTAGGCACAGGAGACGTCACTGCTTCACAATCTCCGAGAATGCCATTATAACTCGTCTTTTGTTCGCTCTGTTGATAACAGTGACATCAGCATATCCGATCCACCACACCATCAGGAGATATAAATTATTCGAACGATAAAAGTTCACATCAAAAGGCTTGGAGAAGTCCTTTTCTGTGTGTGATAGCTTTATGATGCAAAGACATAGTACGCCCTTAGCTAGAAAAGCAGACTTATAATGGACAAATAGGTTGTGTGTGTGTCTTTGTTGTTCTCACGGGGCTTCTACAGGGGTTGTCGCCTTTGGAACATCATTGTTATAATCTATTCATAATGGCATTTCAACGTGAATCGAAAAAAAAAAAAATGAAATGCAATGCGTGTCAAAATATTGATTTCGAAAAATAAGGGACACCCTATTGTACAATGTGTGTTTTCTAACTTAGGCCAATTACTTATCAAACCACTCTCGTGGTATTTGTCTGATAGCTACTGGATGCACTGTAGATCCTAGAGGGTATACAGTTCATACTCATACTTAACGCTGACTGCATTAAATGTATTATTAGTTCGATGTTCCCTTTCTATAAAAACATTTCTGCAGAAACATTTGTGCTGGAATATATGTATGTGGATAATTCTCTTTTTTGTTTTCTTTGTTTGTATTTTATTTACATTTGTTTATGAATTATTAAAAAAGAGGTTAATATGCACAGCGCACAGCAGGATAAACTGAGAGAAGAGCAACAGAAGCTGCTAGGGTAAGTAGTAGCGTCGTAACAGCTGAAGCAGAAATAGGCAGACAGATGGACAGACTGACTTGACTGACAGACATACAGATAGACAGATAGACAGATCGTAACTGAGCTGAACTGAGCTGAAACCAAGTACATATATTCGTATAAGCAAAGGGATAAACGAAGGGATAACTGAGAAGTCGAATTGAGTCGGGTCGGGTCGGGTTGTGTTGAATTGAGTTGAGTTGAGTTGAATACGAATAAGTGGGCATGGCCACTGAAAAGTGGGAATCAGCGCAAAGCCAAAGAAATGGAAATTTAGTTCATTAGGCACAGTGCGCGATGGAGTGGCAATGACTGTAGAAGGCATACAGACAAGGAACCAGCCAGGATACTCCTATATATGAGTGTATGCAGTAGGCAAGTGTGAGATGAATAGTAGGCAGGCAAGCAGGCAGGCAAGCAGGCAGGCAGGCAGGCAGGTAGATGGGCAAATGACAGAGTGTAGTGTGAAGCGTCGAGAGTAAAAGAACAGAACGAAGCTTTGCTTTCATTACCAGGCGAGGTGCTACTTGGCTGTGCTTTGCTGTGCTTGACTATGGCATAAAATGTTTGCGCTGGGAATGTTTACCAGTGGCGTGCCGTACTGGGATTTATTCTACACCTTGTGTATATCCTGTATGAGAATTTTCTACTGCTTCATAGTTGTACTCGTCCTCGTCCTCGTCCTTATTTCTTCGTTCGTTCTTTACATCTTTTTACTGTGTTTCAACATTCTTTGATTTGGAAATTAAGGGCGTGCTGGTTGAATAGCAACGCACAAAAGCTGCAACTGAAGCTGGCAAAAAAGTGCAAAAAAGTGAAAAAAAAAACAAAAACAAAAAATAGAATAAGAGCGCAAAAGTTCATTGGACTACTGACTCTAGTAAATAAGGGCATGTGACACACATGAAGTACGCTCCCAGCTTAAATGCGCTACGCATATAGTGTAAACAAGTAGAAATGCTGCAGTCGCGAGTGCACGGCTTACGGAAATACGCGTTTTCTAAGTTATAAAAGATTTTGAGTGTTGCCTTGTAAATATGTATATTGTGCGCCTTCGCAATCCTGAGTGTTGTTATGTGTTACCTGACATTTCCATTAAAAAGTTTGACATTTAAAACATACGCATAAGCTTTTGATGAACGAGCACTATTTGTACTGTTTACAGTGACCTAAAAAATTCATCGATTTGTTTATGTTGCTGCATAAATATGTTAAAGAAATAGCACCTCTATGACAAATCATGGATATGAGCTAGCAGCAAAACAGCGATCGACTGAATGCGTGTTTCAAGACTAGCCAAATTGAACGAAATTTGTTCTCGTACAAAGCACTTCGCGCCAAATGGTCGCCTGTTTTTACGAAAAAACTGATCATGTAGCAAATGTTGGATTAGAGCAACGTAGACTGATAAATTCTGAGTGATACCCAAGCATTTGTTTGCTAGTACTAGTTTTCGGAGTTTGGAGGAAAAGAAACTGCCGAAAACGGATCGTTCTCCACCTCATTCTCACACATCGGTTCACACAAGAAAGTTCTTGAGCACTGAAAACAACGAATTGGTGCCTTACAACACTGACTTGGCAATCAATTTCTTTTTATTATCGGACATCAAAAATAAATTGCAAGATAAGATGAAGTAACAGTCGGCGCCTTTAAGCAATTCGTTTTGGAGATACACACTTCTGAGTGACAAAAGAGCCTCGGACATTGGTTCTAACGCATGCAGAGTGTGTTGATTATGGAAAAGTGATAAAGAGCCGTTAGTATAATGATAAATTACTGTTTTTTTCTTTTTTTTTTTTGTCATTTTAGGCGCACAATATAAAAACCAATCCTCGTGTAAAGAATATTATAAAATATTTAATATAAAGCTAAATTTATTTTCAAAATGTAGCTTTGATTTTTGTGTACTTAAACGCGTAAATTTACTTGCTCCATAAGGTTCCTCCGATTGTGCTAATAAAAATGCTTGCCTCTTTTTGATGTGAAACATCTTTATTTTTACTGCCAATATGGAGAATTTTTAGCGTCATGTCCGCGTCGTAGCCTATTCTTGAAGCCGGTATTTAAACTTATTTTGATACAATGAATTTACTTTACTAAGTTAGTTAGTAATATGTTCCAAGCAAACAAAGAAACTAGCAGTCTAACTTTAATTGTTCTGTCAGGTTATAAAAGGAGTACTATAAGTTTACTAGACAGCATGCCATATCGTGTAAGATTAAATACATATATTTCTGACCAACTATAAATTCGTTTGTTCATACGTACGTTTGTTGCATCTAAAAAGTATTTCTGTATGATGCATATATTATGCATCATAATAAAATTTGATTTGAGGCATCTAACAGCTATTAAAGCTTCGGGGCCACCAAACTATTTAGTGTTTAATGTTTAACATTGGAGTCGATTGTCATCGACTAAAAGATACGCTGTACCCAATCGCAGAGTTTCTAGTTGAACCACATATGATCCCCTCTAGTTCTACATACATATATGGTATATTTTGGCGGATAATCCATAAGATCCAAAAAAAAAGACAAACTAAGTAATGGATATATAAGATTTCCTGGCTGAATCGAGTACATTACATTCTCAAATCGCAAAGAAGCAATAACAAAAACAAAAACATTTTATTAGCAAAAATTTATTTGCAGGTGAGACACATCAGTCATCGAGTGAGAAGTCATATACAAAGCATATAGTAGCAAGAAGTTGCAGCATATTGTCGGTGACTGATGATGTACTGTTGCGAAATTCGAAACACGTGTCTTACCGGAAAATACAATTTTTTTCGAATAAAATGTTGTTGTTACTCTGTTTCGAATTCAACACTTCTCAATGTTGTGATCTCAAGTCAGCCAGAGAAACTCTTATATTCTGAAATTAGCTTGCTAAACACCTTCATTTAAAAGAAAAACTACATTTGTAAATAACTATCAGACTTAAAATAGTGTAAATAACCAAGTTTGGTGGCTTAGTCTCCTGTAGGCTGAGATTAAGCCATACGAACGGAGGCACTGACGAACATGGCTTTCTCGATTTCATTTCTGATTTTGAATAACAATATACGTATATATCTTATGAGGTCTGCCACACCTATCAATATTATTTTGTACTGGTTCACCCTGACGCTCCAGTTTTCAATAACCCTGTGACACATTGTGGCTGGTATGATCGGGGCGGTGCTTTAAATAAGCAATTTAACATAATCTCACATCATATGATCTCGTGAGCTCAACTTTTGACGCATTCTTATGCAAGCTATATAGCAAGTAGAGATGTCTTATTGTAAATAAATACATCAAATTCGTCGAAGGAAGAGTCCGATACCATGGCGACATCTGTAGAACGGCTTGAAACTGATAAGTTTTGGTCTGCTTCCAAATTGACTCCATTGGCAAACGATTTATTTATGGTGAAATGGTAAACCGTACTGAACACAAAGAACACCACACGTTAATGTGTCAATACCCAATTGATTAACAAATATGGACGTCAAAGTTTGTAGGGTTTGATCTGATGCACTGTTGAACCTTTTGTGAAGTTTGAAATCAAAAACTATGTTGACAAATTTGAAAGCTTAACTTTAAAATTTACCTTTTATTTATGTAGAGCTTAGTTTTGTATAAGCATTATTAGGGGATCAATTTAGGGCATTGGTGGTGTTTCAAAGCTAATATTTATACAAAATTGACTCTTTGTTAATGATTTATGACTTCTACCGCGTCTTGTACACTGAGTAAGAAAGCGAAGTAGGTTTTGATGTGTTACGATTTTTACTAAGTGATTGAACGAAGTGATTGAATTTAAATGGTTTCAATAATTGTTTTCAGTGTTGAATGTTTTTTACTTTAATAAACCAAACAACAACAATACAGCGAAGGCTCGATTTTCTTCGCGACGCATAGAATCATAAAAGTGTTCATTTTGCTTAGATTTATGACTTCAAAAACTCTGTTTGTTGTGAATGTGGTTGTACTGCTCCCGATTTAAATGAAAAGTTCGGTTATTTTTAGATCGTACCTTCTATGTGTTTTCTATAAAAGGATCTCTATATATGAACAGTGATGGCTATGACTGCTTTATGGACCACTATTGAATATTATACGGAAATTTGGTACTTATTAAGTTTTGAGTGTCTTACTTTATAATAGAAAAGAAATTTGGATGATGAGAGCCATGTTTCAAAGTGGGCGCGGCATACTCTCTTTGAACTCACAATATTCTAAAAGTATAACAAAATTCAATGCGTTACAAACTCTCCGAAAAAAAAAAAAACGTGATAATTAACTTTACATGCAGGGTATAATAAGCATTGTAGAAGTGCTTAGGTGATGAGCGGGTTGGGTACGCATTCTATGCTACTCTCTCACTAAGCGTCTCCATGCAAATATGTATCTCGCTCTTAAGCTGCGTTTCATTTAATGGTTTTCGAGTGAAAATACCATTTTTATAGCATATTTTTTGGCATTACGCGTTTAACGCAAATATCGTGTGTGTATATAGTACCTACTACATATGTACATACTCGTATGTATGCAACGTAGCTGCTTTAAAATAGTAATTAGGCCAGACGTTCAGTTGTGATGATGCTGTTTACTCTTTGCATTATTTCACGTACATGTTTTCTACCAACATACTCGCGCTTATATCGTATTATTGCATATTTTCAGGCATCTAGGCATGTACATACGTAGGTAATCCCAATAATTTCAGAATATTTCACGAAAAAAAAAAAATAACAAAAAAAAACAAAAAAACAAGCGCCATATTTTTCTTCCTTACTCGTATTCATAGATCCGCACAATAGTAAAATATAGTATGTTTCATTTTCCGTTAACGATTAAATTGTCATAAATTGCACAGATCTGGCAACGCTATTGTCATTTGTATTCAGTTTGGTTTGGCATTTTATCTCGAATAGACTAACTCCAGCACAAGGCTTGCAAATTGTACAAAGTTATTTCGAAAATCGTGCTTCACTTTTAAATTGGCATGTACCGTTTTCGCAGCACGTACATATATTCTAAATAGAAAGTGGTCGAAATTTGGACTTCATATTCATTTGGAAAACATATTTAACTACCAATGACATAAAACTTTCATTCTAATGAAGATAATTTTCAGTTTGAAATTATGTAATTGCAGTTATTCAATTCAATTATAAAAGTTCTACACATCATAAAAAAAAAAATACTCTATACATTGGAAATCCCATAGTTGTTTTTGTCAGAGTTTTCAGAAATACGTCACTACCACATTTCATTTCTGCGAATTTTCTTTAACTACCAATATTATTTATTAAAATTTTCAAATTGCTTTTGGTAGAATTTTATATTTACGTAGTTTACGTCCATTTAAGCCGAGACGTTTAACTGTTATGTATATATAGTCGGCACTAGTCGGCACAATTATTTTGACGAAAACAAAATTAGGCATTTTTCTATTTAACTTTTAATTGACTTAAAATAACTTCATGATATTTTTTTCTCTTTCATTTATTACTAATACTCGTTAAGTAAGAAAGTACGTTTGATTGACTCGATGTTCTAAGATTGACAATACTAGAGCCAAATCGAGCAAATAATGAACGTAGTGCTCAGGTCGATGAAGTGTGACCTTACTGTTATTGTTAGATTTTTATTGTAACCCAGATCATTCTAGATGAATTGTGGTAGTGTCTTCGTTGCATGCGGCTGATAGTACCATTTTAAATTTAGTTCCAAATATCCATTGATTTTTATGGCTCATCGGTAACCATACAAATGGTCTTTTCTTATGAATGAAGTTACATTCTGAATTTGATATATTGTGGAACGTTTGGAATTCACAACCAGTGTTAGAAAATATTTATTGTATTGTTTATTGTAACAAATATATGTATCAATATTTTGCGGTTAAAACGTTTTCATGTTTTCCCAGCTTAAAGCAAAACTTTGATCACGATGGGATGTGCTCCTTACTCACAACCAAAATAGGTCAAACACTCGTAGTAACTTGTTAGAGCTGAGTTGTACGTAGTAATACGAAAATCCTGATCGCCAAGTTGATCAAATTTTCTTTACTCATATAGTCGCTACTTGATGTTTCAAGTTAACTGTATGTCCAGTAGACATTTGTATCTCTCTGGATCATGTCGGGGTCACCAAAAATGTTTATATTCAGACAAGGGAACGAAATAATTGTAATTCACACACAAGCACTTGTAACTTGGAGCGCAATTAATCGCTTTTGAACGGATATTAAAACACTATAGCGTACATACACAGGCACTTGTAACCTGGATTGCAGCTATATTTGAATATTCTAGTTTCGGTAAGAACCAACCCTGTTGGCGCTGTATGCACATGCAGGCACTTGTGAAATGGAATGCGTTTTTTCTGATTATTCCAAACAAAACTAAGCACTTGTTTCTTTGAGTAATTGATTTTAACTAACTCTTTATTTATAAAATGTAGTAACTTATACAGGGTGTCTCAAAAGAAAGTTCACATTTAAAAAATCGGTAAAAAGAAAAGGTAAGTAGTTTATTGAAAAAATGTTTATTACATATTAAAATACACACTTTGGGAATTTATTTCTTAAAAATGATATTGTCCAAATGTAAACCGTTGCGTTCACGCCATTCATTTAATTGAGCACAAAAATTTCCTATGACGGCTCGGCAGGTATTCTCCGTGATGGCTGCCATTTCGTGACAGATATTTTCTTTTAATTGTGCCAGGGAAGTCGGTTTGTTGCCGTAAACTTTAGATTTGACGTAACCTCACAGGAAAAAGTACATAGGGAATTCGTGGAGACCTATTTATGTCACCTATCCTGGAGATCATCTGGTTTATGAATTCAAGCCTTTGCCCAGCATCCTGAGGCTTTAATTCTTGCACCAACTGAATTTTGTAGGGGTGCAGCTTTAAATCTTTGTGTAAAATGCGGAACAATGATGATCTATGCACGTTTAAAGCAACAGCACACTTCTGAATCGAAAGGTCCGGGTTGTCACGAACAGACTGACTAACACTGTCTACGTTTTCGAACGTTCTCGAAGACCTTGGACGCCCGGATTTTGATTTCTCCAGCGTTGAACCGGTCTCTTCAAACCCATTTCCAATGAGTCGACGGCTTGGCGCATCAATTAAATATCGGACATGTCGAATACTGCAGAATTTTATACGCGCTACAGTCGCTGAATTACCGTTTTTGTAAAACTAACGTACGCACAACGCACGGTCCACTCCCGCGAAACGCTCCATAGCGACTTAATTCCCAAAACCTAGGCTACCGATTGACGTACCCCCCCCCCCCCCCCCCCCACGGAATAGTTGCGTTCACAATATCAGCAAATCATATGTGAACTTTCTTTTGAGACACCCTGTATATTAATCGAAATTCCAATAAATTCCAAAATTATTTTAATTATTTATTTTTGTTGTTCGCTCTGCCGAGTATCAGGTTTCGTCGGCAAACAGCCTGGTCAGCACATTTGGCTTTGCGTGTGCTAACTCCTCCGTTCTTCTTTCGGTCGGCTCAGTCATGCGAGTTTTAGGTTTCGTCGGCAACTATGCTGCAACGGCATTCGGGCAGACAGCTTGATCAGCACATTAAGCCTTGCGCTTGCTAACTTGTATATAGTTATTTGATTTTGTTGACATCACTCTTTTTGATGATAATATATGTAATTATATTGTTTTTTCATATGCCTTTATCGATTGTGATAAGGCGTATTAATAAAAATGTGTCGCCCCATTTGGCTTCAATAACTTTTTGAAGGCGTCTTGGAATTGAGTCAACTAAATTTTGAAGAATCTCCAAGGATATCTCGTTCCAAATTGAAGCGACTACGGAAATTATCTCTTCTTTGGTGTTATGTAAGGAAGCAAGTCTTTTACATTTCATAAGAGACCACACGTTCTCGATCACAATGTTGATGACTGTCCGGGCAAAACCTATGACTTTTTACGTTTGGGGATGTCGTAATGGATCGGCTTTTCATTGACAGTCATAATGCGATTGCGATGTAAAAAACCCTTTCTTTTTTGGTGTTCGAGAAGCTGTTCTCAAGCGAAAAATCGGCTTTCGATGTCGTGCGGCTTCAACTCTTATGACACCCAGTTTCCTTGCATTTGAGTCCATTCCATGGCTTTTAGACGCTTGCTGACTGTCGACTTATCCACTCCCAATGATTCTGACAACTCCTGAAGCTTTTGGCATTGGTCCACATAGAGCATTGATTCGCAATTCTTCGTCTTCAAACTTTTTGGGTTGACCCAGTCGTTCCTTATCTTCGAGCTCAAAATCACCACTTTTAAAGCGACCAAAGCACCTTCTACTCGATTGTTCAGATAGAGCATGCTCGCCGTAAACTTCCACTAAGAATCGATTACTTTCGGCAGCACTTTTCTTCATATTAAAGTAATGAAGAAGAATTCCCTGCAAAAACACTTTATCTGCTACGAAATTCGACATGATCGAGGCAATATTTAATATTGTTGTTTACGTTTCAAATGATACAAGCTGCCAAAGATGCTCATTGACAATAGGTTTTAGCGGCAAGGAATTGGGAACTCGAATATTGGTTCATATACTAGTCGCGGCCTCTTGTGTGAAACGCTCATTATTAATTCAAGGTCCCAATATTATATTCTTATTTGCAAGCCATAAAAAAAAATTCGTTGTATAAACAAAAAAAAAAGAATATATGTATATACGTGGGTGCCAAAGAAAACATTAGCGAATTAGCTACTAGTGATTTGCCAATTCGCTCAAAAAATTTCACTATGCCACAGAATTTGGAGCGATTTGATTTTTATAGCATTTTCACAAACCTTTTCGAACTTAACAACATAGGGTAGACATCGCGACAGAATAAATTAGTCTAGTGTTAGTTCCGCTTTATTATTAATATTTTTCAATAGAAAAATTGTTATTTCACAGTGATATTTAGTTAAATGCAAATTAATTGCATTTATGTGACATTATTTTTGTAGGTTCTAAGCAAAAAAATTTCAATTTATTGCCCGGCAAACTAAAAAGTATACCCGGCTTCTCTACCAGCTGTGCGCTACTTTTACGGTGGCATGTCAATGTAAACAAATGAATCGCGGTGAATTGCAATCAACAACAAGTGACAACAAAATTCCAAATTGTGAAAAATGAAACAAATAAGGAAGGAGACCGCAAGCGCCTCAAATGCGCATCGAACCCATTTATGGCATTTCTATGGCGACGTTGCCATATAACCGAAATAAAAACTAAGTTCAAAACTCTTTTTAAAAAAAGTGGCACCAGTGAAATACAAAACGCTTGTCTGTCGACTGTGACTGGCAATTTCAACTAGCGTTTTGTTAGCTGGTTTAGTAAAATACATATTTATTAACTAAATCATATGAAATAATTAATTATTTTGATGTAGATTAATCAGATATTGTACACCCTATCTGCAGCGATAAGCCTTTTTATTTACAACATATATTTTAGAGGCGTATTTAGTCAAATCGCTAGCTCAATTACTGGCGAATTGCATTTCACTAGTATATGAGGTCTGTGGCATGGTGAATTGAAATTGAAGTGGAATTCGAGCGAAATGGATTCCTGTGGCACCCTTGATATACAGATCTATTTCTGCTACTATGATATAAATTAGTCTAGTGTCAGTTCCGCTTTATTATTGATATCATAAATTTCGATATTTTCATGTGATTGTAAATAGTCGATTTTGTCAAGGCCGCCACATTCCTCAATAGAGCTTGCATAATGATTTGGGAGCGGAAACTGTTCATCAGCTTTAAGTATATTCTGCAGCGCATTAAGCGCTACTTGCACAATGTCCGCGTCGACGATGGGTAATAAATCACACATTGGCTTTAGACAGCCAACTTGTACTAAATAGCGTATCTGTTCCGAGGTGCCACTACTTGTGGCATTTGTTGCCTCCTTTTTCGTTTTGAAATCAGCCGTTTGCATAATCTGCATCATCTGCGGGAATATGTTAGCAATAATGACTTCCTGTATTTGTTGTCTATTGCTGCCTGCAGCATTATTCGAGATCATCCAGCAAGCCTCTTTGCTTATCCTTTCGACTGATGAATTCAAGGGATGACTTATGCAAGGCAAAGCACTACAATTTATTACCACCCGCCGTCAGACACCCGCATTAATGACCGATTGTATTTTATCATTTCGTCCATCGGACAAGTAACTTACAGCCCAGCATGTGTCACTAAGCACATCGGGATCGGTATGATTCAACAGACGCGCCAGTATTGGTAGGCCCTGTACAATTTTTAAAAAATCTGCAGGTGGATTCTTGCCGCGACACAAATTGTACAAAGTCCAAACGGCAATACGTATCATAGATAATCGTGTTGTGCCCGTACCTAGTACGTGCAACAGCGGATTTAAAATGCCTGAATCAAGCAAATAATCCCGGCACATGGCAGTATCACCGGCAATATTGCCAAGTGCCCATACCGCCTGTTCCTGCACATCAACATGCGGACTATTGATTAAATTAATAAATATTGGCACTGCATTTGTCTCTAATATAATTTTGGTCTGTTGTGATGTGCCTGAAGCAATATTAGAGAGTGTCCATGCTGCTTCAAACTGGAGCAAAGCATTGGTATCGTTGCATAGAAACTGTACAAATCTGGCCACAATTCTCTATTGTACAACTTCCTCGATTCCCGGAATCGGATCCCGTGATAAAAGTATACGAAACCTTTGTGTTGCCTCCAGTTGGTCGCTTTGTCTCGTGCTGTATAGTTGATTTAGCATCTCTACAGTAATAACCGATGGTTGTGCGCCATGGTGCGATTGCATATGATTGAAGTGTTGCTGTTGATGCTGCTGGCCATGTGGTACGTTTGAAAACTGTCCCAGTGTTGTGGGATGCTGTTGTTGTTGTTGATGCTGCTGCTGCAGATAGGTCATCTGTATTACGCTGTTTATGTGCGGCTGACATGCTTTGCATGAAACTGTGATTTAAATTAATAATTATTTTAAAATTGTTCCTCATTGAGAAAAAGCTTTCAACACAAAACAGCATAAACTATTTGCGAATTATTGTACAAACTTTAATTACACAAATTAAAATTCCTTGTAATTCACAGTCAGTTTAGTTTGTTTGTTTGTTTGTTTTTTTTTACATTTATCATTTTTAAAATTATTTTATTTAAGCAATATCAACTACAGGGTGTCTCAAAAGAAAGTTCACATTTGATTTGCTGATTGCGTGAACGCAACTATTCCGAGGGGCGCGGGGGTATGCCAATCGGTAGCCTAGCTTTTGGGAATTTAGTCTCTATGGAGCGTTTCGCGGGAGTGGACCGTGCGTTGTGCATACGTTAGTTTTACAAAAACGGTAATTCAGCGACTGTAGCACGTAGAAAATTCTGCAGTATTCGACATGTTCGTCATTTAATTGATGCGCCAAGCCCTCGATTCATTGGAAAATGGGTCGAGAAGTTTGAAGAGACCGGTTTAACGCTGGAAAAATCAAAATCCGGGCATCCAAGGTCTTTGAGAACGTTCGAAAACGCAAATAGTGTTACTCAGTCTGTTCGTGACAACTCGGAGCTTTCGATTCAGAAGCGTGCTGTTGCTTTCAAAGTGCATCATTGATCATCATTGTTCCGCATTTTACACAAAGATTTAAAGATGCACCCCTACAAAATTCAGTTGGTGCAAGAATTACCACGAGTTCATGAAATTTTTCCAGGCAAATTGATCTCCAGGAGAGGTGACATAAATTGGCCTCCGCGAAGTCCCGATTTAACCCCTATGGACTTTTTCCTGTGGGGTTACGTCAAATCTAAAGTTTACGGCAACAAACCGACTTCCCTGGCACAATTAAAAGAAAATATCTGTCACGAAATGGCAGCCATCACGGAGAATACCTGCCGAGCCGTCATAGGAAATTTTTGTGCTCGATTAAATGAATGGCGTAAACGCAACGGTTTACATTTGGACAATATCATTTTTAAGAAATAAATTCCCAAAGTGTGTATTTTAATATGTAATAAACATTTTTTCAATAAACTACTTAGCTTTTCTTTTTATCGATTTTTTAAATGTGAACTTTCTTTTGAGACACCCTGTAATTCTGTTTTTGTTGTTAATTAAGAAACGATCATATCAAATTTCAAGTTGACATTGATTATAAATTTGATTATTTCTCACACAAAAACCCAAAAGTGGGCGATGGGTTTTTATTGGAGCTATCCCTAAGTGGGTGGGTTATACACACTGATATATATCAAGTTTAAAGTTGATATACACACTGTAATAAATAAGTTTCTCTTATAAACCAACAAATCTGAGCGGTGGGTGTGTACGGGGCTATCCTTTAAAGTAGGCGGGCCATCCTATACACCATGTGAGGCATACGTTCTTAAAACAGGTTGCATATCAAATTTCAAGTTAATTTCGAAATGTAAACACATTTTTCATACAAAAACCCAAAAAGTGAGCGGTAGATTTATGTGCGGGCTGCTCTTAAAAGTGGGCGTGGCACATTGATATGTAGACTCTATTTGCTTAGGAGCATAATAAACTTCTATACTTTAATTCAGCCAAATATTTCAACAAAATTGATGCAAAATAATGTGCAGCCACACACAGAAAATCAGGCGGACATGTTTAGATGGACTCATTTTGTCGAGCTCATCAAGATTATAAATATGTATATACAACAATTATAACAAAGATGAGAAACATAAGTATTTGTACTTTGTTTTCCATATTTTGTGGTTCTAAAATAAACAATTGCCAAAACAAAAATAAACAATAGAGGTTAAGGCTACATTCGTGGTGCTCGACTTTATTATACCCTATGCGCGTCATATTTTTTTTTTGTTGTATTATGGCTTGTTTTGCCTTCAAATTGTGTTTACTACAAACTATGTTACAAAGTAGAATAAACAATTTTTGTTGCAAATCGGGGAATAGTATTAGAAAAATTTAGCAAATGTATGAAAAAAATTGTAAACTGAATGTGTTTTTTAGCAGTGCGGTAAATCGGTGGCTAGTTATGTGATTTTATAATAGATTTGTTACACAGTGCTGCACCTAGAGAGTCTAGATCGTGAGTTTAGTTTATCTAAGTTTTCTCTTACTGAGAGAACTTTTCTCTCAGACAGACAGACAGACAGACAGACAGACAGACAGACAGACGATCAGACGACTCAGATCGCTCGACACATGTTTTCTTATAACAATGCGGTACCGAGATAGAGTCTATGCCGCGAAATAGTTGCTCTAAGTCTTCTCAGACATACAGGCGTACGGACGGACGAGGCTAGATTGACTTTTCGTGCTGATTATGAATATACTTATGTGTATACTGTATGTTGTCTCCGTTGCTTCCTTCGCTATATTACATACATATTAGCAGTTCAATAAGCCCAATATAGCCTGATTAAGAAATGTTTTGTGCAGGGTATGTTTAAGTTCTGCACAAAGAGTTGATTTAGAAGGACTGGCAAAAGCATCACTGCCAAAAAGAAAAATGTTGATAGACAGTTTTTGTTTTCTACCTGGACTTACTACTCGTATCGTACTTTACCAAACTTTATTTCAAATACCTTTAAAACATTTTAGATTTTATTTTATGTAAAATAAATTTATGAATTTTATATATTTGGCAAACATTCCTTAGAGTAGAGGAAAAAGTGTGCATTGCAAGTCTTGCAGAATTTTATAATTGAAGAACTTCCTAAAAGCTCACTTTGGATAGTTGCTTTAAAAACAAAAATTGAAGTCAGTCAAACACTTTTTGTATGCACAAGATTTGAAATCAATATTTATTTTAATAAATGATTTTAACATTTATATTAAACGATTTTAATTTTGTAAAGCAAACACACACACACACACACACACACACACACACACACACACACACACACACACACACACACACACACACACACACACACACACACACACACACACACACACACACACACACACACACACACACACACACACACACACACACACACACACACACACACACACACACACACACACACACACACACACATTATATTAAGAATTTAAATACATGTTTCTATGTTTGCTGTTTTTTTTTTTTTTATGTTATAGAGTTAAGAGATATGACCGCACTATCAATATAGGCAGTGAGATGTACACCGAAAGAAAAACATGGATAGAAACAAAAGTATATATTGTTGAAATTGCGTAAACAACGCCAAATTGTCCTTTTAACAACGTTTGGTTGTTGCCTGCTTTTTTACTATTTACATTGTTGGTCAACAACGATTTAGTTGTTGTTTGTTTTTATGATATTCGCTTGTTGTTTTAGTTTTAGTTTTTGATTTAGTTGTTATTTGTTTTCACACTGTTTGCTTTGTTGGCCAACAACGATTTAGTTGTTGTTCGTTTTATACTATTTACGTTGTTGGCCAACAACACTTTGGTTTTTGTATCTTTATTCATTATTTACATTGTTGGTCAGTAACGCTTTTGAATATTTCCGACTGTAATAGAAATAAAAATTTCTATTACAGTCGGTACTAGTCTATTTACAAATAGAAAAATACTTACATTAAAACATTGTAGTACAGTTGGCATGTCTATAATATATATCGATATTTCGGAGATATTGAAATGCTTGAAAATGTTCTAAACAATTAGTTACATCAATTTTTAAACAAAGAGAAAAAAAAGGAATTATATTCAACTAAAAAATAATCTAGGCGGTATACTTCAACATTTGTTGAGACTCCACACTAATTTTATAGTTTATGAGACATATGTAGCTTTCAGTTGATCACCTCACATTTATACATATGTATGCAAGCTCACTTCGAAATGTACTTACACTATTCGAAAGCAAACCGTTATAAATTTATACGAATTTTAAACACAACAGCACCAATGGAATGGTTGAGTACCTTAGACTTGAAATAGTTGAGACCATTGAACATTCTATACACAGAAAGCCTAACAAACAATTCACAGCAAAATACTACTCAACAGCATTGGATTAGAACTAACCCCTTGAGACCTATCTCGTGGACAGTTTCCGATATCCCAAGGGTTTCTGTGATTGTTTCGTGTAGTAGAGATCTGGAGATTTGCGGAAACATCGCAGAAAGTTCATCCACAGTCAATCTGCGATCGTCACGGAGCGCATTTTCGATTTTTTCCACAATTTCGTCATTCACAATTGAAGATCTTCCGCTCCTCTGATCATCATGAACAGACGTACGACCGTTTTTAAACTCGCGATACGACTTGTACGATTCACACTCGTACGATTCATAGCTTTATCACCATATGCAGTTTTCACCTCATTATAAATCTCAAACGGAGGTTTTCCCTTCCAAACGAGATAACGAATGACGCCGTGTAGTTTGCACTTGGCGGGAGACTGGATTGACATTGTTCACGAAACGTGTTGTCGCATCGATAGTTCTCAACGTACTGACCGATCGAATCGGTCTCGTTGCAAAGGGGGGAAGTCAGGCTACACTGCAGTGTTGCCAACATTACGAAAATAAAATCAGTACACTTACTTTTTGGATATGCCACGTCGAAACTCAAAATCGTTCTAGAAACTTACACAAATTAAATAGAACGAAAGTCAATGTATTCCAGAGTTCTCCCTTTACAGCACAACAGAGAGAGAGAGAGAGAGAGAGAGAGACAGAGAGAGAGAGTGCATATTTTTTCTCTATTCTTTCAACTGAGAGCAAAGTAACCGATAGAAACAAAAAAGAGAGCAGCTATACCGAAGACGCTACATGTACTAAACGCGTTAAAGTGCATAGAAAGACGTAATTAAGCAAATAAACGAGTTCATATGGAGTCACTCATTTTACCTTTTACCTTTAACCTTTTTTGTTTTTTGTTTTTTTCACTTTTTTTGGCAAATTAAGAGAGCTGAGAGAGGAAGAAATATTTGGTGCTTGTCACTATATATAGCCCAGGGCATTACTTGCTTCTTACCTAATTTAGACCTACTCTAAACAAAAAAAAGTTACATACGTCCCTGCTGCTTTTCATAATCTATGCAACATGAAAATCAAGTGAATATGTTGTGCTCAATGGTGTGAAAAGGGTGTGCACGTTTTGCACTTAGCTATTTATACATACATAGGTGTTAAACAAAATCAATGCTTACTTTAAGGCTGCTTAGACATATATAGGTGTATTCTACTCAAAACTATGCTTTAACTTTAAACGAAATTGCGCTCAATATATTTTAATTTGTGTGTTCTTTGCAACTGCAAAATTGCTAAAAATTTGAATAATGTTGCACATGTATCTTATGGCGTAGTGGTCTAACCAAATATTAATTTTCGTCCATTTCTCTCTTTTACAGTTATACCATATGCAAACAGCTGTGCTGACGTTTTGTTTCAATAGTGCGTAAGTTTCTTTTAGAATTTAACATACGTATTTATAGCTTACTTTATAGTATGCAATGTTGAAGAAATGCATACGAGATACATTTTCATTTATCATTTGTGCGAGGGTAGCATAATAAATTAGTAAAAAAAAAAAAAAAAAATATGATAAACAAATTCATGATTATTCCGGAGTAATTTTCAAGAAATTAAATAAATTATGTACATACATATAGTAGCACCGTGCTTCGGTTTTTGAATTCGAATAAATTGTTTGGATTCGATTTCGGTTTCATTTTCAGGAGAATTTTGCTATTAATCGGTACTAATGGTGGTGAATTGGTAATGGTGAATTTACTAGTAAACTTGCCAATTCACCACATGCTATTTTGCTTAAGAGCTGTATCAGTGCAATAGTAGCATAATACCAGCATTGTTAGAATGAAGTTGGAAAAATAATTTGTTAAGTCTAAAAACTTCTTAAAAGAATGGAGGGTTTTGCATGGAACTATCGCTTAAAGTGGGGTGGATACACCCTTTGATATAGTATAAGTAGCTGTAAAGTATGCAGCCAAACAGAAAACCGACTTATCAAATTTCACGTTGAAATTAGCTGTAATAAATAAGTTTTTCATACAAAAATTTTAAAGTGTGTAATGGTTTTTATGGTGGCTATCACTAGAAATGTGCGAGGTACGTCCATTGATATATATATATATATATATATATATATATATATATATATATGAGAGAGAGAGAGAGAGAGAGAGGGGGGGGGGGGGGGGGGGTATATATATATATATATATATATATATATATATATATATATATATATATATATATATATATATATATATATATATATATGACTCTCTCTCTCTCTGAGAGAGAGAGAGAGAGAGAGAGAGAGAGAGAGAGAGAGAGCGCGCGCGCGCGCGCGCGCGCGCGCGCGCGCGCGCGCGCGCGCGCGCGCGCGCGCGCGCGCGCGCGCGCGCGCGCGCGCGCGCGCGCGCGCGCGCGCGCGCGCGCGCGCGCGCGACGACGAGAGAGAGAGAGAGAGAGAGAGAGAGAGAGAGAGAGAGAGAGAGAGAGAGAGTATATATATATATATATATATATATATATATATATATATATATATATATATATATATATATATATATATATATATATATGTAAAGGAATCGTCCATGAGAGCCACTATAACAATATGCAAGCTTATATTTAGTCTAATAAATAAGTTTTACACAAAAAAATCCAAAAGTGGGCGTTGGTTTGTATGGAAGTTACCCCTAAATTGAGTGTGGCATGTTGATATGAGTACTCTATGGCGTTAGAACCATAACAAGCTTACATACATAGTATATATATGGTTTTTTAGCCAGATATCTAAAATATGTATACAAACAAATATGCAACAATATTCAGACGTACACACACAGAGCTCTTTAGAGTAACTAGTGTGATTACACAAACAATTTCCTCGTTCTTCGTTATATGGCTTATATCAAAATGCAGAATAATGACGTATGCCACTTGGTTTTGTTGTGTTTTTGCCTATGAACAACATACACACATACGCAGCTGTTTGCATAAACCATTAAAATTTACGTAAACAATGCAAAGTGCCTATACCAAAGTGCAGAACAATGTCGTTTTGTTCTTTTTTTTTTGCCTATGAACATGCATACAGACATACGCAGCTCTTTGCATAAACCAGTGAAAATTACGCAAAAAAAATATTCTTATTCTTCGTTATATGAAACTAATAACTATTTTTATATATTGGTGTATATACTGCCATTTGAAACACTTGCCTTATGGTATTATTCCTTTGATATTATTGCACAACAGTTCAAGAAATGAACTAAACTATATCGAATTTCGTTGCAGCGTTGCCATATTTTCAGAAATATTCAGTCTTAATTTATCAGGTAGTTGAGAAAAAGAAGCTAGTATACATCACTTTTTATGACGGGAAATAACTTATTTTTAAGTCTAACTCAGGCTTTAAGTCTAATATAGTATTTTTCCAGTGTTTTCTAGTAAAATGACAAAGATGTTTTTAGTTTAGTTTAGTTTAGTTTAGTTTAGTTTAGTTTGTTTTTTTTGTTTCTTTCCACTACGTTATTGAACCGCTCTCGAAATTTATATTCCTATTCATATTTAGCATATACCACACAACTCAATTACGCTCTTCTTGTCAGCACGCCCGCCCGCCACACCGCCCACCCGCCAGCCGGCCAGCCAGCCAGCTAGCCAGCCAGAAATTCAGTCAGTTCTCTGACCAGCGGTCTGATTCGTCCTTTTGTTTGTTCGGTAGTCGTTTCATGTCGCCATCGTTTCAATATTCTGTTTATATTCATGCAATCCTTCGTTAGTTTGTTTGGCTGTTTCCTTGCTTGCTCACATCGACATCACACTTGTGGCTCATGTTGTATTAATATAATCACTTTTGGGATTTTGTGGCTATAACAGCAACTACGACTACAACTATGGCTATAACAAAACAGCGGCACAACTTTGACAAGTTCTAGTATGTGTTTTAGTTTACTTTAGTTTAGTATGGTTCAATGTGATGTCAGTGTGTGTGTGTGTGTGTACCTATCTGTAGATACAATACCACACTTTAGTCTATCTATCTGTCTTTCTATCAAACTATATATTTATCTATCTATCTATCTATCTATCTATCTATCTATCTATCTATCTCTCTCTCTCTCTCTCTCTCTCTCTCTCTCTCTCTCTCTCTCTCTCTCTCTCTCTCTCTCTCTCTCTCTCTCTCTCTCTCTCTCTCTCTCTCTCTCTCTCTCTCTCTCTCTCTCTCTCTCTCTCTCTCTCTCTCTCTCTCTCTCTCTCTCTCTCTCTCTCTCTCTCTCTCTCTCTCTCTCTCTCTCTCTCTCTCTCTCTCTCTCTCTCTCTCTCTCTCTCTCTCTCTCTCTCTCTCTCTCTCTCTCTCTCTCTCTCTCTCTCTCTCTCTCTCTCTCTCTCTCTCTCTCTCTCTCTCTCTCTCTCTCTCTCTCTCTCTCTCTCTCTCTCTCTCTCTCTCTCTCTCTCTCTCTCTCTCTCTCTCTCTCTCTCTCTCTCTCTCTCTCTCTCTCTCTCTCTCTCTCTCTCTCTCTCTCTCTCTCTCTCTCTCTCTCTCTCTCTCTCTCTCTCTCTCTCTCTCTCTCTCTCTCTCTCTCTCTCTCTCTCTCTCTCTCTCTCTCTCTCTCTCTCTCTCTCTCTCTCTCTCTCTCTCTCTCTCTCTCTCTCTCTCTCTCTCTCTCTCTCTCTCTCTCTCTCTCTCTCTCTCTCTCTCTCTCTCTCTCTCTCTCTCTCTCTCTCTCTCTCTCTCTCTCTCTCTCTCTCTCTCTCTCTCTCTCTCTCTCTCTCTCTCTCTCTCTCTCTCTCTCTCTCTCTCTCTCTCTCTCTCTCTCTCTCTCTCTCTCTCTCTCTCTCTCTCTCTCTCTCTCTCTCTCTCTCTCTCTCTCTCTCTCTCTCTCTCTCTCTCTCTCTCTCTCTCTCTCTCTCTCTCTCTCTCTCTCTCTCTCTCTCTCTCTCTCTCTCTCTCTCTCTATCTATCTATCTATCTATCTATCTATCTATCTATCTATCTATCTATCTATCTATCTATCTATCTATCTATCTATCTATCTATCTATCTATCTATCTATCTATCTATCTATCTATCTATCTATCTATCTATCTATCTATCTATCTATCTATCTATCTATCTATCTATCTATCTATCTATCTATCTATCTATCTATCTATCTATCTATCTATCTATCTATCTATCTATCTATCTATCTATCTATCTATCTATCTATCTATCTATCTATCTATCTATCTATCTATCTATCTATCTATCTATCTATCTATCTATCTATCTATCTATCTATCTATCTATCTATCTATCATATCTATCTATCTATCTATCTATCTATCTATCTATCTATCTATCTATCTATCTATCTATCTATCTATCTATCTATCTATCTATCTATCTATCTATCTATCTATCTATCTATCTATCTATCTATCTATCTATCTATCTATCTATCTATCTATCTATCTATCTATCTATCTATCTATCTATCTATCTATCTATCTATCTATCTATCTATCTATCTATCTATCTATCTATCTATCTATCTATCTATCTATCTATCTATCTATCTATCTATCTATCTATCTATCTATCTATCTATCTATCTATCTATCTATCTATCTATCTATCTCATCTCTCTATCTATCTCATCTATCTATCTATCTATCTATCTATCTATCTATCTATCTATCTATCTATCTATCTATCTATCTATCTATCTATCTATCTATCTATCTATCTATCTATCTATCTATCTATCTATCTATCTATCTATCTATCTATCTATCTATCTATCTATCTATCTATCTATCTATCTATCTATCTATCTATCTATCTATCTATCTATCTATCTATCTATCTATCTATCTATCTATCTATCTATCTATCTATCTATCTATCTATCTGTCTATCTATCTATCTATCTATCTATCTATCTATCTATCTATCTATCTATCTATCTATCTATCTATCTATCTGTATCTGGCAAATACTTATGCTTATGACCAACAATAGATTATTATGTGCATTACTTCTTCAAACTTTGAATGAATATTTCATGTTTATTTAAATATTTATAAATAACTAAATACTTATACATGTTTGTAAGCAATTTGAAATAGCCATTTAACTAATGCGATTAGAATTTTATTTTTTTGAGCTTCAATTTGTTGCCATTGCAATCCGTGCTCAAATGCATTGAATTTCAAATGCATTGCTTTGAACTTATGAAGGATACGTCATATAGTTCTACACTTCACATACAGTGTAAAAATGACGTAGTATTTAATTTTTTGCACTATGTTTGGAAAGCATCGAAAACGCATATAGATGTCTCTAGTTGAAGTACGATTAGCACGGCTGTTGGATCTAGTTCCAGCTCACTGAGGCCGGTTTTTGGGCCGTTTTTCTTGTTACGTCGTATTTAGACGCAACCAGAAAAAACATTAGTTTCGGTTGAACCGAAATTTCAATTTATCTTTTAAAACATAAACATAAATAAACCACAAAAAGTGGAAATCGAATTTCATGCTGATATTGACTGAAATTTTGCATACAAAACAGAAACCTGGAAGTTGGGTTTGTATGACAGCTACTCCTAAAAGTGGGCGAGACACGCTCTTTAGTATATGTATGTTAAGCGGCTGTCCATAAAAAGCCGCTACATCGAATTTCAAGCTAATATTGACTTAAATAAATAAGTTTTACATACAAAAGTACAAAAGTGTGCGGTGGATTTGCACCGGGTCTACCCTAAAAGTAAATGGAGCACGCACATTAGTATATTTATGTGTAGCCGCTGTCCATAAGACGCCACCATATCAAATTTCAAGCTAATATTGACCTATATAAAAAAAAAAAAATGATCTGTACAAAAAGTCAAAAGTTGGAGTTTAATTATATGGGGTTATCCCAAAAGTCGAGTGGTTTACACCCATTGTGAAGCGTCCGTCCATATGAAGCCACCATGACAATATTTAATGTTATATTGACTGCTATAAAAAGTTTTTCATACAAAAATTAAAACATGGGCGGTTGGTTTGTATGGGGGCTATCCTGAATAGTGGGCGTGGCATGTCAGTATGGATAGCCTATTTGACTGCAATAAAAATAAGTCTGAGTGTTGGGTTGCAGCTGGATTTCTTACAAATTTATTCCAAAAAAACTACCAGACAGACGGACGGACATGGCTAGACTTGTCTCGTCGAGCTGCTCAAAAATATATACATTTTAGCATGGGGTCTATAATGTCTGCTTTAATACGTTACAAACTTTTCGAAAAACTGAAAAACCATAACATACGCTATGTATGTTTCATTAAAGAGAGTTGTAAAATCATTCAGTAGTCTGTAAGTAGCGACTCAGCTGAACGCTGGCTACCTTCTGATCAAAAGGTATCAGGAAAGTGTCAATAAAACGAAAATGGTTTAAATATATACTTTCATATTTATTTTGTCTCCCATTAGATGAAATACACATATTCCAACGCTTCTTCCAATCTTCAAAGCACTATTCACCCGCCCATTTTTCGTACGCACAACGCTCGGTCCACTCCCGAGAAATGCTCCATAGCGACTAAATTCCCCAAAAGCTAGGCTACCGATTGACATACCCCCCGTGCCCCTCGGAATAGTTGCTTTCGCGCAATCAGCAAATCAAATGTGAACTTTCTTTTGAGACAGCCTGTATTTTTTATAGTATACTTAATAGCTACATATATACTTTCGTAAAATGTCAATCGTGCAAATTTGTGACTAAGTCTAGTTTATATTTATGTGTTCCATTTTCAAATGATGTCTTATCGAACATCACACTGAAACTTTGTTGTGATATGTGAAATTTTCAGCAATATTTTTATAATTTTGAAAGTTTATTTAATCGGAAAATTTTATTACTTTTAGCATTAAAAATTCATAAAAGATAAATTTAATATCTATATATCCCAAGAAATTGCTTTTAAAACCTAAAACATTAAACGAGTGTTATGGATTTCTCTGAGGTTAGCTCGGAAACTAAGCTGGACGCGCCCATTAATATTACTACTGAAGAGGTATGAAGTGAACAGGACTTGTGCCCATTAGTATATGTCTATGAAGCGGCCAAACCACCATATCGAATTTCAAGTTAATATTGACTTTAATAAAGAACGTACGGGTATAAATGAATATAGCTGGGTATATGTAATAGTAAGCGTAGTATGTATGCTCTGTAAACTTAGAATTGGTTGAGTGGCCGATGGCAAAAACAGTTGTGGTACCACAGGTCTCTCTTTTTTAAGAGAGATCGTCGCTCCATTGTGACGATTTAATAAATTTTACTACGTTATATTTCTTCATTCTGAAGTTGATCGTATCTAGAGCGGGTCACCATACTAGAACGTCGTAAAGGTATCCGTATTGTGGGCGTGGCATATACATACTCGTATATGCTTCCAAATTATGCTTTCTACAAACTATTTTAAATAAATATGCTAATAAATTGTTGAGGCAAATTAAGGCTTACTATAAAATTATAACAAATACGAAAGCAGTTTGATAAGTCAGTGAATTATTTGAATTTTCCGCTTATCAACTTAAAATGCAACACTGCACTTCTCAACTACCAACTGTTAATAGAGACTAGGGTCAAGTTTCAATGCAATCTGCATCATTAAGTATGTATTTGACAGCAATTGAAAGCAAATATGAAAGGCGGACAGACGTACAAACATCAGAAGATCGCTGCGTCGATTCGACCAACGGAAACCAATGTTCATATACTGGCTGATCGCTGATGTGCTGCAATTGATTCATATTTTAACCAAGTTCACGAAACGGCGCAGAAACTTGACATTATTGGGGTTAACCAACTTCAAACACTACTACGAAGTTAACCGACGATTACGTTTGAGATGAATTTCGGTGCCGACCTGCATTCTGCCCGTCTGTCTGTATGTCTGCCTTACATGCCTGATATCAATGGCTGTCAAACACAATATAAATGCTGCAGATTGGGATTTGGAATCAGCGACCTTCAATTCAAGTATGGCGCAATCGATTAAAGTTTAAAATGTGTACTGTTTTGTTAACCATTCTTATACACTGTACGCATAGGGTAAAAGAGTGTATTAAGTTTGTGCAAATGCATGTAACAGATAGAAGGAGGCGTGGCTGACTTTATAAAGTATCTACCTATATGCTTGATCAGCATCGGAAGACGAGTCGATCCATCTGTACGCCTGAATGTCTTTTTGAACGAACAGATTTTGTGTTGACTCTCCTTTGCCTGCTGCAGTTATATGAAGTATTATATGTAGTATTAAATGAATATGCCACATGTTTAAATTTGTAATTAATTCTACAATTGTAATGAAATATGCCGCATATATCCATATTGCACTACTAAAGACTATAATCTATGCTTTCTATAAGCTATAGGGCATCTCGAAGTCAAACACGCTCGTCGGCAGCATTCTTTCTTCTTTATTTTGTTTTTTTTTTTTTAGATGCTTTTAGATTTCTGTCTCACAAAATATGGCTTTAAGCATTTTGTTGCTTAACACAGTCTACAATCAGGAAAAATTTTAATGAAAAATATGCTAAGCTGATAGATTTGACTGCTTCATTGCAAAACAGTCTAATCTGAGCAGTATGTATATACATATGTATATAATCGATGATTTGATGCATAAAATCGTCTGGCAGTAGAGAAGAAGAAGCAGCAGCAGGAGCAGGAGTAGGAGCTGAAGCAAAGGCAGCCAAAATGTGTACTCATGTAAGCCATGGTTTATAACAAACGAAGAACGCATGAATCCAAATAAATGCCAGTACCCGGCAACCTTCTCTTATCCATAACATTTTGTTACATTGTTTGGCCTCCATCGTTTCAAGCAATGTTAAACGGAAGCCGAATGTCAGCATCATTAGCCGCGTATTACACTTGAAAGTTTGCTGTTTTTGTTTCAGTTTTACGTATTTGGTTTAATTTTTTGTTTTTTCTTTGTATATAAATTTTTATTTTTATTTTATTTTTTTTTTTTTTTTTTTGTGTTACAAACATAGTAGAAGCAAATAACAAGCACCCACTTTTGGTTTGTGCTACTCGTTTGTTGAAATTTTGTTGGCCTTCTGTGTTGCATACTTTTAGGCGTATGTCTGCTTGTCTCTCTGTCTGTCTGTCTGTCTGTCTGTCTGTTTGTGTGTGTTTGTGTGTCTGGTTTCTCCTTGATTTTTGCTATTCTCTGCTTGTGCGCATTTATGCTCTTATCTCTCTTTACTGCTTTCGAGTAGCATTTGTGCCACACTGACTCACTAACAGAATGACTGACTGACTGACTGACTGACTGACTGACTGAATGAATGACTGACGAATAGTATGGCTGACTGAGTACATAAGTTTTACAAACGCACACACGCACACACACACACACACACACACACACACACACACACACACACACACACACACACACACACACACACACACACACACACACACACACACACACACACACACACACACACACACACACACACACACACACACACACACACACACACACACACACACACACACACACACACACACACACACTCATACACACATGATTATATATAGGGTGTTTCTTTTCGAAGTTACATTTTCCAACAGAAATTAAACTATCAAAAATTTTGCAGATCTGGTAACGCTATTGCCATTTCTGCGCAGTTTGGCTGCCATTTTATCATATATAGACTAACGCCAGTAAAACGCTTGGAATTTTTTTTTTAAATTTTTTTTTTATATGAGTCTATTTGAATATCTGCCCACGCTTGAATTGGTTTTTAAACCCAACTTGGAGCTTCAAATCGCGTCGTTGCTTTCGTAAAACTGATTACTAAACTAAATTTTCATTTGTTTAATACGCACTGGACAAGTCTTTTTTCCAATCATGGCGCTGATAGCGCTTGCAATGCGTTTTATAATGTTTTATCAAATTATTTCTGATGTTTGTGTTCCTACACTTACACCAAGAAAAGTTCTTCAAATTCTCCGTGCTTCACACGCCGATTGTGTCATTGAAAAAATATTATGTCGCATTGTTTCAAACATTATAAAAAATCAAAAAACAGTCCATGAACACTCCAGATATTCTGTAGGAAAATTTCAATCCTTAAACAGATGCTCTTAAAATATTTGTTTGGTTAGAACTAAAACCAATTGTCGTAATGGATCCTAAATCATGCTATAAATCTGTTAACTCAAACCGAAACTGATCTAGTGCTTACCCATCGTTTATGTTCCTTAGAAATTTCACTGCTACCACAAGAGGCATCTAATTGTCAATCAGTTTATTCATCTAACAACTATCCTTTAAGTGTTGTTAACATTTCTAAACCAAATGTACTCACCATATCTGTCCCTTTTATATCTAAGATCATTACGGAACAACTTAAATTTTCCTGAAAATCACTTTTTTTTCTGCAACTCAGCATGTTTTCCTTAGAAATAGATCAGTTTCGACTAATTTATTGGAACTTACGTCCTTAGTAGACCAAGGTTATGTTAACGGTTTACAAACGTATGTTATTTACACTGATTTTAGTAAGACTTTCGACTGTGTAAAGCATCGTCGCTTGTTCTACAAACAGTAAAAGTTTTCTTATTAGCTTATCTTGTTAAAATGGATTTCATCATATTTGGTGTTTGATGTTCTTTCAGGTGTACCACAGGCTAGTCAACTGGAACCTTTACTGTTCTTCCTGTTTTATTAATGATCTCCCAGATTTGTGGTCCTACTTTGTCACATTTTGTTACATGCTGATGATGTTAAGTTATGCTGTAACTCACTCAGATTCAATTGGGCATGATAAATTGCAAACCGACTTAACTGTTTTTCATTGTTGGTGTCAACGTAATGATCTAGTTCTAAATTTCTCTAAATGCCAAATAATGACTTTTTGTCGTAGATATCCTTATATTGTCTTATCTCGATTAATGATCTTGATGTGCTTTTCAACACAAATGGTTATTTGACACCGTATACTTGTCGTGTGAACTTAATTAAGAACTTAATTAAAAACGAAGAAATTTACCAGAATTTTTATTTATACAGAAACTTATCTCTCGGAATATTTACTGCAACTACTTATTACAACTATTAAATTTTGCGATTCCCCTCACGAATCACGAGAATCTATTCATTGTTCTACTTACATTCGTGTGGAACCAAATAGGCGTGTAATGATCCTAAGCTTAAAGCTAAGTTAATACTATGATTAAGCAGTCTATCAATAGTATATCTTTTGCTGAAGACGCCTATTTCTTATATCATGAAGGGTAACTTAACATCTTTATGCTGCATTTGTCACAAATTAATGAGTTTTTATAATGATTCTAAGTGTTTTTGACTGTAAGTGCTGGAGAATTTCGATGTTTGAGAAATTCGCCGTTTCTCAAAATTGAAAACCATAAGTCTATATGAGCTTTAGTACAGTTTTGTACAACATTACTTTGAGATTTTCTTTCAAGTATATTCCAACTTTATATTGAGTTGTTTTGCATTTGTTTTATTTTGATATATTGTTTCCAAACAAGCCTGTGGTCGGGATGCACTCCAAGATATTTCACTGACTAATTTTACGAAGTTTCAGTGCCACATAACCTAACCGGCAAAGAATTTGCTCTTCTTAACGCATATGTGGTTTGTATTGATATTTGTGGGTTTATATTTGATTCTTCAATGATTTCACCATTTCTCTAATAAGCTCAGCTCAGCTCAGCACAGCCTGAAGCTCAGCCTAGAAGCTTCGCATCTACTGATGCACTGCTAGTTGCAATAATGTTTGTATCATCAGCATATATTGCTACACATACTTCATTTTGGTCATATCGACTGTATGTATAGTGTAAAACACAGCACCCAAAACATTTCCTTGCGATACAACTGCCTTGATAGTGAGAAGTGAACATACCTCGCCTCGCTGCTGGACTTGGAAGATCCGATTGCTTAAGTAAGACTTGAACAATACAAATTGTGGTGCAGGAAGTCACTTTTTATTTATACGAGTACATATTATGTTGAATGCCACACGCTGTAGAATGCTTTGATGCATATACAGCAACACCGCTGTGCAATATTTTTTGTTTTCTAATGCGTTCGTTATTCAGTGGCCTTGTTCACGTGTTCACTATGCAAAAATGTAAAACTATGTAAAACCGAAGTGATGTTTCGCTATGATGGCAAGCTCGTCCAACACTGGTAACATTCTTCTCAATAGTATTTTTTCAAATACCTTGAAATATGCTACTACCAAACTGATCGAACAGTATGACGACAAATAGTTTTCATGCTTATTTGGCCTTGGTGTCATTATTGATTCCACTGAGTTGGATAGTGAGTGGTCTTGCCTTAGAATAGCACTATAAATATATGTAAAAAATTTATGCATTATGGTGAAAGGTTTGCACAACATTTACCATTATTGTTTTAGTCTAAAATTACCGATACAGTTGTTGAAAATGAAGTGAATAAATTTCTTGAATCACACTGTTCTCATGGAACAGGTTCGATCAATCTTAATTATGGAAATAAAGAATATCCATAGCGGTATCAAAAGTATGTTGAGTACGGATTTCAGAAGTCCACTACAAATTCTTGGTTCAAGAATGAAGTTGAAATTCTTAAATGTAGCCCTCTTGAAACTCTACTGAGCTTGATATAAGAAAAATATGTATTGATTTGTGTACAAAAGGAAAACTACAAACAGCGCCCGAAGCATGCAGTTGCCCAATCACAAACTATTGCTTTTACCATTTACTGACGGTGCAAAGAAATTGGAGCAGCTGAGAGAGTTTGAATTTGAATTTGTGTTCAGTTTTTTTTAAGAATTTTCTACTTATTGCGCTTCAAATTAAAAAAAATGACTTATTTGACATTCTGAGTCCTAGAATTTGTGCTTGATTTATAAATCGATACCGTTTTGTACTTGATTAAAGAAAACTGAATATGAATTGTACTTAAAATGTTTACTCTTAATAAAAATTGCTCGAATACTGGTCTACCAGAATGCGCCATATTCGAGCGCATATACACGATATCATATTTAAACAATAATGATGTACAATTAACTTTTGTAAAAAAAGCCAATTTTTAGTTTGATATTATGTAAACTCAGTAATTTAATTCAATTCAATTCAAAGTTCTACACCTCTAGAAAAAACACACTACACTTTCATATTTTTATTTTCAGTTTCATATTGTTCGTCCTTTTGCTAAGCTTTTTTCTCTTACAAATTTAGACTGTTGTCGACAAAGCAAAATAATAGTTATAGCGTATATGACTGACTGTCAAGGCTAAAAACAAATTCGAAAATCGAGCAGATGCTACTAGTGGCCACTCATGTAGGCTTATTTCGCTGCAAATAAAATACAAATAAATAATATAAAATATAAGAAAATAGCATGAAATTGCGTGCAATAAATTCGCGGTCAATGTAATTGCGAAACAGTGATCTATGTTCGTGCAATCCAACAAGCCAACAATTTCGAATTTCGAACTAATGAAATAAGTAGACAAATAGCCCAAAAACGGAAGTTGTCAAATGCCGGAAGTTGTTTGCCATTTGTATTCTGGCTGGCTAGTTGGCTGGCTGGCTAGTTGGCTGGCTGACTGGCGCTTTCTCTGCTGATTTAATTTTATCTTAACTTTCATATTATTTGTGTATGTATGTATGTGTGTGTCTGTCTGTCTGTCTGTCTGTCTGTCTGTATTTCGTTTTCGTTTCAAAAATCAACATAAAACTTTTTGCACATGAACAAACATATGCTCATACGCAACTAAAAGAAGTTGGCAACATTTACCTTGCAGCAATCCTACCAACCTACAAAAGCAGCCAACTCATACCAAGAACAGTGCGTTTCATAAATATTAGACACTTATACATTTTTGGACCAGCATCGATGACATAAATCTCTTTTTTCATCAAAAATTCTTGTGAATTGATGCATTCTAGTGCAGTGAAAACAGCTGATTTCCTTTGGAATATTCGGGCCTAACACGTAAAACTCTCGAACACAAACAATGTTAAACTTGCAAATAATATTCTCCATTGGCAGTTTGACCATCTGGAATAAATTCGGCTCGTCTTTTGACTTCCATTCTGCAGATTGTCGCTTAGTTTCAGGATCATATTTAAAACACCATGTTTCGTCACCGTCAACACCATGTTTCATCGAGTCAAGAAAATCTGGATCGTTTTCAGCTGTTGGAATCATGTTTTTGCAGTGCTGTACACGAGCGGTTTTTTGATCATCATTCAACTGATGTGGAACAAAACGTGCACAGACCTTTCTTTTAGCCAAATCTTCAATTAATATTTTGTAGATTGTACAGTAAGATGATTAGTGGTATAACTAACTCAGCACGATTAGATGCTTGGGGTCGTCCAGATCTTGGATCATCATTAAATTAACCAGGTGGACAAAAATGATGAAAAATACCATATACGTGTATATATGAGCATCTATGCGAAAGATAAGGCAACGCTGCAATCAAAAATGACAAACTACTAACAGTTCGTCAAAAATAGTATATTTAACTATATTTTTACGGTTTTTTTTTAATTATTTGTTCATTTGGACACTCACAAAAAGTGTATTAGTGCAAAATAAAAAAAATAACAATATTGATTAATTAATTGTTTTGGCATGTCACGCGCAAATGGTGCATATACTCAATGCAAGCATTTTAAGAATGCTTTCCTCTATTGATTCTGTATATTTTAATAAAAACATAAACAAAAGTCAAATGTTACCTACACGACTCGACGTGAAAAATGTTGCTCTGTGTATATCAATATATGTAACTATCACTATCGCACACTCTGTCGTTTTTAAAATCCCGAATAAATTAAGGGGAAAATATACGCTCATTCGTGTGTCATACGGCTCTAATAAAGAATTTAAAGTTGACTTTTGCTCAAAAAGTTGACACCAAAACGATTTGAGTACCTACTAATAAACATTTACTATTGACTTTCTCGAAAAAGTTTATCTATACTAATATTATAAAGAGATAAAGTTTGTGAGTTTGTGACGTTGTAGGGGGTAATCTCTGGATCTACTGAACCGATTTTGAAAATTCTTTTACCAATAGAAAACCACGTTATTTGTGAATAAGATAGGCTATAATATATGACGATATACACATTAAATTAACGCATTTTTAGTATTTATTTCATTTTTATTTAAATTTTTATTTTATTAAATTATTTGATTATTTGTTAATCTTAAACAAATAATATTTCCTAACGAAAATATGGAGCAAGAGCGTAAAGAAAATGTACAAAAAAAAATGTACTTAAAAAAAGGTATAAAATATCTAGGATTACGGACTTCACTTCCAAAAAGAGATTGTGGCGCGATGCGGTTAAAAGCGTCATAATGATGCCGCTACGGCTTTTCGGGGCGGAAGCGCCGGCCATCGATGATGACGAGGATGGAGAAAAGTCTTCTATAGAGAAAGAGGATGAAATGATGCCTGCTATAGATAAGCCCCAGAAGGACGAGCCAGCTGTCGAGATACCGCCCACCGCGGACCATGAAGTGAGCAATAGTAAGGATAAGAAGCAGTCGCTAAACGGTAATGAGAACAAGAAGAATGCGCAGCTGGAGCTGGAGGGAAAGGCCGATGACAAAAATGAGGATGCGAAAGAAATGGATGGTAACGTAAAGGCTAAGGAAGAAACAAACCAGAGAGACATAAACAAAAATGCTAGAGATGAGAGCGAAGCATCAAAAAATGGCAAGGAGATCGAAAAGGAGGTGAAGGTTGGGCGAAACGACGACGACAAAAAGCAGAATGAAAATCGTATAAAACAAAAGGATGGTAACGTAAAAGCAGAGGAAGAAACAACCAAGACCGATGTTAGCCTTATTGCTAGAGATGAGAAGCAAGCATCGTATAGTGGTAAAAAGCTCGAAAAGGAGCTGGAGGTTGAACAAATGGACGATGGCAAAAACCTGGTTGCTAAACTTATAAAAAAAGGTATGGAAAGTTAAAGGTTTTGGTAAAAACTTCTCAGAATGAAATAAGCAAAATTACTACGATAATGATTTTCCGCATCAACTACTGATTCTTTTTGTATGAATAACATTTTTATTGCAGTCAATATCAAATTAAAATTTGTCATGGCGGCTTATATCGTATAGTAACCGCGCAATCAAGACGAATACATTGGTTGTCGAAATCCATGAAAGCTGCAGAACATACCAAATAATATGCAGGCACACTTGAATACATATACTCGGGAAAAAAAAAACACATAACCATCTGTAGAACAGTCGCATTTAGGTTTAAACTTTCCATAGTGAACCTCCACAGCCCGTCCGGATAAGGCGTACAGCACAGTGCAGTCTCAGGAATTTCATGCGACAATGTAAACCTCTTCATATAGCTCATACAGCTCGTGGTTAATACGCATTCGAAACTCGTTACCAACTCTAATTGATCCAAAGTGATTTCACAAGGATAACGTTCAAAACTACCGTTATTTTATCATTTCGCTTTTAAGTTATGAGCAATTGCAAAGAGAGTGTACGGGTTGCCCTATTCAAGTGGCAAGGAGTGTATGCGTTTTAGGTACACCTAGACTATAGCTCGTTCTTGTTTCAACACTTGATATTAAAAATTAACAGAGGTAATAGTACATACAGCATAGAAAAAATAATTTGTACTCAGTCAACCTAAAAATCGAATATAGTATTATTTTTATTGTTAAATTTACAGTAGAGTTTTTCGGATAAAACTATCGATAACGGCAGTTGCTAAAGTATCATTTTCGAATATTTTTTGTGGCAGTCCAATTCGGTTGAACCGAAGCTCTAATACCATTCACACGAAACTGTAAACAGTATTGGAATACATAAAAGTGGGGGTTTAAATAGGGGCTACCCCAAAAAGTGGGTGGTATACGCTCAATAGTTGATGTGTATGAAGCGATGTAGTAGATGTGTAAGATGCCGCCATATCGAATTTCAAGTTGATATTGACGTTTTCCATACAAATGCTTAAAAGTGAACTGTGGGTTTATATGGGACTACCTCAAATAGTGGGCGGGACACGCCCATTTGTAGATGTATAGGAAGCGGTTGTCCATTAAAATCCACAAAATCAAATTTCATGCTAATATTGATCTAAATGAAGGATTTTTTCATAAAAAACACAAAATTGCACGGTGGGTTTGTATGGGGGGCTACCTCAAAAAGTGGGCGGGCCACGCCCAATTGTCTATGTATGTTTAACGGCTGTCTCTTAAAAGGCACCATATCGCATTTCAACCTAATATTGACTTTAATAAAAATGTTTTTTCACAAAAAGTCAAAAGTGGGCAGTTGGTTTGTATTGGAGCTACCCCAAATAATGGGCGGGTCCCACCCATTAATGTATATATCAAGCATCCGTCGACTTTAAGTTACTATATCAATTATTAAGTTGATATTGACTACAATAAAAATGTTTTTCATACAAAAAGTCAAAAGTGGGCAGTGAGTTTGTATGGGGGCTACCCCAAAAAGTGGGCGTGGCGGACTCTTAAACTGCAATAAAAAGAAGCGTACGTGCAAAAGTTCAACTGGATAGCATAAAAATTGGTTCCCAAAAAAAACCGCACCAACATACAGACGGACAGACAGACAGACGGTCATGGCTAGATCGATTGGTCTCGTCGAGCTGATAAAGAATATATATACTTTATGGGGTCTACGTTGGCTCCTTTAATGCGTTACAAACTTTCAGACAAACTGATAATACCATTTCACACTATGTGTGAATGGTATAAAAAGTTTAAAAACTTTTTGTGAATTATATTGATTCGAAAATTATTCGGAAAGTTTTTGCTTTAGCGAACGTTCGTTTCTGTGTCGGCTGGGTACTCAGTTCATAGTTAATTCTTTATTAAATTCCGGAGAGTTTGTTATAAAAAAATGAGAACTTTAAATTCACTCGAAGCGTATATAAAAAATGTTCCATGGAAAAGAAGATTTCGCTTCTTTGACATACATATATTTTTGTGATGTACTGTTTGTAGTTACATGTGTAGCTATGCATGTATATACACTTGTATATACATATATAAATATATATATATATATATATATATATATATATATATATATATATATATATATATATATATATATATATATATATATATATATATATATATATATATATATATATATATATATATATATATATATATATATATATATATATATATATATATATATATATATATATATATATATATATATATATATATATTCGTATGTAGGTTGTCCAACAAAGTATCATCACACGAACCACGCAGGCAGCACAGCTTGTAGCTGCCAGTTTGTTGTCTAATGATTTACAAAATATCCTGCTGTGCACTGCTGTCGCATGTCCTGCTAGCCGCCAACGCCTTCATCATTTGTTGCTGTATGCCAGCTTGTCGTCCTACCTACCTCAACTTACATACATATGTCCCACTTTACCACCTTAAAGCAATTGCCAATGTTTTTTCATCATTCCTACAGAAATGTATATACATAGGTATTTTTTTCTATCTATTTTTCTATCTTTTTTGTTTTGTGCTTTGTTGGCATATTAGAACCATTTGTGTTTTGTTTCAAACTAATTTATCGTTTGCAACTACGTGTAGAGATAGTAGCACAGCACAATGATAATCTAAATATGCACTTAACGCGGCGTATGAGCGATCTCTATTCAGTAGGAGTATCTTGAGCTAAGACAAGTCGAAAACTAGGCAATAGAAATTTTAAGCAGCTGCTTCAGCAGAGATACATTCTGACATACTACATGCTTAATTACATATTTCAATAGTTTTAAGAAAAGCACCAAATTCTCATCTGATGATTCTTTAGATACATAGTATTCAATTATGATGTAGTTCGGCTATTTCCTTCACTACAAACCTTAAATATTCATAGATCATACTTTTTTGCATTATTTAATTTGACCCAGAAAAGAAAACATCATATGGTTCTTGGAGCCCCAACGTGGTGTCAACGTGAAGAGCAAAAAACAAAAAACCAAAACCAAAAAAAAACAAAACCACAAACGTGTAAGAATTATATATTGAGCAGCAAAAAAAAAAGGGAAACGTCCACCTCTAAGACATGGTGGACTGGAACTGCCGCTGTTTGTAATGTCGACAATAATTTGACAGTTGCTCAAGATTGACCGATTTTACGCTTCTACATAAAATGTTATAAAATTGATAATTGAACTGAGCGAAATTCAACAGAAAGTTAATCTAACATAAATGAGATTAACCGCCTGCATCGAGTGCAACTCGAGTATGAATAAAACGGTAGCAAATAAACCAAATTTACGAAATTTTTCAAGCACTTCTTGTACACACAGCACAAAGATTTGTGTAATTTAACATGATAATTAACACTCAGTGTACACAAATTTTGAATTTTGTAGCCGGGTACATTTTCTTACCCAAAACAACAACAACAACTACAATGGCAAATAGTATGTCTTGCCAATTATTAACGCTTTTATCAGTAAATATTCGTACAATACATCTTCTTAGCTACTACTATTTGAATGCAATTAGTCGTAATTTGATTACATTTTCATGCATAAATGTTGTCGACTTTTCGCGTTATCTATGTTCGACACGTCATGTTATATCTGCGGTAGTCCAAGCCATCAATGAAAGTGTGTCGCCATGACACTTTTGTCATTATGTAGTCACCGTCATCATAGTTCTGTCGTATCTACGGAAATCTCATTACACCTTACCTAAACGCCAATCAAGCATATTTGTCGCAGTCAGTCAGTCAGTCAGTCAGTCAGTCAGTCAGTCAGTCAGTTCGTTAGTTAGTCTGGCAGTCAGGCAGACAGGCATTGAATGGTTGAGTCAAAGGACCTTTCGTTTGTGTCGCTGTCATTTCATAATTCAGCTACTAAGCGGCCTACTGTATGGCGTACATAGTATGATATATATAGTATAGTATATACTTATATATATATATATATATATATATATATATATATATATATATATATATATATATATATATATATATATATATATATATATATATATATATATATATATATATATATATATATAAAGGCACACACAATTTCGCAAAACTGTGCTAGCAAAGTTTCTGTGAGTGTATATCTGAATCTCGCTTTCCTGCTCACTATATATCTTTCTCTCTCTCACTATCTCTAGGGCATAAACTCAATTAAAAACATATCAATTCCAATCAAATCGAAACGCGTTGCGAATCATATCGTTACACGCATGAGACATGTAATTCATATTCTATTGCAGAAGAGGTAGATACATATACATAGATACAATTACATATACTCGTACAAAGGTATATAGTTATGTATGTATGTATGTATGTATGTATGTATGTATGTATGTATGTATGTATGTATGTATGTATGTATATATGTATGTAGAAGGTTGCTTTAAGTAGGCAAATTTGAAGTCGGTCGAGCATTTATAAATATACAGGTGTGTCTCATATAGAAAGATTCCTATAAAATCTACATGATATCTATTTTGTGTAACTCCAGACTTTTATAACAGCATGGTAACGTTATGCAGATTTTATACTTGAAATCGTTTTGCCAGCATTGCCAGGTGCTGTTAAAATCGTTTTTACATAATTTTTGTCAATTTGAATTCACTAAAGGTTTTGTGTTGCGAAGTGGCTAAATTCGTTGTTATATAATTGATTTTACTTTATACGCTTTACTTTCTACCTCAAATAGTTGCAGAGATACTCGTATATAGAGATTTTACTTTGGGAGCGATAGTACCACCTATTTTTCCATTGTATCTTATTTCTTAAAGTGCATTTTAGTTATGTACATACGCACTACCGTCTCATCCAATAGCTGGAATAAGTAGTTGAGTTATTGAAATAAATAGCAGAAGAAACTTCGCACACATTCAAAGACTCTAAGTTCAAAGTCTCATGAAGATCGATGGAAAAAATGATGATTTGTATAAAGCACAATCAAGAAACGTACAGATGTACAGACACAATTTGATTTTAATATATCGTTGTCGTTAAAAGTTGTCCAATAGTGTTCCTTAACATGAGTTCGTATCATAATAATATATTTGCAGTATTGAGCGCATCAAAATTTTGACTTAACGACTTAATCCTCTTGTTCCAGATTTCGATCCGAATAAATTTAACGAAAAGGATTTCATTAAAATTCCATGTTTCTGCCACTTTAGGAAGGAATTTGCGATTTGATTTCACTTGATGTAGAACATACGAATTACATAGTACCAATTCCCATTGAAATCAAATATGGCATTGTCCATCTTTCATTTTTATTTCAGGATTCATTGATTTGTACCTGATGATAGATTGCTTGATTTCTGTCGAACAGTTGGAAATGATGCTTTTAGATGTTTTCTTTCTCATCAAAAGTTATCTTTAGCATTTTGAAGTATTTTATTTAATCGAGTTAAGTTACATTTACATTACAAAGAATTTTCTTTTCGAATGAACTCTATTTGCTGTAATTTGAAATTAAAACTGGTTTACAGTACTATAACAGTTTTTCCAACTGTTTCATATTGTTAGAGTGAAATGATGTTGCGGTAAACCATGTCAAAGGGGAGATACCTGTACATATATTATTTACACGTTTCACAAGTTAATTGCTTTGGCCTCCTGACTGACTCCCAACAGTGAACTGTGGACACACACTGAGTTGTATCTACTACATGGTGTATTGTATAGTTTTACTTTCGATGTTGCCTCCAATGAATGGCTGCGTGTATGTCTGCGCCTGTGTGTGTGTGTGTGTGTGTGTGACAATTACATAGACTGACGAACTGACCTGGCTGACTAACTGATTGAGTGACTGCTTGAATGAATGAATGAGCGCATACTCAAGACACCGAAGGCGGTCATTGTTAAATTGTGCGCAATTAATTATTTGTCATTGGCTTGTGTGTGTCTGTGTCTGTGTGTGTGTGTGACTAAATGTGAGTGCTCTTTCAAGCATGTATATGTGTTTGTCGGTGTGTTAATTGTATTGTACAATATCTCTATAAATTGCGCGTAATATAAACGTAGTTGGTTTAGTAACTTTGTACTCGGACGATTGAAACAATCGTAAGATAGAAAAGTTCATTGAACTTTCTATTGAAATATTATAGATACCTGTACTATTATGAATATTTTTAAATTCCTTAAACATACACATATGTATAAATACGTAAAACAAAACCAATTTGTACGTATTTTTTATATTATAGTTTTTTAGTGATTAATGCGTAGATGTGCATACCCAACTTTATATTTTGGCCAATTTTCAGCTATTTTAGCTTAAATTCTAATATTAAACTTCACTTAAAACTTAATAGCACTTATAATACACAAATAAATATTTCATAATTTTTGTTAATTAATTATTTTTATTGATGTAACTTTTGTTTGAAATAGAAGTACCAATTAAATAAGCATATTAGTCGTGTATAATACGGGCTTAATGAGCGAAGTGAAATATTATGGTTGGCGTAGAAGGTCGAATTTCGACAGATAATCGGACCTAGTAACAACATTTTAAACTCTCAATGCTGAAAACAATAAATAACAATAAGAATGAGTACAAACAAAAAATATGATAATGGGTTTTCTCAAAATTTTAGCATACTATAAACAAATATATTTATATACCTAGTACATGTATGAATGACATATTTGCCTATTTTAATAGAACCCGGATCACAAGGAAGAACAATTTGAGTTGCCGTTACTTGCATTTAAGAACATTTTTCTTTCATGTTAACTTCTACTGAATACAATATATCGTCGTACTCTACTTCTTCGTTTTCGGGTAGTTCAAGATTGACTATATACTGCTTTACGAAGTATGTGTAGTATGATGACAGGCACTAAACATGCTTTCTAAGCTTAAGCAACTACATAGGGTACAAAAAAGTGCAGAACTCTACATCAGTGAAGTTCTTCGCGGAAGCGCTGAACGACATATTTCTCTTGAATCTTCTTTATCTCATTGCAAGAGAAAGAGAAATAGAGAGAGAGAGAGAGAGAGAGAGAGACAGATTGCTACAACCACAGCCGTAAACAGGCAAGCGCGAAACGTCATCTTGGCGCTTGAGCATTCTCCGGAGACCCCATAAAGCACATATATCAGTGTAGACATTTAGTATCTTGAAAAGTAGCTGTTCAATGATTTAGAGTCACCATATCTTAGTTATGATAGATTTGTGTGGATATGTCGTGAGTGCGAACCGGCGGAGTGTTTAATGCGCTGGACTATGTCAACCTCATCATACAGCTCATACAGCTCATACAGCTCATACAGCTCATACAGCTCGTGTTCGTACGGGTCCTAAACTCGATGCCAACTCTAAGGGGACCAAAAATCCTACGAAGAATCTTTCTCTCGAACACTCCTAAAGATGCTGTAACCGTTGATGTCAGTGGTCATGCTTCTGCGCCATACATCAGGATCGGGATTATCAGTGTATTATAGATTTTTATCTTTGTGGTTTGAGAGAGGGCTCTACTTCTAATTTGCTTGCTGAGCCCAAAGTAGCAGCGATTAGCAAGCGTGATTCTTCGTCTGATCTCTCGGCTAACATTGTTGACGCTGGTAATTTCTGTTCCCAGATAGATGAAGTTTTCTACAACATTGAAGTTGAAATTCTTCATACTCACAGACCGGCCAAGACGCGCTGATGGTCTGCGAGTGGACACCAAGTAATTCGTCTTGTCCTCGTTCACCGCTAGGCCCATGAGACGTGACTGTTTCTCAATCTCCGAAAACGCACTGCTTACTCGCCGTTCGTTGATGCCTATGATGTCTATGTCATCAGCATATGCGAGTAGCATTAACTCCTTATGGAAGATCGTGCCCGATCGTTCTACGTATGGGCATTGGCGTAGGATGTACTCCATCAGGAGATTAAAATTGTCGCACGATAATGCATTACCCTGCCTGAAACCTCTCTTGGTATCAAAGGGTTCGGAGAGGTTCTTTCCTACTCTGACGACGCTTTGGGTGTGTGATAGTGTCATCATGCAAAGCCGAACGATCTTTGCTGGGATACCAAGTTCAGATAGGGCGTTGAAGAACTTCGTTCTTATCGGCGTGTCGAAAGCGGCCTTATAATCGACAAATAGGTGGTGTGTGTCTTTATTGTGCTGGGGGTCTCCTTTCTTGAAGATAGGACAAAGAAAACTGGGTTTCCAATCGTTGGGCATGCATTCATCGGACCATATTTTGCATAAGAGTTCGTGCATACGCCTTATCACCTCTTTGCTACCGGTCTTGAATAACTCAGCTGGCAACGCATCGGAGCCTACTGCTTTGTTATTCTTCAGCTTTTTAATTACTGAGTCGACTTCGTTATAATCCGGTAGCTCTACAAGAGAGCCATCATCAATTGGTGGTTCTATGTACGCTTCTCTATCGGCGGTATTATTCTCTTCATCGCCCCCAAGTAGATTAGAGAAGTGACTTCTCCATAGTCTCAGTGATTCCATGCATCTGTGCATCTGTTACCAGACTTCCATTATTGTGCTTGCAGAAAGAAACTCCGGGCTTGAAACCTTCGGTCAGACGCTTGACCTTTTGATAAAACTTTCGAGATTCATTTCTTTGACATAACACCTCAACATCCTCAAGCTCACGCCTTTCTTGTTCCTTTTTTTTTTTGCGTGTGAAAAGTTTCAGTTTTTCACGATATCTCTTTCTAACAGCTCGCGTTGCTCCCGACCACAGAGTTCGTTTGTAAGTGGCGTGTTTCTCTGCAGTAGATTGGCGACACTCCACGTCATATCAAGGGTTCGTCACAGGTCTGGTACGGCTACCATTTCTTCATCATTTCTTTCGCAGAAATCAAAAATTGGCTCCTAATTTGGTTCGTCTCTCAGGACGAGATGCAATTCGAAAATTACCTGAGTGGTGGGGAAAATTATTAACCAGAGATAGAAAATACTCTGATTAATCTTGTAATTTTCATTTTGCTCTGAAATAAATGCATTATTGACCATAAAAATAACGAGCCGAACAATATATTAGTACAGTGAGCATAGTAATAAATTGCTGTGAAAAGGACACTTTAAATCCAAGTACTTCTATATTTATTGCAATATTTAAAAAAAATTATATACATTTAACAATATTTCGAATACTTATGTCCAAGAATAATTTTTAATTTCTTCATAGAACTCCAATAATTCTCGACTTAAGCAATATTGTGCGAAAAATTATTTGTCCCCAATCAAATTACTATCACGTATCTCAATTTTTGTTGTTGTTGTTGTTTTTTTTTTTACCTTTTTTCATCTCTAAAACGCATCTATGTTATGGTAGATACGCTGCACATAAATAAACAATGTATAAACAATGAAATTCTATTGCTGTAAACAAGTACAAATTGCGGCGTTTCGATAAATTTTCAAGTTGATTTTCATTTCCGGGCACTGTCAGCCGTTCCGGGCAGTTCATTAATATATTTTTTTCGCATTGAAATTTAATTAAATTATTTATACGTAAATAAATTTCTTTGCCGTTACGTTTTTGTTTCATCTTAATACATTTTTGTTGTTGTTGCTTCTCTTACTTACAAGTGTATCTCTTCTACATAAAAATGTATCTGCATATCTATCTATCTATGGATGTACATGTACATATTTGTATTTATTTGTACAAGTTTTCACGCGCCTTAAGTTTTACGAGTTATTCTTCATACGGTGGCCGTATACGCCGTGCGATTCTTAGCTATTTTGTTCGATTGTATTCAGTTCGGTTGTATTCAGTTGTATTGTTCTGAAATGCAAATATTTCAAATTATTCAACATTTTCGTTGCAAACAATGCATTTACATTGAACTACTACTACTACTACTACTACTACTAACTCGTATAAGCGAAATGCACACATGTTTCTTGTGAATTTTTCATTTTGTTAGTTTACAATATATTCGACTAGATACGAAAAAATAAAAAGAAAAAAGTAAATAAAAACAAAAGGCGAACATCGCTTGTAAATTCAAATAACAAAATGATGAGTAGAACTCGATGTTTTTCATGTTTTGAAAATACATACTTTAAAACAAATAGCCTATAACTAATATATAGAGAAGATTATGGACCATGGCGTGTTGTTAATCACAACAGTTTACGCCATGCTGTGAATGTCAAATGCTTCTCGTGAGATGAACTCACTTAATGTCACTTATTTACTTATTTAGCATTTGTATTTGTGGTATTTGAAGTCGCATTTTGCAACCGATTTCAAAGGTAAGCTAACATAGCTTTAATAACACTAGTTTACAGTCAGAATGCCACTATTTTTTCTTATGTAATATGACCCACTAAAGTCGAAAATCACTAAACAATTTTCTGTGGATATGTTTCCGGGATATAATTTTTATACCATTCACACATAGTGTGAAATGGTATTATCAGTTTGTCTGAAAGTTTGTAACGCATTAAAGGAGCCATCGTAGACCCCATATAGTATATATATTCTTGATCAGCTCGACGAGACGAATCGATCTAGCCATGTCCGTCGGTCTGTATGCCCGCCTGTATGTTGTTGCGCATTTTTTGGGGTCCAATTTTTATGCTATCCAGTTGAAATCTTGCACATATACTTGTTTTTATTTTAATTTAATAGAGCATCAAGATTGACCTGCCACGCACACTATTTGGCGTAGCTCCCATACAAACCTACTGCCCAATTTTGACTTTTTGTAAGAAAATTTCTTTATTAAAGTCTATATTAGGTTGAAATGTAATGTGGTGCCTTTTTATGGTCAGCCGCTTAACATACATAGACTAACGGGCGTGCCCCGCCCACTATTTGGGGTAGCTCCCATACAAACCTATGGCCCACTTTTGACTTTTTGTAAGAAAAACTTTTTTATGAAAGTCAATATTAGGTTGAAATGCGATGTGGTGCCTTTTAAGAGACAGCCGCTAAACACACATAGACAATTGGGAGTGGCCCGCCCACTTTTTGAGGTAGCCCCCATACAAACCCACCGTGCAATTTTGTGTTTTTTTTTATGAAAAAATCATTCATTTAGATCAATATTAGCTTGCAATTTGATTTTGTGGATTTTAATGGACAACCGCTTCATATACATATACAAAGGGGCGTGTCCCGCCCACTTTTTGAGGTAGTCCCATATAAACCCACAATTCACTTTTATGCATTTGTATGGAAAACGTCAATATCAACTTGAAATTCGATATGGCGGCATCTTACACATCTACTACATCGCTTTATACACATCTACTGGTGAGCGTGTACCACCCCCTATTTAAACCCCCACTTTTATGTAGTACAATATTATTTAAAGTTTCGTGTGAATGGTATTAAAGCTTCGGTTCAACCGAAGTTAACGTTTTTGCTTGTTTTTGTTGCTGTCAATCTCACCTTAAAAATTAACATGGTGGTTTCTTATGAAGGAACTCTTCACATATATAACTATGGGTGTAATACCCTTACTTATTTAGGTAGCCCCCCTACAAGTCATATAATTTTGCTTTCTGTATGGAAAACGTTTTTATTGCAGTCAATATCACATTAAATATTGGCATGGTGGCTTCTCGTGGAAGGATCCATCACATAAATATCACGCTTACTTTTAGGGGTAGCATCCATAGTATCAACATAAAATTTAATATAGTGGTTTCTTATGAACGAACGCCTCACACATAGAGAAATATATGTGATTTCTCCATTTTAAGGTCATCTATATGTAGTTCCAATTCATCTCCATTTTGGGGTATGCTCCATGGGTCCGTTTCTCTGATGATGAACCAAATATAATCGCTTAACATTCTTACACCCCAATATCCTTGGTAGCGCTGCTCAATGGTTTTCAATTCTTGATAAAACCTTTCACCGTGCTCGTCACTTGCATCACCGAGATTCTCTGGGAAAAAATCCAAGTGAGAATGCATAAAATTAAGTTTAAGCGACATATTTACGCCTGTTGAAGTTAAAATAGAAATTAAATTACAAATTATTCAATGTTGTGAACCAACGTAATGAAGTAAACCATGCAAGACATAGACGGATAAAGAAATAGTATAACAATATATATGTTCCATATACAATCTAGCATAATTTTTGAGCAAATATTCAACAATTTCTATGAAATTCGCGCTTTTGTTGTTTCCAAGAAAATTAGAAACAATCAAGTGGAACGACTTCCAGGCTGCAGCTTCATTAGGTGGCAATATTGAGGGGAAATTGTCATCTTTGAGCACTTTCAAACTATGTGTACTGCTGCACCGCCACTCTGCTGCATCGTAATGCTGTGCTAGCTCCTTGAACAAACCAGGAATATCCATGTAATAGTTTGCGTTAGGCTTCTCACTGTCTCTTCAGTACGTTATTTTAACATTCGGAGCCGAAAGCTTGTATTTTTTTTTCAGCTGAGATGCAAGTAATTCTGCAGAAGCTATTTTGGTTGTTCACGCACTCAAACTCCCGTTTTGTTTTGCGAATTTTTTTAATTTTCGATCAATTAAACGAACAGCTCACATGTATTTTACTAAATTAATAGAATCGTTGATTGCTCGACATATTTAAAGTAAAAATTTGAAACTACGGTGTACCGTGCATAACTAGGTTTTGGCCCATAACACTTAAGCTACTGAACCGATTGGACAAAAATAATAAAAGTGATTGTAGGATATTTAGTTTCCCTTAAAAATGAGAGATCTAACTCGAGATATAATCTAAAATGTGAAACTATCTCCGAAAAAAACGAAGAAGAAAATTTAAAAACCAATTATATCTTCAGTTATTTTCGAGTTTAATTGGTTATAACACATAAGAAAAAAATAGTACCATCGAATGTACATATTGGATTTAAGCTGGTGCAATTGGTATTCTACGCAGAACGAAATTATGTATAAACAACAATCAGTATGTCGATGACGTTGCAACCATTTTATAAATGTCTGCTGTGGGTAGCTGTGTACCACCATTAGTGTAGAGTTGGGAGCCACACATTTCTTGATAATTGTTGACACATTTCAGTCTCAGTTGGCATATTTCATGCAGAAAATATTTATGAAATGCTACTGGTGCGGTTGGCGTTGCTAATGAATCCGGATGAATGAAGTCAAACGAATTCGTTAAATTTATGGCACATTTTATCAAGCACGCCCACGCAACAAAAGAGTCACAGATTCTTTTAGTGCTTGACAAATACACTTCCCATCTCAGCGTGGAAGTCATATATATATATATATATATATATATATATATATATATATATATATATATATATATATATATATATATATATATATATATATATATATATATATATATATATATATATATATATATATATATATATATATATATATATATATATATATATATATATATATATATATATATATATATATATATATATATATATATATATATATATATATATATATATATATATGTATTTATATGGCGGTTGCTAATGGTACCACAATGATTTCATTTGCCTCTTATTGTTTACAACGCATGCAATGCTTTGACGTCAGCATATTCGGTCCATTCAAAAGAAGGTTTCACATGCTGAAAAATTAAACTGGTAGTTTTCACGAACTGCACAACAGCCTATTGCTGATAAATGTCTCAATGATACAGCCACTGCAAACAATATCAAAAGTTTATTAAAAGCAACAGAGATATATTCATTTGATCCGAATGCCGTATGACTGAGTTGAGAACGACGATGATGCTCCTGCCAATCTCGTATGATAGTGTATAGTACAGATGTCATCAGAGATAAGTCAGGTGCAATCGAATAGATCAGCACTTGTGAAAGATACTTAATTACGGTGCACATAATGGTCAGTAAATATTTCTGAATTTAAGATATATGATTCTAAACTGGTTTCTGTGAATATAAGAACATCAGCATTGTTGGCAGTATACTGATAAACAATAAAAAAATCCACGATTTTCATACTTAAATTGATCCATAGCGATATCAATAGTATTTTGAGTACGGATTTACTTAAACGAAGTACAACATTTTTGGTTCAAAAACTTTTTTTTCAATCCCGAAATTCCTAAATATAACCATCTTCAAGCTCTACTGCGCTTGATTTAAGAAAAAATTGAATTGATTTGATTTGATTTTAGTAAAAAAAAGGGTTCGAAAAGTAAAAACAAATAAAAACATTTGGTTTAAATGCACGGTTAACCGAAACCAAAGACGTAAAAAAAATATTTCGAATTTGGTCCATCTCCACTTCATGCAAAAATACGGTTCTTTGAATACTTTTTACATCTTTCTTATAAGTCCGTCATCAAAATGTGGCAGGTTAGAAGTCCTGAGCAAAGATTAAACGTATTGGAAAGAAAGTAGAAAATTCAAACGGAATTTCGTGAAAAAATGGCTTTAATAGGGATGGAGGTAAAGGATCGTCCAACTACAGAAATGTTGATAGAAAATTTTTGTTTTAGGGGTTGGGTGGTGGCGGTGTGCAACACCAAATCATGTTCATCTTTTTACCACGCCACTGATGCTGATGATACAGCTATAATTGCATCTAAAGACACTGCGGCAGAAGTATCTCAAGATATTCAAAATGAGATAGTTGAAATAGAGCGATGGCTTCACAAATGGAAAATAAAGGTTAATACTGAGAAGTCGAAACATATCACATTTGCTCTGAGAAGAGGAAATTATCCATCAGTATTTTTCAATAATTCACAAATTCCTCATTGTGATTCCGCAAATTATCTTGGACTCGATATAAATCAGAGAGTAACTTGGAAAAGTCATATTTAAGGCAAGACAAAGAAACTCAGCATAAAAACAAAAAAAAAAATGCATTGGCTGCTTGGGAGAAAATCGCAGCTTAGTTTAGAGAACAAAGTTCGACTTTACAAGGCTATTTTAAAGCCTGTGTGGACATATGCTATCCAATTAAGGGAAACTGCAAGCCAATCAAATATAGAAATTCTTCAACGATATCAGTCCAAAACGCTTAGACTTATTGTTGACGCCCCCTGGTTTGCGGCTAATGACCAAATTCACAAAGATTTAAATATTCCATACATTATAGATGAAATACGTAGAATAAGCACAAGGTATGTTGAGAGACTATCTGATCATTTAAATGTTTTGGCAATAGGCCTACTAGATAATAGCGATACAACTCGAAGACTTAAAAGAAATCATAATATCATATCATTCATACAATTCACATTCATAATATTTGAAGCTATCGCATTCATTCATTCATTCATTGATTCATTCAGTCATTCATTCATGACATTCGACTTCATAAGCATTCAAACATCAAATATTCACAAGCTTCGAATGAATTAGTATGAATGTGAATTTTGAAATCTCATTCATTCAATTCACATTCATTAGAAGAATGTGCACTTACATTCAAATTCTGTTACTCAAACACATAACAACGACATGAACATCGATGGTGCTATTAAAAAATATTTTATTGTAGAAACTGATTTGCATGGAATGTGGCATAGTTGGTTTGCTAATAAGCTCCTGTAACGCGCTTGTGTGGGCTACTTAATTATTATGGTAATTATTATTCCCTACATCACTCAAGCATATGAAAAATGCTACAAAGTAATTGTTGTAGTGTAATAAAATAAAAACACAATAAATTCCTTCATGCGAAAGTTTTATATCTAAATGTACTGCGAGTACTCGATATATTGTACAATTCACATACTGACTTGTACTATATATATATATATATATATATATATATATATATATATATATATATATATATATATATATATATATATATATATATATGTACTCTATATGTTGTATATATTGTATATGTCTCTATTGTTTATAAAGAGATATTATTAAAGATTATTTTTGTTGGTGCCGCCTCCACTTTGACTGGTTGTGTTACGATTTGCTTAGAATTTGCTTTGTGTGGTGCGCAGCTAATAAATAAATCAAAGTAATGATTGTTGATTTGGTTTATAGATACAACAACAACAACAACAACAACAATAACAGAAACAACAACAAGAACAACAACAACAACAAGAACAACAACAAAAATATTAACAACGAAATTATTTACATATATACACTTGAAACTGCGCGAAACTGAATGTAAACATAGACAAATATCTAGGTACTTGTACTTTAGTAAAAGATGCAAAGGCGGAGAGCATTCTAGGCAGACAGATGGACAGACAGACAGACAGACAGACAGACAGACAGACAGACAGACAAATCGACAGATTTACACATATAGTGAGAAAAACAATGCGATAGCCAGAGAACTGATCGAACTAGTCCCGAAATGCTTCACGAAATGCACGAATGAATTAACGCATAAAATTTCCATATGGTGTTATTCAAAAATGTACAATATTCGTATTAATTCAAAAATACAATATTGTAATTTTCAAATATTTTACACGTATGTATGCGCATCTTGTGTAATTATTTTATGGTTATATATACAATATAACAACAACTGCAGAGAGATGTTTTTCAAATTACAAAAAAAAAAAAAAAAACTTTGATTGCCTTGTCTTGTTAGTGATTCACTGCAAAAATTCTATAACATTCTATAACATATTACTCATAATTACAATATATATATAAAAAATGTTTTCACGGTTGCTTTTGTTGGCAGAAGTTGTCAGATCATGTTGTAATTATTATGACATCAAAACTGCAACTGCTGGAACATGTACAAATTATTGTCTTTTCATTCCATTTATGTATATACTGAGATACAATTTGGATTCTGCCTGCTTTTAGGAGGAGCGCATGTTGCTGAAATTGGTTCATTCAATGCACTAAACTAGTTTAATGAAACGAGTTTTCAAATACACTGCTAAATTTTTCTATACAAACTTTACTGTTGCTTTTGTCCAGAGTAATTAGAAGAACTAAATGGCTAAGTGAACTCTAGAAGCGCATTTAACTGTATAAACCAGTAAACTAGAAAGGATGTGTGAACTAAACTAACTTCAGAATCGTTGCAGTACTAAATGGCTAAGTGAACTCTAGAAGCGCATTTAACTGTATAAACCAGTAAACTAGAAAGGATGTGTGAACTAAACTAACTTCAGAATCGTTGCAGTACTATATGAATTAAATTAAAAACTTTTTGTATGAATTTTTTGCTGACTCAAGTTCATTTTATATGGTGAACATATTTTTACATATACAAGGTGGATCTAAAAGTAACCGAACTTTTAATTTAAATCATAGAGCACGTAGCGCCAACTATTAAATGTTGGCAGTGTTAGAAAGGTACATTTTTCTTCTTTCGAAAGCAGCTAAGTACATGCTAATCGTTTGACAGGTTACAAAATGGCACACGTTTTAATAAAGGCAGTTTTTGTAGTTATGTCGTATAAACAAAGAGTAAATATTCAATTTGGTTTTAAACGCGGTAAAACATTTGCTGAGACTTGCGAATCGTTAAAAAAAAGATGATGATGATGATTGTATGAGTCGTAATAAAGTTTACACTTGGTTTAGACGTTTTAAAAACGGTCGTGGTGATTTAAATGGTGATCCAATACCTGGATCCGACCAGAAGCATCTAATCGTGCTGAGGTAGTGGAAAAAATAAGTGAAGTAATCGCTATCGTTGCAAGTTTTGACTGTGAGAATGCTGGCAGAAGTACTAAATTTATCTTACTGTATAATCGACAAAATATTAACTGAAGTTTTTGGGTAAAAGAAAGGTGTGTGCACGTTTTGTTGCACAACAGTTTAACGATGATCAAAATAATCGCACGTGTAGAGCATTGCAAAGACACCATTTCAACAGCTGAAAATAATACAGATTTTCTTGAATCAATCATAGCTGGTGCGTAAACATGCTGTTTTAAATATGATCTTGAAACTAAGCGATAACCTGCAGAATGGAAGTCAAAAGACGACCCAAAAGTCAAGAAGTCAAGATTCAAGACAATGTTGATAGCTTTCTATGATTCCAAGTTTATGGTTCACAAGGAATTTGTTCCAGAAGCTTAAACTATCAATGGAGAGTATTATTTACAGGTTTTACATCGTTTGTGTTCGCGAGTTTTACGTGTTAGGCCCGTATAGTGCAAAGGAAAGCAGCTGCTTTCATTGCATTAGAATGCACCAACGCACAAGACCAAAAAAGTCTATGTATTTTTGATGAGAAAACAGATTTGTCTCATCGATCACCCTCCGTATTCGCATGATCTATCACCGTGCGATTATTTTCTCTTCCCAGCCGTGACAGTGGTGCTAAAGAACATCATAAAAAGCGATTTTTTCATCGAGTACTCAGATAACAAAAATGTTTGCTACCGAAAATACTTCATATACTCAATAAACAGTTGACAAAGAGTGTGTTTTTTTCCATTTTCGTCAGAAAAACCAAAGAAAAATCAGTATTTATGGACTTTTCACCTAATATATATCTGATTTTAGTACATCATGTTGATTTGCGAACACTGATTTTTGTTTGTTTGACATAGCAGTACAAATTTACAATTTCTGTAGCAAAAATTTTCATCGATCTTAGTATTGAGCTTTACACAGAAATATGAACGGCTTCCTATTCCACGTGTTTCAGTGTATGCCAGTACCCATTAAAAGTCGGATTGGCCGCACATTGCTAATGATTGCTTTCATATCATGCTTATCATGCTTAATCTTGTGTATCCCACGAAATTCTCCTATGTTGCACTCTTGCAAGTACGGCTCTCTCTCACTCATATGTGTATTGTTGTTGCTTTATCCCCTTATAAACTGCGCCATTGCCTAGTGACGAACCGAGATAATACCAAATGAGGCGTTTTGATAGTTTTTGTCATTGATTGTTAGACAATCGGTGGTAGGTAATGTATGGTTTTCTATGAACTATATTATCGAAGTTGCATGTTAAACAGCAACGAACAGTAGTACATATGTAGGCGGATCAATTGCCAAGACACCAAGAAGAATATATATCTTCTTGAATAGCATCACAAGTCGAGTCCATAAAGCTATATACGTCTGTCCGTTCAAACATCCGTTTGAACGAACAGATCTTGGAGATTATAAATGATACGAACTTCAAGTTTCTGTTTCTACTTTTCCCTTCACAGTAAAGTGTATTAAAAGAACATGCAAAACTTAGTTTAAACCCATACCAGGGTCGGGTCCAGAACGATACGGGGGCGGGGACTGTACTACTCTTGGGGGAAGAGGGATGTTTTTCTTTCCGTTCTACATGCTACAATATTTTGAAGATGGTTTGAGCTACAAGTCCAACGTTTTCTGGAGAAGTTCATTCCAACAAAAATAAAAACAAATAAAAAAAAAAACAAAAGGATAGTTTACTTCAACCACCTACGCGACCATCCCATCTGACTATATCCCAATGGCAATCAACGTTAGTAAGTCATCGTAATAAATTACTATATAATTAATATATATAATAATTACTTTTATTTAGTAATTTGGAGTCGCTGAACACGAATGTCGGATTCGCGAATTTTCTAGCTTTTCATGAGCGGCCCTTAAAGAGTTAGTCATAAGCATAGCAATTGCATGAACATTTTTTGGAAGCCTTTGCCTAGTATAGATGAACGTTTTTCGATTGGATCCATCACTTCCTAAGCTTTTAGGGGACTTCTAACAATCTTGACTGGAATATAACGTAAGATTTCAGAAGAGTTGTGCACAATTTTGCAATTCAGTACAAGTGTATCTAAATACTGCATATCATGTCAATCAGATTGTTAGTATTTTATGAATACTTTAAAATTTCTAACGATTCGGTTGGTGGCATACTGTCAATCAGATATAAGCTTTATAAATAGATTAGTCATTAATGAAAATAGTAGTAGATATGCATTTGAGACAGTGTTTTGAGTTTATTACAGCACTTTATACATATATGGTTATCATCATTATCATTAGCAATGTTCAGACTTGATTTGTTTTATTGATGTCTTCGATATCGCTTCTTCTCACTAATCCATACACACATACAAGTGTGTAAGTCCTTGAAGCGTAACAAAACACAATAGTGTATACTCTTTCACAGATACAAATATGCATTTATGAGACGAGTATAAAAATCAATCACATGATCTATAAACCAAATTACTACAGGCATAAATGTCTTTAGTATTGTCGTTATAGTTGCCACCTACTCAAGCCTGCCAACGAATATGCTGGCCTCATTGTCAACGTCATCATATATCGTTTTAATATGCATACTTTGAACGAAAATACGCACATTCTTATATACGAGAAAGTATATATGTATAAAGACCAATAGCCGCAATAATGATGTATTGTTTTCTTCTCTACGCCACACGTTCGTTTCAAATATCTTTTTTCTTCTCCATTTTTCTTGGCCTTGTTGATTTACTTCAATACCCTGCAAGAATTATGTTGTTAGTTCATTGATTAGTTTGTAACGCATTTAAAGAGATATTATTTTTATTTATACTAGGTATATACATAGATTATACACGTACTTGCCTACTGTTTAGTTTGTTCTTTCGGTTTAGCTTTGTAAAAAAAAAACTTGTTATGGAGGCATCTATTTATATTTGTTGAAAGTATCAATTCGAAATGAGTGCACCGTAACTTCCTTTTTGTTTTAGCAAAAACATTCGATTGCAAGACACTTTAAATGTTTATTGCTTTTATACCTGCCCGATACTACAGTACAATAACACAAGTTGTTGTTGTAGCAGCTCCTTCTTCTTGTGAGCTGATACAGCCACTTGGGCTGAGTTGGACAACCTTTGACTGCACAAAACTTCTTGTGCAGATCGGTCCGGGGCGTAAACCCAGTCGTCCTTGGGAACGAATAACACTAGTAGTTTACACTAGTGTTGTGCAAAACTGCTATATTTTGATAACAGCGAAACCTGTTACTGCGATATAAATAGCAAAAAGCAATTGGCTTTTCACGTTAAATGCTATTTAACATTAATGTTAAATATCATTTTTAATGTTGCTCTTTCATGTTAAATAGTGATTGTCTGTTATTGCAAACAGTGTCAAGCATCCAGTGTACAGCATTGGGTCTTCGATATCTCTGTTATATCCCATGTTAAATACCATTGTTTGCTGTTAATGCTATTTTTTTTTTCCAATGCCAGTATATTGAATCAATTTCATGTTCAAATCTGAGTTATTTTCAAGTTTTAGAATTAAAAAGCATTCACTTACAAAAATTTTATGTCTAAATTTGATCAAATCGAACGATAATTTCTATGTTATCACATGCATATTTATGATTCTAGTCTAAAATAAATATTTTAGTTCAAGCTTCTATGTTTGTGCATCGTGGAGTCTTCGAAAATTTGCATCCAGCAAAACTCAGCCACCATATCATTGTTCCAATAGTCATCATAACGCTTCTAAATTGTTCCGAGGTATTGCTTGTAACACTTACCTTGTTGATCACTCTCCGCACACAAATTTTGTGGAAAAGATTCCAAATGTCTTTGCAGAAAATGGATTTTCAAATACTGTTGCAAATAAGAAAAAAACTACATTACACTTTATACAAATTGTACGAACTTTAATGGATTTATGAGCAACTAAACGAAAAAAATGTAAAAAAAAAAAAAAAAATGTGTGTTTTAAGCATACTAAAGTTCTTCCATTGGTCGAAATTCGACTTGTGTTTTAAAAGTACCCAATAATAAAAACATCAATAATACAGAAGTGTCACAGAAAACGCTTCTGCCTCTACTCTATCTCCCAGAGGGACGAACACCTTCGTGTTTTCACACACTTACGAACGAACGCATCGCATGCCGAAGTTGGTTGTTTCATGTTAAAAAGTAACAAAAATTTTAATTATTTACGTTCCATTGTTGTTGTATTTTGGTACACTGTAAAAATTTTGACTCAGAAAGATTTGCAAGATTCGCGTGCTCTCATTTTCAACATGGCCGCCCAGAAAGAGAGCGGCAATAAGTGAGCAATTTATTTGCAATTAATTAATGCACAATTATAAATGTTGATATTCACTCTTTCCAATTTTTTTGTTTTTTCGCGTGCTATTAAAATTTTTCAATTTTACCAACACAAACACTATCAAAAACACATTCATCTGATGCTCGCCAACATGTTGGCAAGTGCGCACACAATGCGTAACGTCGAGCTGCTCGTCCGACATGCTCTACAATGTGTATCACCCAGTAGAGCACAACAGAGATGGAGCATATTTTTTCTCTATACTTTCGACTGAAGGCAAAGCAACCGAAAGTAACAAAAAACGAGAACAGCTATGCGGAATACACTACATAATAACAATATATTATTCTACCATCAGTTAGACTTTTGAAGTACATAGATAGATAGATATAATTAAGGAAATTGAGACAAATCAAATTCCTTTTCTTTATTGTGTGTATACAGTGGCGGCAAACCAAAACAACACATTCTCGTCTGTTGTGTATTCCAATTTCGTTACTAACGTTGACTTTTTGCTGTACTTTTTTTTTAACAAATTGAGAGAGCTGAGAGAGGAAGAGAGCTTTGTGATTCGCCGTGGACATTATATGATTTTAACTAACTTGGACGTAATATTTTAGACCTTCCCACTTGTCTACTTGTTATGGATCTCGAAAAAAAGTTGGCATTCATTTCAACGTCCTCAAAAATGCAATACATAGAGAAAAAGTCTTTGAGAAACCAGCGCTTTTTTAAAGTAAACTAGTGTAATAGATGTTGATTTTAGAAATTACCTAGATCAGCCTAGATTTTGCAGTTTGGTGTGAATGTTTCGTATACAATGCTACTAAATTTGAGAAAGATTGGACAGTTATAATAGGTAACTACTTACATATGTATATAAAACCATTCAATAAAATACTTAAACTTATATTGATTTATATATTTTGTTGTATCTTCTTTAATACGCGTATTGCATAACTATGTTAAACAAACTTATTTCTGTAGTTTTTATCACATATCTGTAAAGCGTAGAAATGCTTCGGTTTCGTTATAGTTTACATTTTCGTTTATACTTATTTTCCCTCTGGCTAAAAATAAGCAGTAACATTTTTATTTTCAACTTGTACTGCCCACATTTTTCTCAAACTAAATTTAGGTAGGCAGCGTAGTTGGCAGCCAGTCCAGACCAGTCCAGTCCAGTCCAGTCCGGCTGAAGGCAATAACCAGAAAAGATTGCCGAATTGTGCAGCTTGGCATTGACACAGTAAACGTTCTACAACTCTCATTTCATTTCTTATTTTCCGTTTACCGTTTATTCGATGTTCCTGAAATGTTCTTGCATGTTACTAAACATATTAAAAGTGATATTATGTTTGCACGTTTGTACGTGTGTACGGTAGAACCTACGGATTTCTTACTTGAAGTCATACAAACATGTGATGGATTTCGATTGAAAAGTTTAAACAACCGAAATTCAATTTCGTTCGAAATGTTTCATAGAGTGATATAATTCGATTGAAAAATATAAGCTCGAATACAATGTTCGAATCGATTGTGTGCCCTTAAAATCAGTTGTTCACGTTTTGTTTACGGTTACTAAATTGAACATCTTAAGAAAAAGCTATTAGTAATTGTTGTTATTGATATCGCGTCAATGATTTGATTTTCCATTATAAACTGAATCAATAACTCATTCATGGGCTTGCCTTTCAAATTTTAATATAATTTGCGAAAAATTACTTCCATTTTGTACAATAAATAACGCCACAGCTGATTTCTTGCTTGTTAAGTGTTAAGCAGAGCTGCCAACTTTGCACACAACATAATGTGGCTGCATATATTGAGGTAGTATATGATATAAAACTCACGTGTATATTAATTTGTTTTTTTTTTTTTAAATAATAAAATTTGTACTCAATTAGTGCTTAATAAAATACATCACAATTCAATTTAACACAGAATATAAATGTTCGAAAGTACATTTTATCAACTGCGAACAGGTTGGCACAATTTCGAATTACTTTTAATAGAATTACAATGAATCGTTTAGTTTGTAGTCTTGATTTTAATAAGCACTAATTTTTCTTAATTTAAAACTAATAAAAACTGAACTTATTTGATTTATGGGTAACACTAACACACTTCTATTTTACATATGTGCATGGTTTAATTCACGCTTCTAGTGCACAGAGCTTGCAAGAAGTGGTTTTTTTTACAGGTTGTTCGAAAAAAAAAGAAAACTGTTGCGAGCGGGCACGATTTAAAATAGAAGCGAAAAGACATTTCAACTCTGTTTATTCTCATCGTGATCTTTGTTCAAGCAATGAGAGTTTTTAGTAGCTCACTTTATGCATTTGTTCACTTGCGACACTTTGCTGCGCAAAATTTGGCGAAAGTGTCTTTTGCGCATAGTATGTACATATGTGTGTTACTTATATTTTAACATATGCACATAATTTAGCGTCCTATCTCTTACTCCCTCTCTCATCAGTATGTAATTACAGAAAGACTATCTAGAAAGTTAAATCAGCAAAAAAAAGTAATAAAACAAGAATAAACGTTAACTTTGGTTGAACCGAAGCTCTAATACCATTCACACGAAATTTTAAATATTATTTTAAAACATAAAAGTGGGGTTTAAATAGGGGCTACCCAAAAAATTGAGGGTACACCCCACTAGTAGATGTGTATGAAGCGAAGTAGTAGATGTGTAAGATGCCGCCATATCGTATTTCAAGTTGATATTGACGTCTTCCATACAAATGCATAAAAGTGAGCTGTGGGTTTATATGAAATGACCTCAAAATGTAGGCGGGACACGCCCATCTATATATGTACATATATGAAGCGGTTGTTCACTAAAATCCACCAAACCATATTTCAAGCTAATATTGATTTAAATGAAACATTTTTTCATAAAAAATTCAAAATGGCACGGTGGGTTTGTATGGGAACTACCCCAAAAAGTGAACGGGTTCTACCCATTAATGTATATGTCAAGCATCCGTCCACTAGAAGTTACCATATCAATTATTAAGTTGATATTGCCTACAATAAAAAGGTTTTTCATACAAAAAGTCAAAAGTGGGCGCTGGGTTTCTATGGGGGCGTGGCGGGTCAATCTTGATACTCTATTAAACTGCAATAAAAAGAAGTGTATGTGCAAAATTTCAACTGGATACCATAAAAAATGGTCCACAAAAAATGCGCAACAGCATACAGACAGGCGGACATACGGACAGACAGACATGGCTAGATCGACTCGTCTCGTCAAGCTGATCAAGAATATATATATATATATATATATACTTTATGGGGTCTTCGATGGCTCCTTTAATGCGTTACAAACTTTCAGACAAATTGATAATACCATTTCACACTATGTGTGAATGGTATAAAAATTTTAGGATTTGAATTTTCCGTTCCTACACAACTTTATCGGTATAGAATGTGCCACGTTTTCATTTTACATTTAACATTGTGCAATAATTGTAGCCGTGTAAAACCGGGTACTCATATTAGTGTCTACACATATATATATATATATATATATATATATATATATATATATATATATATATATATATCTCTCTCTCTCTCTCTCTCTCTCTCTCTCTCTCTCTCTCTCTCTCTCTCTCTCTCTCTCTCTCTCTCTCTCTCTCTCTCTCTCTCTCTCTCTCTCTCTATATATATATATATATATATATATATATATATATATATATATATATATATATATATATATATATATATATATATATATATATATATATATATATATATATATATATATATATATATATATATATATATATATATATATTAATTCTTTATTTTTGTTAGTGTTTTTGTGGATTTTTTTCTCTCATTTTGGTTTCTTTGGCTTTTGTTTTGCCCGGTTTTTGTTTAACTTATTTTGACAGTTGCTGACAGTTTTGGTTGAAGGATTTTCAGTTTCAGTTTTCGTTTTCGTTTTCATTACATTGCGCTGCGTTGTGTGCTCTGGTCTTTTATTTTTATATGCACAGCATGAGCTTGGTTAACTTTAAGTGGGTAGGTGGTTCTATAGTCTGATATGCTTATATTCGTATGTATATACTTACTATTATTCCACTGACGTCGATTTTACTTCAATTTTCTTGTGCTCTTTTCGATATTTCATTTAAGAAAAAGTAAAATTTATTGCCTGCGGGTGTGCAGTACATTCATGTGACTACCACAAACATTCGCACGATTCCTTGTCATCGCCGACATCGTCGTTATTAACATCATTATCATTATCATTATCAGCATCACCATCATCATCATCATTGTCGTCGTCGTTCTCCTTGTATTTAGTGTTGTATATAAAAATAATAATAAAATAATCATAGTGTTAATCGATTTAAAACGAAAATTTATTTACTCTTTATGTCAGCGTATCAAAATTAAATTTGCTGTAGAAATTGTCATTAAATGAATCAATTGTTTGTAAATAAAGATAGTAATAAGTGTTGTTCGAATAATAAATACACCTGGCTCTCGATTATCACGGGTGTTACGTTCCAAGAAAACCTCGTGTTAGTCGAAATCGTGTTAAATGAGACGTGGGTTTAATACAAAATATGGGGTTACGTTCCACATAGGTAAAGAAAAAAGTTTTATTATTCAAATTTGCGATGTTTTTGTTTCTTATTAAAGTTACCAAATTAATTAAAAGTTACTTCATGTGTTAAATATTGAACAGATTCAAGTTAAATAGTTAAAGCATGTTTTGTAATAGAAAATATGAAATCCATTTGGTGACATTTATAATCTAAGCAGTTTTCATACTCAACATGTTTTTTTTTTTTGTTGTGGTAGCTCCTCTTGCTTGGCAGAAAAATCAGTATTTTTTGTTTGTTAGTGGCTTTTATAGCTTCTTTGTAGCACTCCTTATAAGCTATAGCAGATTTTTCAAACTCTCTTTTAAACTTTAATCGTCTTTCGGTGAGAGGGTCAGAATTTGCAACGAACGATTCCAAGCTGCTAACCATAGCTATTAGTTCTTGAAGTTTTTCTAAGGTTAAAGCATTTACAGGTTCCGTCATTTGATTTTGAATTGCACGCTTCATTCTCAGCCAACTCCAGTAATAATTCGTCATCTATACCTTTATCTTCAAACACCTCTTGCACATTATCGATAGTCATATGTTCGAATCCTTCACCGTCAATTAAATGAGCAAATTCTAATATTTTACGGAATTCACACTGTGTTGTGTCGTGGTTTTTAACAACTCTGCTGACCATAATTTCTTCCAGCATCCGTTGAATGTTGACTCCTTAAGCTCTTTTAAAGATAAACTAACCAATTCAGGGCAATCTTTAATAGAAAATTTCTTCCAAGCACTGCTTACATCGATGGAGTCAGTTTCAGTTGTATCCAAAATCCAACGTATAGAGCGCCTGATATAGTATGTCTTCAAAGTGTAAATTATTCCTGCAGAAGTGATGTTGTATTTGGTGGTAGAAATTTGAGTTCGACATTCGGATGGATTATACTGGGTCTCTCAAAAGTAAGTTCACATTTGATTTGCTGATTGCGTGAACGCAACCATTCCAAAGTGCGCGGAGGGTATGTCAATCGGTAGCCTAGCTTTTGGGAATTTAGTCGGGAGCGGACCGTGCGTTGTGCGTACGTGAGTTTTACAAAAACCGTAATTCAGCGACTGTAGCGCGTAGAAATTTCTGCAGTATTTGACATGTTCATCATTTAAATGATGCGCCAAGCACTCGACTCATTGGATAATGGGTCGAGAAGTTTGAAGAGACCGTTTCAATGCTGGACAAATCAAAATCCGGGCGTCCAAGGTCTTCGAGAACGTTCAAAAACGTAGACAGTGTTACTCAGTCTGTTCGTGACAACCCGGACCTTTCGATTCGAAAGCGTGCTGTTGCTTCAAACGTGCATAGATCATCAATGTTCCGAATTTTAAACAAAGATTTAAAGCTGCACCAACACAAAATTCAATTGATTGAGCGCTTTCCAACGTTTACCAACATCTTGTTTTCGGATGAAGCTCATTTCCATCTTAATGGACATGTAAAGAAGCAAAATTGCCGCTACTGGAGTGCAACCAATACAAAACACAAACATCAGAGACATCTACATTCGCCTAAAGTGACCGTATTGGCTGCGATGTCGGCGCTAGGAATTATCGGCCCTTACTTTTTTGAAAATGAAAGGGGACGTACAGTTACAGTGAACTCAGAGCGTTATGTGGAGATGTTAGACGATTTATTCGTGCCTGAACTGCAAAAGTTTCCTGGTTATAACCAAAGAACATGAAACCAGCAGGACGGTGCAACTTCACACAAGTCCAACAGGTCTCTACCACGAGTTCATGAAATTTTTCCTGGCAAATTGATCTGCAGGAGAGGTGACATAAACTAGCCTCCACGAAGTCTCGATTTAACCCCTATGGACTTTTTCCTCTGGGGTTACATTAAATCTAAAGTTTACGGCAACAAACCGACTTCCCTGGCACAATTAACAGGAAATATCCGTCACGAAATGGCAGCCAACACGGATAATACCTGCCGAGTCGTCATAGGAAATTTTAGTGCTCGATTAAATGAATGCCGTGAACGCAACGGTTTACATTTGGACATTATCATTTTTAAGAAATAAATTCCCAAGGTGTGTATTTTAATATGTAATAATTATTTTTTCAATAAACTACTTACTTTTTTTTATCGATTTTTTAAATGTGAACTTTCCTTTGGGACACCTTGTATTTTTTAGATGACCTGGAGCATTGTCCAACAACAAAAGTGCTTTAAAGTGCAAATTCTTCTTTTTTAAATGTTTTTAAACTTTTTTTCATAGCCATCGTCAATCCAAATACTAAGGGCTCTTTCCATTTTCTCTAATATAGGTGCACGTGTTCTATTGGTAAATTTGGTGTATATAGATGTCCCAATATCTGCTGCGCGTCGTATTTCAGTTTAATTTTTTTTTTTTAATAGAGCGGCAGTTAGTTTTAACTTTGTAGACTCTGTAGATAATATGAGAGTTGCGTTGTGTATTGTGTGCTTTGGCTACCATAAGTTATGACATTGCCATTGGAAAGTTTGATAGCTTTTGCATAAACTTACGCACAACGTTTTGATGTAAAAGCAATTTTCGTAGCATTTTTGCCACACAGAAGTGAGTAACGACCATCTGTTTGAACGTACCGATTTCGTAGAGATAGAAACTTTAAGTTTAGATATTTAGTTTCTTTTCTTTTCGCTCTTCATGTAAAGTGTATTAAATGAACATGCCAACTCCTAGTATAGTGGGTATGCCCCATACAAACCAAACGTCCCATTTTTAAGTTTTTGTATGCATTATTTTTGTTTATGTTGTTAACTACGCAGGAAACACCATATTTGTTGCATCTTATGTACATCGTAATAAAATATGCCCCATACTTGAAAATGTTTATTTTTCTCTTTAATTAAAGCTCAATACTAAGATCAATGAAAATGTATGATACCGAAAAAAACTTCATATAAAAAACGCTGTCAAACTTCAATCAAATATTGTCGGCACGAATTATTTTTCATCGAGTACTCAGATAACCAAAATGTTTGCTACCAAAAATACTTTATATACTCAAAATACAGTTGACTAAGAATGTGACCTTGTGGCATTTCCTTCAGAAAAAAAAAACAAAAAAATAAAAAAATCAATATGCGTGCTCTTTTCATCAAATAAATATCTGATTTTAGTATTTCATGTTGATTTGGGAAAACTGTTATTTATTTATTTGACATTTACAACAATTTTCGACGATCTCAATATTGGGCTTAAGCAAGAAACGCCAAATTTCGGGGTATCTTTCGTCAATTCTATTAAAATATTCCACAGATTAGACAACTATAGAATATAAACCCATACAAATCTATGATTCATAGAAGTCCATTTAACTCAATACAACGTTTGAAATGCACAACCAATTTATCCATAGACTTTTTAAACTCGCTTTTTGGGATGGTCTTTAGCATCTGTGTCACGGCTGCTTGTATGGCTGGAATTCCATCGTAAAAAGCTCCTTTCGTTGCAGTTTTCATTTTTGGGAAGAGAAAATAATCGCATAGATAGATAGAACAGGCGAATACGGAGGGTTGTCGTTGAGACAAATCGGCGTTTTCATCAAAAATTCATTGATTTTTTTGGTGTTGTGAGGTGGTGCATTGTCATGTAATAAAAACAGCTGCTTTCCTTTGGAATATTCGGTCCTAACTCGTAGAAATCTCGACTACAAATGATGTGAAACTTGTAAATAATATTCTCCATTGACAGTTCTGGAACAAATTCCTTCCACCTTCTGGAACAAATGTCTTTGTAGGAAGTTTAATGCCCTCGTAACTTTGACTTGTTTCGCCCTCTCTCCCCATGCGACTATTGATAAAAGACTTTTCGCCCCGGAATACATTGGGATCATGGATGGAGTTGGACGATCGACAACGATCATTCCGAAAAACAATTAATGATAACACTGGCCTACATCAGTTTTGCGCATAAGATGAGACCTAGTGTTTCCGAAAGGATTTTTCGTGCTGAACACGAATCTGAATTTCCATCACGTCAAGTTTTCGAGAAAATAAGGGTTGAAACTCCTAAAAACAGCGTTTTTAATTTAAAAAAAGTGGTCCGCCATTTTGAATTTTTAAAATGTAACTGCATATTCCTAATCAGCGAACCTCAAAACCCTTAAGTAACAAGTTTTAAGCGATTACAATCAAATTTTAAATAAATACATTTCTGTTTTCATTTTTTTCTCCACCCTTAGACAAATACACACCCCACCGCTCTCAGGGCGCATGCGATTAAATTGGCATAGGGCTTATTTCAGCCTTTAAATTCTGATAATAACGAATCACGTCAGGATTTTATCCCACGATTTTTCAAAAACGGCCAAAAACGCGGTTTTTAGGGGGTTTCAACCCCTATTTTCTCGAAAACGTGACGTGATAGAACATTTTGTGAACACAGATTCGTTTTCAGCACGAAAAATCCTTTCACGAAAAATATTTCCTAAATATTTTCTAAAATTTATATTTCGGAGGGCGGGCAAACGAAGTTTAAGCTTGGACAAACCTGGACTAACGTTGAGAAAATGAATTTCATTCAAAATAAATTTAAATTTGACACTTCGAGGTGCTGGCTTCACAAAAAATAATTCATATTTCAAAACTAGTTTTGTTTATTATAATTTTTGGTGGATGGGCAAACGAAGTTTAACCTTGGACCAACAAGCAGCTATCCAATAAATTTAAATTAAATCTCATACGGCTAAAAGTTTTTCATGCATTGGTTTCTATGCGGCAACCCTAGAAGCGGTGGATTACACACATTGATGATTGATCCTGTTGTGCTGTATTCGTGCAAAATCGTGTTGATCATACAAAATAATGGTACGAATTTATATTATCTTGCGCTGAACAAAGTAGTACACTTTTACTCAATTTATTATTACTATCATGCGTTCTATGCGTACTACTTTGTACACACATGTGTGTGTGTGTTTGTTTGTGTTTGTGTGTGTGTGTGTGTGTGTGTGTGTTTGTGCGTGCGTTCGTTCGTTCGTTCGTTCGTGAACACGCATGTACCCCAAAAAGTATGCAATTGTTTTGAACTTTGGCTTTTACTTTGTCCTCGATAGTTGTGTAGTGTAGTTGCCAATGCCACGTTGCATATTGTTACATAGACGTATGTATCTGTACGTATGCATGTATGTATGCATGTAAGTATGCATGTATTGCAAGTATTTATGTATGCACATACGTCCTTCAGCAGCATTCAGCATATCTTCAACATCGATTCGCCTGTCGTTAGTCTGCTTGATTTGCGTTACATCGTTTCGACTGTGAAATGCTCCGTAAAAGTAACAGCTACTATCATCCTTGTTTGCCTCAGGAAATTATACGTTTGTCAGGCACACAGTCATACAAACAACTGCACGCAACAAACACAGATACTCGTATATATAAGTGTATATATATATATATATATATATATATATATATATATATATATATATATATATATATATATATATATATATATATATATATATATATATATATATATATATATATATATATATATATATATATATATATATATATATATATATATATATATATATATATATATATATATATATATATATATATATATATATATATATATATATATATATATATATATATATATATATATATATATATATATATACGTGAGTAACTATGTATGTTAAAGCTTCTGTTTCAGATGCAGCTACAACTTTAATCTATCTTTTATACCTACATATATCTTTTGTCTCGCATTTTGTATGTTTTTCATCATTGCGCATACATTTGAACTGAAATGCATGCCAACGGCATTCGTTATAAATACTATGCCAATATGTTAGTAGGTATCTCTGTAGATATTCTAGCATACTATATACTACACTCGCTGCTACTGAAAGATATACAGTCAGTCATATCGTTAATAGAAACATATATGAGCGTCGCAGGTAAATGTATGCCATTATTACTATTTGGTTCTTTGGTTTGTCTGTATATTTTCATTTATTTGTGCATTAGTTTTCAATTTTCGCATAAATTTTCGTTAACTTTCAGTTTTATCATCATCCTTAACATCAACTTCAACGTCATCAAATATGCATACAAACTTCAGTACAGTTTTATTAGTATCAAGGTCAGTCACAAAAGTTTGTTAAAGAGCAATTCACAAAAAAAAAAAAAAAAACATAAAAAAGAAAACTTTTCATATTTTAATTTGTCATCATTTTTTTTTTTTACCATATAACCATCTTTTTAGAGTTTCTCAATTTCAAAATTAACTTTATGTATTACACTAGTTTACAAAGCATCATCTATCTTACTGGCATACCAGAAGAGGGTGTTGAACAAATTTATTCTTTCGGCGTGTTTCAAGTGACCTAATCATTAACAAATTTGTGTTGTGTATCTTTGTTGTAATCATGAGTATTCTCATTGGCCGATTTGTTTGGCCTGAAACCATATTGATACTGACCAATTAGGTGCATCAGTGCATGACTCTAGCCGTTTACTCAATACGCGTGACATATCCGTTTAAAAGTAGATATATTCACTGGTGGTTTGCGCAAACGGAGAACACTGAGACTCCCATCGTCGTATTCATCGAACCAAATTTTGCGTCCGCATTACTAACTTTTGTCAAATATTTTATCTAAAATTTTTTTTTTCTTCGTTAAAGTGTACTAATCAAGTGACGCCAAATTAGGACCCCGGTCCAGTTTTTGGCTAGTAATTTTTGACGTGATAACGTCTATTAAATCGATGAACGCCGCCAAATACGAAAGAGCCATGCCCCTTACGATCAGCCTGAAGGCGGCTTGTGTGTGAAGCATTGGCTTGTGAAAGCTATAGTTATGTGTGTGTGTGTGTGTGTGTTGTTGCGTATTAGTGTTATCTAGCGCGCGGTGGGGTGCGGCTATACGTCATATACGATCTTGTTATTGTTGTACTTGTGGCAGCTGTTGCTGTAACTGTTGTTGTTATTTGTTATTGCTTTACCACTCTTTTCTTGTAGAGTTTTGTTGTTGTTGTTACATTTTATATGCGTAAATATATTAAATTGCTTATTTAATAGACACGCAAAAATACTTGCTGCGCACACAAACACACAAACACGTATACGAGCCGAACACTAACAGCGTGAGAGCGAGAGAGTATTTGAATAGGAGCTCACTAATGTATATGCAAGCGTGAGGGGGCGAGATACAGCGATTAAATATGCGCGAGTTATATTTATTTGTAGTTGTATTTAATTGAAATCTTTAAAAATTAAATTTTTTTGTGTTTGATGTCGGCAACGCCAAACTTTATAGAAACACGTTTTATCACTTTCTCTCGCAGCATGCATTTATAGTAGTAGGGACAGCGGGAAGGAGTGGCAGGGAAAGGAGAGGCAAGGGAAGGTCAGAACGAAGTCTGCCAGGGTACAAATGTGGCACACATTTGTAACGATTGCAAATAAATGTGAATTTATCGAAAAAATATTAATTTTTAATTAACTCCTTCTTTGTATTATACAAAATAATGATAATTCAGTGTTAATAATTCAATTCTATTCAATTCATAAAAGTATGCAAATTTTTCATCAATGTTTTCTTATGACGTTATCACGTAAAATTATCGTCCGTAAACCGTAAAGTTTTAGCATTACATCATCCCTCTGGTCAACTTACAACAATTAAATGAAGTTTAACTTACACAAAAAAAAAAAAAAACTATGTCTCTAGCATGCTTGGTTTGGGAGCAGTGGGCGATAGAAAACAGATTTACGAAATGTCCTATTCAAGTGGCTTCTCTATTGGCGGCGGCATTATTTACTTCATCGCCGCGAAATATTGTGTAGATTGGAGAAGTCACTTCAGAACAGTTTGTTTCGTTATGCGAACTAGACGCTTACTTTATGAATATTCATACATTCACATTCGATTGATGAATGCAACACATTCAAAAATATTAACATTCAGTTCATTGAATGCAGAATGATTTGAATGCTAATTCAATTCACTCTGAATGCACGGGCACATTCATTTATTCATTCATTTATTCATTCATTTATACATTCGAATGTTCGGATGCTAGCGACTGGTAGCTTGGTACAAGAAGCTAGTTGCCAACGAAACGCATAAGCAGCAAAGTGAAAGAGATATAAAGAGATGCTGAAGTAGTTATTAGTGCTAAAACAACCTTAAATTACCAATTTCAAGCATAATTTGATTTATGTATTTAAAAATAAAGTAAAAATAATTCTTTTATGGCTTATTTGATTTTGAAGTAATTAAAATACATTTGTATAATAAGAATCAAGCAAGTAGAGAGAGAGATAGAGAGATAGAGAGAGATAGAGAGAACCTGACTCACTGAAATGAAACGCATTCAGAGCATTCGAGTGTATGGCATTTAATCATTCATTCATTTTGTGTTGTACCTTTTCAATTCATCTGCAACTGAAAGTAATTTGAGGTCGTGGCGCAGTGTTGCATTCTTGACATACCATGGCGATTTCGTTATAAGCCGTAGAACTTTCGGATTGACATCACTGAATAATGTCGATGTTTGATTTAGCTGCTGATCCCCAAAGTTGTAGTTGTACCATACGTCAAAATTGGCTTAATCACTGACATGTAGACCAATCTTTTGTTTTCAAGTGATAGCTGTGAACTTGAACCTGGAAGCCAATATAAACTTGTGAGTTTAAGCCCCAGTTATTTCGTTTTTGTGAAAATATGTTTCTGCCATGTGAGTCGCTTGTCGAGATGAAACCCTAAATATTTTGCGCTGTCCTCTTTCTGCAGTTGTTGGTTGCCACTTCTCCGAAGCGATTGGATTATTTTGACGGGTTTATGTTAAGTCTGCGTGATTGTAGCCACGTTTCAATATCGTTTAAGCTCCGTTGCAGTTGTAAAGAGGCTGTTTTTGGATCCGCATGTACTGACATCAACAAAAGTAGCAATTTTTGTTTCAGCAGATGTTGGCACATCAGCTGTAAACAGTGGAACACTGTAAACCATGTGGAACACTTGATAGTACCTCATAGATTGATGAGTATTCGTTATTTCAATTAACCATGAAGTGGCGGTCAGTCAGATAAGATTTTAATACTTCGAAGAATGGGTAAGGAAGATACTTTTTCAGTTTTTATAGAAGGCCTATATGCCACACTTTGCCGAAGGCTTGTGTTATGTCAAGCGGTTTTACAGTGTATCTTCTGCTCCATTGCACTGTGTATAGTTTTGAAAACTCTGAGAGTCTGCTCGATAGTTGTATGGCGTTCTCTAAAACCAAACTGGTGGTACGGAATCAAATTTCTTCTTGTTATAACTGGTTTTAGCTTAGCTACAAAAACCAGCACAAAAACTTTACCAACTACTGGTAGCAGACTGATTGGCCTATATGAATCTAACTTCTCTTCAGGTTTTCACGGCTTCGGTATCAGAACAATTTGTGACACTTTCCATTGTCAAGGAAAATAACCAAGTCTTATAACAGCATTTTGAATAAATTTAATAAAAATGTAAAACCTGAGTCGGGTAATTCTTGTACGATTTTTGCTGTAATTAAATCAGATCTGGGAGTTTTTTTTTTGGAGTCAATTCGTGCAGATGTATTTTTTATATCCGCAAGTCTTATGGAAGATATTGGTAGATCCATTTGCCCTGGCGATTGTAGAAACTCGTGAATTTCAGCTGTTATGTCTTGTGACCCGTTTTGCGGTAATGATTTGAAAATGTTTGTCAAATGTAAAGCAAAAGTATTACTATCAGCATTATCTGCCTCTGTCTCAATTATTTTTCCTTACTGATTTTTTAGTTGCTTTCCAGACCGAGTCGTTCGAAGCTTTCGTGGCCGTTAATCCTCTCGTGTAGTTGTTTATTTCGTTGTTTGTGTTTTCTTTCAACGCCTGTTTTATTTCTGTTGTAGCTGCGTTCAGTTTTTTCTTATCGTCTGGATGCCTCGTTACCTGCCATAGTCTTCTAAGCCTTGTTTTTTTTTTTAGCAACTGTTTGATGTGGGTGCTTATATTAGAATGACGAACTTTCAGTGAAGAAATAGGTGTGGACGCCCATGCAGCTTGTTGTACTACAGTGTGTTGAATAGCCGAACTGTGTCTTCCATATCGCCTGTTTTATTTCTGTTGTAGCTGCGTTCAGTTTTTTCTTATCGTCTGGATGCCTCGTTACCTGCCATAGTCTTCTAAGCCTTGTTTTTTTTTTTAGCAACTGTTTGATGTGGGTGCTTATATTAGAATGACGAACTTTCAGTGAAGAAATAGGTGTGGACGCCCATGCAGCTTGTTGTACTACAGTGTGTTGAATAGCCGAACTGTGTCTTCCATATCTTCTTCGCTTTTAAGTGGAATGTTTTGAGGAAGGGCATAATTCAGAAAGGGCGCATAGTGCAATTTTTCACATTGATCATTGAATTTTACCATGAGCGGCGAATGGTCGGAAGATAACTCTAGTTTCAAATGAATTAGAATGAATGCGAATTGCTCAATATCATTCATTCAATTCACATTCATTAGATGAATGTATACTTATAATCTCATTCGTTTTAATTTCATTTTAACGAACGAATTCATGCAGAGCTCTAATTCCAATTTAATTCCAAATGTAGACTTTATTAATAAAAGTTCTACTAGGAGATGAGTTTTGAGTCATAGTAAGAGCCGCAATAGATCGGCAATAAATTGCTATGCATTTGCAAACAGTATTTTATCATGCTATATCGTTGAAGAGTTTGTGAGTTGAAGTTTACACTCTTTTACATTCTTATCTTTTTATACCATTCACACATAGTGTGAAATGGTATTATCAGTTTATCTGAAAGTTTGTAATGCATTAAAGGAGGCATCGTAGACCCCATAAAGTATATATATTCTTGATCAGCTCGACGAGACGTATCTATCTAGCCATGTCCGTCTGTCTGTCTGTCCGTCTGTATATTGTTGCGCATTTTTTTGGGGACCAATTCTAATTTTGCACATACACTTCTTGTTATTGCAGTTTAATAGAGTGTCAAGATTGACCCGCCACGCCCCCATACAAACCCAGCGGCCACTTTTAACTTTTTGTATGAAAAACTTTTTTATTGTAGTCAATATCAACTTAATAATTGATATGGTAACTTCTAGTGGACGGATGCTTGACATATACATTAATGGGTAGGACGCGCTCATTTTTTTGGAGTAGCCCCCATACAAACATACGGCCCACTTTTGTGTTTTTGTAAGAAAAACTTCTTTATTAAAGTCAATATTTGGGTGAAATGCAATATGATGCCTTTCTATAGACAACCGCTTAACATACATAGACTAATGGGCGTGGCCCGCCACTTTTTGGGGTAGTCCCCATACAAACCAACCGTGCATATTTGGGTTTTTTTATGAAATTCTTCATTTAAAACAATATTAGCTTGAAATTTGATTTGGTGGATTTTAGTGAAAAACCGCTTAATATACATTTACAAATGGGCGTTTCCCGCCCACTTTTTGAGGTAGTCCCGTATAAACACACAGCTCACTTTTACGCATTTGTATGGAAAACGTCAATATCGACTTGAAATTCAATATGGCGGCATCTTACACATCTACTACATCGCTTCATATACATCTACTAGTGGGCGTGTACTTTCAAGCCCTTATTTAAACTCCCACTGATGTGGATGGTAGTAGAGCTTCGGTTCAACCGAATTTAACGTTTTTCCTTGTTTTCAATATACTATGCACCAGGGAATTTTATACCGTATCATACAGTAATTTTATTTCAGTATAATTTTTCATTTTTTCTTTCGATTAAATAAAAAAAAAAACCAAATCTTTGACTGCATCGTGATATATTTAATGTAAACGAGCGACTAATATTATTATTTAATGTAAGAAGTAAGTCAAAAAGCGATTCATTGCAAATTCAATTGATTGATGGATGAATAAATTGTTCGGATGCTAGGTTGTTTGGTTGAATAGCTCGTCTGTCTCTTTTGACTCTTGTGTCAAATTTTGTTTGACTGACTAAGTTGATTTTAACATTTTGACTTTGTGATTTTTGAATTGATATACATACATGATTATTGTCAATTTTTGAATTTTTGATTTATTTTGCCAAATATTTGCATACTTTCTGTTATTCTATTTGTTTGCAGAATCAGAAACGAGAGTCACATTCAAATTTAAATAACAAGAATTTTCAAGGATTTTAGACTGTGTTAAGTTTACTACAAACAAAAAAACATTTTATTTAATGAAAATGATGCAAAAAAAAAAAAAAATGTTTTTGTACTGAAGAAACGTTCCTCAGTACCCCTTGGTTCCACCAATTTAAACACATTTAACAATTTTTAAAATACGATTGAAGATTGATTGGTGAATTACGTACTAAATACTTTAGCTTTTCCTTTTTAAGATCATCATCTTTACCTCGTCCTCGCAATCGGAGGCTTGAACATCTTTGAGTGCCATTTCGACATTTTTAGTGTGATAGTTGTTCACTATTCAGAATTGAACCGGAGCACCATAAGATAAGCACCACACTGGCTTAAATCGAATAAGTGTTTTGTGGGTACATAAAGCAAAACTTCTGTCTAGAAGCAATTTCATTGACAATTCATCCTATTTCTTTTTTGTTTCATGTTCAATTCAACGAAGTTTAGCATAGAGAATCAGCATTTGAATTTGAATATGACCGGTAAAAGTAATATTGACCGATAAAATGAAAGTACGGAGGCGCGTTAGACAGGCCTTGGAACCATAATTGCTTCCGATACTTTCCATATTGCTGGTATGTATTTTAGTTTGCATGCATCGTTCAATATTGAAGCCAGTTTATATATATTCTGCAGAGAGATATCTGCTTTAGTAGTTCAACATTAACTAGATCAAAGCCTGGGAATTTATTATGTTCCAGCTCAGCATTTATAATTCTAATGAACTCCAATGCTGAAGATCATTTATGCATAAAACAACATTCTTCACATCAAATGGATTAGGATTTGCGCCATGAAGAGTAATCGTTTCATCCAAGTGTGCAACGAACGCATCAGTTTGCTCTTGAACATTTCTTGTTCATTTGTTTTGATTATTTTTAATAGGTGGTTGCTGTGTTGTTGGTTATGATCAAATGATAGTTTGTAAATGCCATATTTTTGTACAGAAGAACAAAATCTTGGCACATTGTCTCTTCTAGAAATAACGTGTTCTGGTAACTTGTGATACTCTTGATACTGCTGTTTAAGCTGTTCACGAAGCTGTTCCACCAAATATGCGAGGATGACTTTATCACCAAAATTTGGATCCGTTTTCAATTGCACTAGAGTCCATCAGCATACGTATGACAAGCTTGGTGGTCTTGGGGCTTCATTTATTGTATCAATCTTATATGGATGCATGCTCATATGCATTTTGAGGTCGCAGAAGCGACAACTCCTTGTGATTGACGAGCAGTCGAGAGGTTTGTGTCTTCAGTCACGCTTTCAGCAGCAACAGCAGCAGTATTTTCACATAGCCGCGCATTTCGGCATTGTACAGGGACTGCTTGATCAGCAACTCAATAATTTTCCTGCAAGAACTTGTTGAATTTATTGGATGATTATTTCAGTCGTATATATTTCGTAACTCGCTAAATGGTTTTCGCACAGAACACGAGTTTTTAAAATAAATTTTTACAATTCGGGCGCCTTGTTGAATGATGTAGCGCTTCATGGAATAATGGTGACTATGACAGAATACTAACCTCGAACAGTGTAGAAGTAAGAAGTATCAAAGTACTCTTTATAAATAGTAACTGAAGTTGTCTGTATCCAATTATAATAATACCAATTATAATAATATCAATAATACAGGAGTGTCACGGAAAACGCTTTCGCCTCCAAATCAATGCTGTTCAGACATAGCTGCAAGGGGACGAACACCTTCGTGTTTTCACACAGTTACCAACGAACACATGCCGAAATTGATCGTTTGATGCTAAAGTGAAACAGAGAAGAGAATTAAGAAATATAAGAGAATTAATTACGTTACATTGGTGTTGTAATTTGGCACACTATACAATTTACGACTCCGAACGATACGCATATAGGCACACTTTAGGTGCTCTCCTTTTGGACAGTCCTGCTCTAAATCATGGCCAACAAGAAAGATAGCGGCAATAAGCGAGCAATTTATTTGCAATTTGTTATTGCACAGTTATTAAAGACTCTCTTTGTTTTAATTATTTGTTTTAAATATTTGTTTGACTCTTACGCTTGTAAAATAGTATTATCTAAAAAAAAAAAACACTATCAAAAAAGCACTCAACTGATGCTCGCCAACATGTTGGCAACAGTTTCGAGCGTAACGGCAAGGTGCTCGATCGTTATGCTCTACAATGTTAATTGCCCTTTTAAGCACAACATAGATACAAAATATATGTATTTTTCTCCATTTTTCTAACTGAAAGCGAAGGACCCAAAATAAACAAAAAAAGAGAGAAGCTATGCTGAATACGCTACACATTATTATATTATTCTACCATGAGCTAAACGTTACAGTGCATAGAAGGATGTAATTAATTAAATGAACAAATCAAATTCATTTGTATCATTGTGTGTATACATCGGTGCCAAACCAGAGCAACACACTTTCGTCTCTTGGTTATTCGTATGACGTCGCTCACTTTGACTTTTTTGTTGCTATATTTTTTGTTTGGTAAATTGTGAGAGCTGAGAGAGAGATAGAGATAGAGAGAGAGAGAGAGATAGAGAGATAGAGTTCAAGTCTTTGTTATATCTTAGACGTACTACTTTACATTCGTTCCTGCTACTCTTCACAACCTTTCCAACAAAATACAAAAAAAAAAATTAATCAAGCGTTGATGTTCTGTTTAAGGATGTTTAAAATGGGTGTGCTAGTTATTTTTTTTAATATAGATTCAATTGCAAACATGAATTCCTCACGCTGAAATGTTCATTAAATATCTTAAATACGCAGGTGCTATTAAAATCATGCAGTGCATCAATTTCCCGATATTTGTCACGATCTTAAATAACTTTGACTTACATGACTTCTCCATGAGACCACAATGGCTACAATCATGACATCAACTAAATCATCGGTATAGTACAATCGGTACTCTTTGTCGGTGCTTCATTGCTATATAAACCATCATATTATGTTCATCAATTGCACTATTGTTGAGCTGAACTACAACAAAAATGTACGAAAACTAATTGCACAAAAGCGTTAACGTTTTGTATTAATTTTTTTGGGCGTGATGAAATTTTAAAGTCGTTGAAATAAATAAACATAGCGCGTTTGTATGAAAAAGCTTTGCGAGTACGTGGAGCATAAAAAATGTACTATTTTGCAAATGATAATGTTAAATGTCAACGAACAATGGCCAGTTCTCGAAATATATTCTACTACACTCGTACGTAGTACTATGTATATTGTTAGTGCATGAATAAAATATATAATTTGAAAATTTACACATTTTGCTTTGCCTACTTTTAGGCGGCACGAGTGCAACTGAACTTTTGTTTGTTATGCAGACTTAATTAGTTCGTGTTGCATTTATAAGCGCAATGCAATTAGCGACAGTGCAATTGGAGAATATTATTTATAAATTGAATGAATTTCATATACACATACCTACCATATAAACTACGCACGTATTTGTATCATTGTGGACGGTGGTCCACGCAAGTGACGAAAGCCCAACACAGTGTGGCTGCAGCACGAGCACTACATTATATCGCGCAATTTCGAAGTTTTTACTGGTAAGTCCAATCGAAACGAAATATAGGGGGTTGAAAATACCCAGCTTAAGCGATATTGGAGCTCGTGGATGGCCTATCACCCCAAACTCGTCAATACGAGTCCAACGAGCCCAACAACATGTCTAAAATCGGTCCACCCGCTCAAAAGTTATGAATATTTTTGAAATTTACGACGAGTCAATAAAATTATTTGTTTGTGTTCATTTGAATCCTTTAGAGAATCTAAATTTTGCTTGATACAGTATTTTAGTACACAAAAAAACTAAGAAACTTTTGTTCTACAACTTGTTTCAAAATGGCGGATTTTAGCGGGAATAGCTAAAAAAAAGCTCAAATTTAAATTGGCCAATGTGGCCAAACGGCTTTATATTTTAAACATGTGAAAGCTCGTTGGAAGGATCTTTCGAAGAGCTTTCAAATGAATGCTAAGCTGGCGCTATACAAACCTTACTAAGTTTTGAAAAGTACATTTTGCAGTTTTGCCAAAAATTGAGACCAAATTTTCGAGCTCATATTTGGAGTGTTAATACATTGTGAGATTGGTCAAATTTTGATTTATTATACTTTTATATGAAAATTCCGTGAGCCAAGATTTAGCATCGCAACTTTAGCAACGCCATATTAGCTATTTGTCTGAATGTGTCAGATAGGAACTGAGAGTACTGATTCACAGTGGCTCCTCTAGGAACCGAGTCCTCTGAATCAGTGGTACAGTGGTACGGACAGACAGATGAACGCGCAGGCTGAGAAATGGACGCAAAGGTAGAGAAATGGACACAGAGGTAGAGAGACGGGCGCGCAGGCATAGAGATAGTTTGGGTGGCGAACAGCATGTCAAATGAGGGTGGGAAAATGTTTTTGAATACAAACGATTTTTAACGTTAAAATTCTTAGCTTTTCTATTTTGTTTATAAAATATATGTACGATACATTCGTTAGTTGAAACAAATTCGGCGGTTAAATATTGAGTTAATGATATTCATGTTGTCTTCATTGATTATTTCATTTGGAAACAAAAATTTATGCATTCTGATTAGTAGTCTGCGTGTGCTGCAATATTTGCTACACCAGACCACATCCTCAAAGATCGCCTCCTGGATTTCAGTGCAGATAATATGTTTGACAAGCATCCACTTTGTTATTGCTCTGCGTTTATAGACCTTACTGTCATAGCATAGTTTTCCACAAGGGCATTTAGGTAGTTGCCTCAACGATTCTCTCAACAACCAGGGCAGTGTGGTGTCGGAGTACGGCAACTCGTACTCTGAAGCGGTCCGAGCAGCTAGTAGCCAAAGTGGCGTTACTGATATTGGTATAACGACCGGGGTGTCGTCTTCAACCGCATCGAATGGATTGCCGCAGATATCAAGTTCCTCGACGTGCATATCATTGAAGATGTTTGGCATCGATATCAAATTATTGTTTGCAACGTGCAGAATAGCCAGGCTCCTCATATTCCGTATTCCAATAGGCAGTGTCCTCAGCTTATTGTTGTTCAAATTAAGCTTGACTAGCTTGACATTTTTCATCAATAATGATGGGAAGCTGCATAATTGATTAAACTTAAGGCTAAGCTCTTTAAGTGTATTGCCTAAAACGGCGCCCATTAACCATTCAAATTTGTTTAAACACCCGAGTTCGTTTCCGCATAAATCCAAACTCGCAAGTGGAAGTAGTCCGATCTCGGTTGGCAACTTAGCCAAATATGTAAAGTTTAATGTTAACGATGTGAGATTATTTAAAGTGTAGTTTTCGAGCTTGTAGTAACGTATTTTCTGCGGTTTTGCCTCCATTACGGCAGATTTGATTGGTTTATAATCTCACACAAAATTGTAATAATTGTGTAAACTATATTTTTTTTGAAGTATTGTAAATATAAACGAGTGCGTACTTGCCTACTTTGATTTATATATATATATATATATATATATATATATATATATATATATATATATATATATATATATATATATATATATATATATATATATATATATATATATATATATATATATATATATATATATATATATATATATATATATATATATATATATAGAGAGAGAGAGAGAGAGAGAGAGAGAGAGAGAGAGAGATATATATATATATATATATATATATATATATATATATATATATATATATATATATATATATATATATATATATATATATATATATATATATATATATATATATATATATATATATATATATATATATATATATATATATATATATATATATATATATATATCTCTCTCTCTCTCTATATATATATATATATATATATATATATATATATATATATATATATATATATATATATATATATATATATATATATATATATATATATATATATATATATATATATATACACGGATGAATAGAATGAAGGCTAGAACGAATTGTTTTCTTTGTATACAAGATCTTTTTGTAGTTGTTTTGGACAAGTTGGCTTTTGTAATATTTTTATACCATTCACACATAGTGTGAAATGGTATTATCAGTTTGTCTGAAAGTATGTAAGGCATTAAAGGAGCCATCGTAGACCCCATAAAGTATATATATTCTTGATCAGCTCGACGAGACGAATCGATCTAGCCATGCCCGTCTGTCTGTCTGCCCGTCTGTCCGTCTGTCCATCTATCCGTCTATCCATCGGTATGTTTTGTTGACTTTTCTCAATTCAATCATTGTTGAGGGCTTTCTTTTCGAATAGCTACACTCATTAGGGCCCAAACATTTTCTATTGGATTGAGTTCTGGGCTGTTTCCTGGCCAATCTAACGAGGTAATGCCCATTTCTTCCTTTAATTCTGTAATCTAAAGTGCGTAAAATAATAGTTCATAAAACTTAAAATAGTAAGATTTTAATTGATTACTTATAGTGCGTGCTCGACGGCAAGGTGCAGAATCATACTGGAAAATGGGATTTTCCTCATATTCTGTCACAGACTCCAAACTCGATACTAATCCTTTGAGGATAATATCCTTATATTTTTCTGCGTTTACTGTACCCTCTACAAACATAAGCACCTCGGGTTTGTGTTTGGAAATGCCTCCCCATATCATCAGATAGGCAGGATGCAGTTTTCTGCATAGCGTTCACCTTGTCTACGGTTGACTGTGTGAAAGCCATCGGGTCCATTAAGGTTGAATTTGGATTCGTCCGAAAATATGACACGGGACCAGTCTGATGCCGTTCAGAATTATTTTAGTCTTTTATTCTCAGTCCAATTTGAACGATTTTCCTTCATTGTTTTTGTCAAAAGTGGCTTTTTTGCAGGCCGTCTTGGTCTCATGCCAATTTCGTTCAGGCGTCTTCGAACAGTTCGTGCTGATAAATCTTTTTGAAACTCTTGCTTTACTTCTGATTTTATCTGGGTTGCAGTTTTCAAGCGGCCTTGAATGCTTTTCCTGAGAATAAAGCGATCTTGCCCCACACTGGTGCATCTTGGCCTACCTGATCCTTTTTTTCCTTTCCAATTGAACGCCTTCGCATAATTTTTTTTCGAAAACGGCGTACTGAGCTTTCATTAAACTGTAAATCACGTGCTATTTTTCGATTTGATACATTTTTGCCAGCCAATGCAATAATTGCGCCTTTTTGAGTGAAGGACAATTGCGCTCCTTTAGCCATACTTTTTTTTATTTGATATGTACAATGCACATAATAAACATTTTGTTCAAGTGAAACGAAAACTCAAAAAAAAAAAAAAAAAAACGTAAAAACGTAAAAACGTTAAATTTGGTGGAACCGAAACTTTAATACCATTCGATTCAAATTGCGAACTAAAAGCTGTAGAGGAAAATTTTGTTTTGCGCATCTTATTAGGAGCTACCCCAAGACGGGATGAGACACGCCCACAAAGATATAGTTATGAAGTTTCTGCCCATAAAAAGCCAGCAAATTTAATTTCAAGTTGACATTGACAATAAACTTTTTTATTTTTCATACAAAAACGCAAAATGTGTGCAGGGTTTTCATGGCGACATATCACTAAAAGTGGGCGGGACGCACTTACTGAAATATACGTGAAGCATACATTTCTAAGAGTCCACCATATCAATTTTTTAGTTGATACCCACTGTAATAAATAAGATGGAAGTTTTTATTGCGGCCATTTTTAAAAGTGGGCGTGACATGTCTATTGATATACATATATCTCCATAACAAATCTCCATATCTAAGAGATCTCCATTTCTAAATTTCAAGCTAATATCAACTGTCATAAATAAGTTTTTTATACAAAAAACCCAAAGGTGTGCGGTAGGTTTGTATGCGCGAATTTCGACGCAACACCTTCATCTGCACCCGTACAAGATTCAGCTCACAAACAAGCTCAGACCAGCAGACTATGCTCAGCGCCGGAAATTCGTTCAATGGCTGACGGAGCAAATTGAAGTGAATTTCATCTGAATGATTTCGTCAACAAACGAAATGGTCGAAAATCGGCATGTAATCCATGAGCAACTAATGCGTCCACAGCGAACAACTATCTGGTGCGGATTTTGTTCAGACGGTGTGATTGGGTCTTACTTCTTTGAAAATGAGTTCGGAAATGTAGTCACTGTGAATGGCATTCGTTACAGTAACATGATAATGGAGTTCTTGTGGCCTCAACTGAACGGTGTGAAACAATCGATTTGTGGAATCAACGATTTCGAGACCGAATCAACAGTCCGAACAGTTGAGCTATTGATGCTTCATATATGTATAAACTGATATAAGTATACAATTTGTAGAATTCAAAGTGTTTTTGTATAATCTATTTATTGAATTGCTGTCATTTTGGAACTTGTGTTGCTAAGTGTTATAAAAAAGTCTCCATACCTAGTTTTAAACCAATATTTCATAGATAGTGGGAATATATATATATATATATATATATATATATATATATATATATATATATAATACTTTCTAACAAACTGATTATACCATTTCACACTATATATGAACGGTATACAAAAAAACCCACATACAATACTTAATAATACATAACAGAAGTTTTCAATAGTGAATTTAATTGGCAGAAAATTACGTGTATGCGCAATATAATTATGGCTTATATTATATGAAAATGGGGTGAAAAAATCGCTTCAAATTGTATGAAATACAATATAGAAATAATTCCACAGCCGCTGCTGTTGCTGCTGCTGCTGCTGCTGTTGCTGCTGAAAGGTGTGTATGCAATGTGAATTTGCATTTAGAGTGAATTGTGAATTTTCAAAAGCGGATTGCCTTGAAATATAAAGAAACAATACAGAAAGAGTTATACTAGAGAGATTATATACCATATACTTATGTGTATATGTATATACCTAGATACTTCCGTTGAAATTATTATCTGATTCAAAGGAAATTTTGCTCATAAAGCGGTTATGAATCGTCAGTTTAATTTTTTGTTATTGTTTTTTTCTTTTTTCTTTTACGGGATTATTAAAAAGCTGCTTTACACTGATTTTCATTGCTCACTTTGTATCTCTTTGTATCTCAGTTTGTTCATACATAAATATACGATATAAGAATGTGTGTGTGTGTGTGTGTGTGCGTGTGTGTGTGCGTGTGTGTGTGTTTATTTTGCGTAGACCAAACGTGCCATAAATAATGACAAACGGCAATTGGCTTATTTATTGTTGCATACTTTTTGGCGGCGTCGGCCCCTTTTTCGCCCCATCTGAAGCTTGCTATATTTACCAGGCGCAAACAAGCGCGCTTTTGGCATTTACGACGACGTTGACAACGACGACGACAACAAGTTATGCATTTTATTGCCAGACATTGAATTAAATACAGGGTGACATGAATTTCTCAAATATAAAACGTATTTTATGAACGATGTTTTTTTTTTTTGTATATCGCTTAATAGGTGCTTAGTTAAGTAGGTATTATTAGGAGTGTAAACAGTTTGTTGAACATAGGCTAAATAAATACTCGTAAAAGAAAGTAGCATATATAGATACAAATTCTGTCGCAAAAGAAATAGGACTTTTTAAAAAAAACTGTTTCTTGTGGCGCCACCTAGGCATCCTAGGTAGGCATTGGAAAGGTACATCCTTCACTGACATCTTGTAAAAATTTTATGACAATCGGACCACTAAAAGCGAAGTTATCGCGCTAAAAGCGACAGTATCTTTTGGACATCGGTCGAAAAATAAATTTCGCACAAAGAGCAAATAATAAGTTCTGTTTTAAACTTGGTAAAACATTCACCGAAACGTTCCAAATGATGAAACAAATTTATGGTGACAATTGTCTATGCCGTAGCAATGTTCACTAGTGGTTCAAACGTTTTCACGAAGGTCGTGAAGACCTTTGTGACGATGAAAAGTCGGGCCGGCCAAAATCAGTGGTGATCGAAAAGAACATTGAAAAAGTGTGTGAATTCATACAAAAAATGAGCCGAATTCTTCGTTGCGTTATAGGGAAATTGAATTAAATATTCTCAAAGATTCGATTCATCGCATTTTGACGGAGAAATTGGGTCTATGGAAGGTGAGGTGTGTTCACAGTTTGTTCCGCACAAATATGACTGACGACCAAAAATTGCTCTGAATCCAACATTCTAAGGACTTGATTAAAAAGTCGAGAAAGGACGAAAAGTTCATGTATGTATTCAATTGTGACTGGTGATGAGACGTAGTGTTTTCAATATGATCCCGAAACCAAACTTCAAAGTGCCGAATGGAAGCATCCAAAAGTGAAGACAATGTTGATTTGTTTCTACGATTCCGAGGGCATTGTACACCGAGAGCTCGTCCCAACTGGTCAAACGGGTAATGCTGTATTTTATATTGGTGTTATAAAACGTCTTCTGTCGCGTATTCGTCGTGTTCGACCACAATACCGTGAGCCAGGGAGTTGGTGCCTGTTGCACGATAATGCGCCGTCTCATCGGTCGACACTTATCACCGATTTTCTCACATTTACTCGCCGTACTCGCGGGATTTGGCACCGTGTGACTTTTATCTATTTGGAAAACTTCATTTGCCTATGAAAGGACACCGCTATGAGGACATTGAAGCCATCCAAAAGTAGTCGACCGGCATTTTCAAGGACATACCGAAAAATTACCTAAAACACTCATTCGAAATGCTTTTTCACCGTGCAAAACGCTGTATCGAAGCACAAGGAAACTATTTTGAATAAAAAAAGTCACTTTTGTAAAATATAAAACTTTTGTTGTTTTTTTCAAACAGTCCAGTTTCTTTTGCGACACACATTGTATATACAAAGCTCACTGTAGCATATATACTTCTATACACACATCAGCAAACTCATTCATCAGTAGTAATTGTTTTTAAAAGAACGATAGCGAAACTATTGGTCGATATTCTTAAACAAGTTGCCAACCCGGCCATCTAGAAACACTTTCGCGCACTTTGTCCACAGTTATTCTTTATATTTAAGCAATTTGAGCTTGAATGTTTTGTTTCAAGTGTCCAATTGTTTGAGAATTGTATGCATAAACTTTATCCATCACTTAAGAAATAAATCTAGTGATGTTCGTCTTCTTGGTTTTATTTTGTGGGACCACCAATTGTTTAAGTTTATCTTTTTTTCACGGTGTATTCTACATACATATGTGCCAAATCTCAGCCATCTTCATTAAAAGTTGTTAGGATATAACGAATTTGGTATTTCTCTTATATGTGGGGGAGTGACAACGTCCACTTTTCCAGTTATTTTATTTCCACCGATGCCCTTTTACATTTGTACCAAATCTCATTTATCTGCGCTCAAAGTTGCTGAGATACATATAACGAAATTGGGTTTCACTTTTCGAGTGAATATTATATCCCCGGTGTCCTTTACATATGTACCAAATCTTATCTCTCTGTATTATATGAGATTCAACAAATTTGGTATATCCTTTATATTTGGCCGTACCACCGCACACTTTTCCAGTAAATTTGTAAATTAGATTTACAAACTTCATCTAGCTGCGTTCTACAGATTTAATCAATTTGGTTTTTCTCTTATAAAAGGAGTGGAGGCGTACCGACCCCTACTCTTCCAGTGTACCCTTTTTCACGGTGCACTTTAAATATGTACCAAATCTGCAACATCTGCATCCAATAGTTGCTGTGGCTACAGATTCCGGTATATATACAGGTATGTGCCAGATTCCGATGGAAATCTAAATCAAATGGAACTACTTCTGTAGTTGTTGTTGAAATTTGAATGAAATTCGATCCGTTTTAGATCGAATATATGTATGTGTATACCAAAACACAGAATAATGAAACTATTGGCGAATTATTGTACAAATTTTAATTTCAATTTCAAATTGCTTGTAATTCATAATCTGTTCTTAGATTTTCTAGACGCATATGAAGGGCAGCGTAATGCTGTGAATTGTATATTTTTTGTTTTTTTTTTTTTGTTTTTTATGTTTGTCATACTATTTTAAGTTGTATGACAACAAAAATTCGTTGATATTTTTGTAAGTGTTGTTGGACTTAATGGCATGAAACTTTATAACACATATGATTCACAAACAGTTTTTACATATTCACTGCATTTTCTCATAGTAGCTTGTAGCTGAAAATTTCAAAAAGTAGTGCTAATTCCCATATCTTCAGGATAAGGTGTGATATCCTCATAAGGTGTGATCTAAAAATAACCGAACTTTTAATTTAAATCATAGAACACGTAGCGCCATCTATTAAATGTTGACTGTGTTAGACATTTTTTTTTTGTTTTTTGTTTTTTATTATTATTAATTTACAATCTATCAATAAGACAATAAGTAAATTAGTTGAAAGTTCATAATATAACAGAAATAGCTGTACTCCAGTGAGAACAGCTATTATATTCAAAATTCTATAATTAAGAGTTTATTTACAATATATACAAAATTTAATCTTTAAAAGGTAAATCTAACACATAATTTCTTTCAAGTCTTCGAGTTGTATCGCTATTATCTAGTAGGCCTATTGCCAAAACACTTAAATGATCATGTAGTCTCTCAACATACCTTGTGCTTATTCTACGTATTTCATCTTTAATGTATGGAATATTTAAATCTTTGTGAATTTGGTCATTAGCCACAAACCAGGGGGCGTCAACAATAAGTCTAAGCGTTTTGGACTGATATCGTTGAAGAATTTCAATATTTGATTGGCTTGCACTTCCCCATAATTGGATAGCATATGTCCACACAGGCTTTAAAATAGCCTTGTAAAGACGAACTTTGTTCTCCAAACTAAGCTGCGATTTTCTCCCAAGCAGCCAATACATTTTTTTTTGTTTTTATGTTGAGTTTCTTTGTCTTGCCTTTAATATGACTTTTCCAAGTTACTCTCCGATTTATATCGAGTCCAAGATAATTTGCGGAGTAACTAGGAGGAATTTGTGAATTATTTAAAAATACTGACGGACAATCTCCTCTTCTCAGAGCAAATGTGATATGTTTCGACTTCTCAGTATTAACCTTTATTTTCCATTTCTTAAGCCATCGCTCTATTTCAACTATTTAATTTTGAATATCTTGAGATACTTCTGCCGCAGTGTCTTTAGATGCAATTATAGCTGTATCATCAGCATAAGTTGCTACTTGAACATCACTGACGACAGGAAGATCGGCAGTGAATATTGTGTAAAGGACAGGTCCCAGAACATTGCCCTGTGGGACACCAGCATGGATACTATATAGTTTCGATGCTTTTCCTTCCATTTGAACATAAAAGTGTCGATTGCTTAGATACGATTTCAATAAGAGGATAAATTTTCATTTTATATAACATGCCTGGATGCCACACTCGGTCAAATGCTTGCTGTATATCAAGAAATACTGCCGCAGAATACAGTTTTTTCTCGAATCCACTTGTAATTATATCCACTATACAATGACATTGCTCTGGAGTCCCATGACCTCTCCTAAACCCAAACTGATGTTCCGGTATTATATTGTATTCATCCAAAATTGGTAACAATCTACTCATAAGTATTCTTTCGAATACTTTGGAGAATGTCACCAGCAAGCTAATGGGACGGTAGGACGAGAGAATATTTTCAGGCTTGTTTGGTTTTGGAATCATTATCACCTCCGCACATTTCCATTGTGTAGGAAAGTGATCCAGCCTCAAAATCGCATTGTAAATTAGTGCTAAAAATTGAATACACTTTTGAGAGAGCATTTTCGTAACTCTTCCGTCTATTTTATCATAGCCTGGTGACCTTTTTTGATTCAGTTTTGCGAATTCTTCTTTGATTTCAGACACAGTAATTCTATGAATTGGCATGCACATTTGACAAGGTACATCCAGAAACTCTATTATTTCAGTATCTTCAGGCGCAAGATTTGAATTTGGTTGAAATGTTGAGTGTAAATGTTGTGCAAATGCCTCAACCTTAGCTTTGGCGGTTTTACACCATTCTCCATTATGATTACGTATAGCAACATTTCGTTTTGCAGGTCGTTTTAAATATTTGGTAGCTCTCCAAAGGCTGTATTCATAGTCTTTGGTGTTAGGATTCAGACTTTTGAAAAACTCTGCAGTTGCTTCATTTCTTACTTCGTGCAAGCGTTTTTTAAGTTGGAATGATGCTGTATTGTACCTAGTTTTATCTGCTGGACATCTACTGGTTTGCCAATTTTTCCGGAGCTTTCGCTTATTATTTATAAGGTTCCTAAGCTCAGCTGATATAAAAACAGTATTCGCTGTAGCACTTTTGGCTGGTGCAGTACACAACAGACCTGCTTCATGTATAATGTTTGTAAATGATTCCACAGCCGTATCCACTTCTAAACCAGTTTTGAGAGATATATTAGTATTTAGTTTCGCATCTATCCAATCTTGAAATGCTAAAATATCTGCCCTAGATGTGACAATTTTATATTTATTTGATAGTGCTGGAAGTGCAGTGCCATATGTAATTATAATTGGCGAATGGTCTGAACTTAGGTCGTAGTTGTCCGAAATTTCCAGATGATGCCGTGGTATTCCAAAATAAACTGCAAAATCCAAAAGATCCGGTATTTTGCGGGGGTCTGATGGCCAATACGTTGGTTTTCCCGTAGACAGTGTTGAAAAATTATTGGTATGGTTATGAATTTATATAGCTCCTTTCCTTTTTGATTTGCTAACCTTGATCCCCACCAAGGGTGTTTGGCATTATACTGTGTCAGAAATGTACATTTTTCTTCTTTCGAAAGCAGCAGATAAGTTCATGCTAATCGTTTGACAGGTTACAAAATGACGCCGCAAAATCTTTACGCAACAGGCCTGAATAGCATAAAAAATAAGTCTTTTTTGTCACCCTGTATGTCACCAGCAACCTGGTTGCGTGCTTGTGTCTGTGTATATTTTGCGTTGCCTACTTAGCGGCGCTTTGATTCAATAAACGCCCTTAATTGCTTTCTGCTTATTGTGCGTTTAATCTAGCGAACTGGTTTTAAATTATTTCTTGATTTTGTTGTTGTTTTTTTTTTTGTTTTTTATTTTTTCATGTATTTCTAATAAAATGCAATGCGCAATGCTATTTAATTTCAATAGCTTAATGCCATGCTCATGTTAAATAAAGTGTAGAAGTGAAAAGTAAAGCAAGGAAACTTAAAAATGCGTTGCATATTTTTTAGGTGCAAAAGCGTGCGGTGGCGGCGGCGGCGGCCATTAAAGTTTTCTCTGTAACTTCAATGTCGAGAACTATTTCGAAGCAACACGAACTTTGAAATTGGCATACCTTTGAATCAACTTTCAACTCGTATTCAAGAGAATTCTTTGCTCGCACTACCCGCTTTGGTCCAGCTAAAGTTTTCATTTGCTTCCCTTGACCGCGGTTTCACTTGGGTTTCGTTTCGTTTCTTCATTTCAAATTAAGTTTTATTCAAAGCAAAACTTAATTTACACTTTACTTTGTTATGATAATCAAAAAGTATGAATTTCTAATGAATTCGTTTCGTGTGCGTCTCCATGTCTTTCGGAGTCTGTATAATTTTGTCTGTCTGTCTATCTGTCTGTCTGTCTGCCTGTTTGTCTTTTTGTCTATCGCTTCTTGGTTAGAACGGGCTAATTAATGCAGTTAAATTAGAATTTGACTAAAAGAATAAAAAACAAAAAAAAAAAAAACAAAAAAACAAAACAAAACAAAGCAAAGCAAAACAATAAAAAAATTGCGCATAGTCAAATATCAAATGTGTACAAGTTCTGTTTCAAAAATATGCTAACATTATTCATTAAATAAAAAATGTATTCGAATATAATCATTTTACATTCATTTCCCCATGCAGTCACTTATTACTTATTAAGTATTCCCTACACTCAATAGCCGCGTTTTAACACAACGTTTTAGATGACACACACATCATTTTTGGCATTCTACAGTAAATTTTGTCTGAACACTTTTCGACGAAATTTTAGAGTTGGCACTAGTTTGAAGAAAGTCAGGTATATCGTGTTTGCTTAGTTTAAGGTAGCTCATTCTTTCAAACTACGACACTAATGCATAGCGGCTTGACCTGCAAGTATTAAAAATAAACACTAATATACATACTCGTAGTCAGAGTTGAAATTTTAATCATTCAAAACAAACTGTACATTATGAATCATTCATTTTGAAAACTTAATAAAAAAAAAAGATTGAATAGCGCTGGCATATCGCTCTGTCATCCTAAGATAAAGGTTCTTCCCCCTTTTGGAAACTTTACAAAATTATCAGTAAGAAGCATAGGAATATACTAACTACCCAAAATTACTACCTTGTTAGTGCTAACGTCATAAAAGAGATGCTTAAAAAGCTAAAGAAGAAGAAGAAGAAGTCCCCTGTGAGCAACAGAATTGATAATCTATGTCTAAAAATACTACCTCCGAAAGGAGTGAGGTTTCTTACTTACAAAGTCAATAGATGCTTAGAGCTCTGCTACTTTCTCCCAACTTGGAAATCTGCAAAAGTTGTCTCCATCACATTTTCGCAGAGAACAAAACTCAGTGCAGCAGCTAATTCGAATTAAAAAAATTATCCAAAGCAATTTTTCTAGGTCCAAATCAACTGACATGGTACTGTTAGACCATAAAGCCGCCTTTGACTCTGTGTGGCACGATAGCTTAAGTAGTCCATAAAATGTTGTGCTTTAATTCCCCACCCCCCCCCCCGCGGTCATAAAGATAATTCAAAGTTTCCTAGAAAACCGATCCTTTGTCGTCCACTTAGAAAAAGCTACGTCAACGACAGTAAATATCCACGAAGGTTGCCCGCAAGGCTCCTGCATTTCACCTATACTGCATAATATATATATACAGCCGACTTCCCAGCATTAGCCCACGTCGACCTTTGCGGATGACACAGCTATCCTTTGCTTCGGATCTCTTTCTGCAGAAATAACTAATAACCTTCAAGTAGCATACGATTCTGTAGACTCGTATTTCTCCAAGTGGAACATTTTGGCGCACCCATAAAGCCATATTTTTTACCCAAAACCGCAAAGTCATCTACGTGCCCACAGCCGATATCAGATTAGGGACGGTAAATGTGAAGTAGGAACCGAATGTCAAATACTTGCGCAAGGGACTCTGGACAAGAGACTTAAATTTAAGGACCATATAAGCAAAGGACCATCAAACAAAAAACTAAAAGCTGTGGTTCGCTCTCTTTACCCTTCTATAAACAGAAACTCGAAATCAATATATCCTCATATAAATGATCTGGCTTAGCCACCTAGCTGTAAGTTAATCTTTAAGTACTGAAGTGGTTTTTTTTTCCATTATTTTCTCCCCAAAAGTAACAATTATTAAAATTATCATACGTCATTCGTCTGTATTAATATCTAAGTAGAAAAGGTTCAGTAATTAGCCTATACTCTTAACACTTAACTCAATTACTATTCACAATAGTACATTAGAATGATACGAGGCATATCCAGAAAGTAAGTGTACTGAAGTGTCTTCCTCGAAGTAGTTTCCGCCAACCATTTGCTACCCACCTCGCGGACAGTTTCAGATATCCCAGGGTTTCTGTGACTGTTTCGTGTAGTAGAGATCTGAAGATTTGCGGAAACATCGCTGAAAGTTCATCCACAGTCAATCTGCGATCGTCACGGAGCGCATTTTCGATTTTTTTTTTCACAATTTCGTCAGTCACAATTGAAGGTCTTCCGCTCCTCTGATCAACATGCACTGACGTACGACCGTTTTTAAAGTCGCCATACCACTTGGACACACTTGTACGATTCATAGCTTTATCACCGTATGCAGTTTTCACCTCATTATAAATCTCAAACGGAGGTTTTCCCTTCTAAACGAGATAACGGATGACGCCGCGTATTTCGCACTTGGCGGGAGACAGTTCTCAACTTACTGACCTCGAAACGGTTTCGTTTTCAAAGGGGAGAAGTTAGGCTACACTGCAGTGTTGCCAACATGACGAAAATAAAATCACTCCGGCAGTGAGAGCCTCAGTACACTTACTTGCTGGATATGCCTCGTATCTGGAGTGAAATAAATGAATTGAATTGAAAATTTAAATTCAATACATTTGTTCATCTTATTCATTAAAGGAGGCATCGTAGACCCCATAAAGTATATATATTCTTGATCAGCGCGACTAGACGACTCGATCTAAACATGTCCGTCTGCATGTTGTTGCGTTTTTTTGGGGACTAATTGTTTTGCACATACACTTCTTTTTATTGTAGTTTAATAGAGTATTAAGATTGATCCGCCACGCCCACTTTTTGGGGTAGCCCACATAGAAATCCACCTCCCATTTTTGACTTTTTGTATGAAAACTTCTCTATTAAAGTCAATATTAGGTTAAAATGCAATGTGGAACCTTTTTATAATCAGCCGCTTAACATACACAGACTAACAGTCCTGGTCCGTCCACTTTTTGGGGTAGCCCCCGTACAAACCCACTGTGCAATTTTGTGTTTTTTTATGAAAAAATTTTCATTTAATTCAATATTAGCTTGAAATTTGATTTGGTGGATTTTAGTGGACAACCACTTCATATACATACACAGAGGAGGTGTCCCGCCCACTTTTTGAGGTAGTCCCATATACACCCACAGGTAACTTTTATGCATTTGTATCGAAAACGTCAATATCAACTTGAAATTCGATATGGGCGTGTGCCGCCCACTTTTTGGGGTAGCTCCTATTTAAGCCCTCACTTTTATGTTTTACAAAAATATTTAAAGTTTCGTTTGAATGGTATTAGAGCTTCGGTTCAACCGAAGTTAACGTTTTCTTCTTGTTTGGTTTCTTTTAAGTAGTTATTCAAATATGTTTACTTCAATGCCTGAATGATTTCCAGATTCATACAAATTTTAATCATTCCTTTACAGCTCTGATGAATACATATGAAGAAATTCACAAACACATACGGGTATGTACATATGCATGTATTAACATATCCTATAATTAAGACGTAAGCATATAATTAAGACGTAAGCATAAACAAGACCATGTGAAGTTCCCACACCGAAGTGTGAAATTTTTATTTGTTTGAATGTATTTCGTTTGGCCAAGATTAAACTTTGGTTGCCCACCAAAAATTAATGAGGATGAAAGTTAATTTTGAAATATTAATTATGTTTTGTGAAGCCAGCACCCCTGAAGTAAAATATGATATGTTAATTTTTGGTAAATGCAGTTCGTTTGTCCAGGTTTGTCCAAGTTTGAACTTCGTTTGTCCACCCATCCAAAATGAATAAAGCATTTACACAAATGAAAATGCCTGCGCTTCTCATAAATACTATAATTATTATATCAAAACAAATTATCTTCTTTAACAAATTTTTGTGAGTAGGCAAACGAAGTTTAACCTTGCACAAACCTGGAATAATGTTGGACAAACGAACTGCATTGCAAAAAAAATTTTTAATTTCACACTTCGGGCTGCTGGCTTCGTAAAACATAATTAACATCATCAAAACTAATTTTCTCTTTATTAATTTTTGGTGGGTGGGCAAACAAAGTTTTATCTGGACAAACGAATTGCATTTACAAAAACGAAAATTTCACACTTCCGGCTGCCAAGATCACAAATTGCGAATTTGAAATAACAATTCAAAAGTCCGAGTCAATTAGTCTGACAAAAGCCACACAAAAAATGACACAAATATTTATTCCTTGCAGAAATAGTTCAAAAAGGGTGGCTTCGTCGATCCCATATATTGAGTTCCTATATATTGAAGGTACATATATACGAATATTCCTATTCAGCACATTCAGCTGAGTCGATGTAGCCAAGATCTCCTATATGTCTGCGTGTTTTCGAAGATTTTGCTTTAACAGTTTTCTGTATATGTTCAATTTGAATATGATACCAAGATTTAGTGCCATTTTCATGACATAGAAATATATTAGAGAATACAAATTGCCAAGATATGCTATTGGGGGAATAATATTGAGTAGTATATTTCACAACTTCACAATTGTAATAAATAAATTACGAGTAGTCCTGTAGTATAAATCGATTTTTGTTCTGTTATCGGTCACTTTTTTGTCTGCTATTTTTGAAAATTGATTACTTTTGTCTTATTTATTGATCAGCTGCAAAATGCTGCATTTGCACAAATGTAAACCCATAAAAAGGATAAATTAGAAGAAAAAATTGGATGAGATTGAGCACCGCCGCAGTAGACAGACATGAGCCAATCCATGAATATATTGTAATATGCGCGTTTGGATGCCAAATTTTAATAAAAATTTCAATTTTGTTTGTTATCATTTTGCTTTTGCTTTTGCTTTGGTTTGTGATCGAAATTGTGAAAACAAGTTGGCAGCTAACTTTGAAATAAATATTTTGGTTCGTCCAAATAGCCAATACGTTTATAGCCTTAATAATAAGCGTGACATTGAAAACTCGGGTATATTATCAAAAAAATTACCTATAAAGATATAGGTAAGTCGTGAAAATGGCCCTTAGTTTTATGCAAGTAGATAGAGTATTCATATGAACCTACCACGCCCACTTTTAGGCATCTTGTGCGGAAAACATTTTTGTTCTTATGAGCCTAGGTTTAACATTGGTACAGGTTGGAGTCTTACAGCATAGAATTCATTGTTCCAGCTGGAGGTCGTGATACAATAATCAAAATACATCATATTTAGGGCCATTTTCACGACTTGCCTGTATCTTTAAAGCTTATTTTTTCCAACCTATAATCAAGTTTTCAATTTCACGACTGTTATTTAGCCTATTACCTAGTTCGACCACCCAAAAATATACTTCAATGATATTACTTCTAGAGCTGCCAACTGGCCAACTTCACAACTTCGATAGCAAAACCAAAGTTAAAACAAAATCAAATCAAAGAAAATTGAAATTTTCCGGTAAGTGTTTCCTCAAAAGAGCAATCGATGCTCTTGTTCATGTTCACATACCGGTCTTAATCCTAAGACCTTTCATGTAATTCTCGGGGATTGGTGTCAGTCCAGTAGCGCATGTTCTGTTTGTTAACGCATTCATTCCAGTGAAAATGTTCCTCATCGCTGAAAAAAACAACAACAACAAAAGTAGACCTCGACGGCAAATGCACACTCCTCAGTATTCCAACTCATGATGCCGACTGACCTGGAAGGAAATAAATCTTTAGAACATATTTCGCTATACGGCATTAGACTTTGCTGCAAATTGTTTTAAAATTTTAGTCATCTTTCCTTACAAGGTTCCTCATCTAAAACCAAGGCTTAGCATTGTTGCAGTTTTTCTAATGAAAATTCTCTGGATATTGGATATTTAAGAAGAATCTGAAACATCAGCTAACTCGTCATCTAACAATATTTGAAGTAAATTGTTCTCGGTCAATTGTTCATCATCGTCAAATCTTTCTCCACTGATAGTGATGGCTGTACAGATAATGTCTTCACACATATTCTCACAAAGAGTAGCAACTTCTGGCCACAGATTGTTCCAGCAGTTATTAATAGTTGATGGTTTTAAATTCTTTATTGCCAAACCGTTTAAGTCAACGCAATCCTTAACATAAAATAGTATTCAAGCATCCAATGTGTTAGTAGACGTGTTTGCTTTATATAATGGTGCTAGAATGTTACGATTATGCCATGATCAAGCGGCTGCAGCAAGGATGTAGTATTCGGTGGTAAGAAAACCACTTTAGAAAGCTTATTTGGGGTATGAAAGTGGGGTATGAAAGTGCAATGTGGACATAATGCAAAGAACTGAATTAAAAATCTTTAGAACCATCACTGGAACAGACGAAAAGAAAATATCCACAAACTGCTTAACATAGCAACTGTTAAGGAACTACCAATGTAGACTTGTTTTGCCATCCCAATCCATTCGCAAGGCACCTTACTCAAACGAGTAATGTAATGCGACTAAGAAGGAATGATCGCACAGCCCAGTAAAGACTACTTAAGGCCGCACAAACAATAACCGTCAGTCGATGGCATAGAATAAGTGATAAGTCTCAACTTGAGAAGATACAATGCTGTAATTCCTACTAAGTCCAACTGTATATGCTTTCTAGATCTTTAAAATGTCTCAATAACGAATGACAATGCATCGAATGATTGCTTTTTAACGCTGCGTATGAATAATGTGCAAAATATTAAAGCCAATAATCAAATTTCATGAATTTAACCAAACAACCGACTATTTGGCTAACTCATTTTGGCTAATTTTCGAAAAGCGTAAAGTAAATAGATGTATGTGTGTATATATCTATATGAAATATACAATATATAAGCTTATGTATATAGTATTGTATATTATACTTACTATGTGTAGCAAAGTATATTAATTCAATTTTGAACACCTTGCTTTGTCGTATATACATGCGGACAGACACAAGCAAATATCAAAATTACACATACGCAACGTTGCGCGCGCGAGCATATGAGTGAATACGAGTATCTGAGTTAGTGAGCGTTGTGCACAACAAATTCAAAACTCAACAAGCGCAAATTCATTAACAGAAGCATTGTTGAAGCTGCTGCTTGTTGCTTGCTGCTTGCTGCTTGCTGCCCCTGATATCCTTTAGCCTGCTGTATGCGACGGAAGCGATTGTGAAGCGCGGCAGAAAGGTATATCGGCGTTGGTACCGGGCAGACACACAGACCGACGGACGGGCGGCCGGACGGACGGACGGGCGGACGGACGGGCGGACGGACGGGCGGACGGAAATACAGTACGGATTGAGGCAGGTTGAGAGTCAAGCCACGAACCTTGTGAACCCTGAACACAGCGGCATACACACACACAAGCACAGCGTGAGATATAAAATAATCGTAAAAGGCATACGATGCTGTGCGCGCATACACACACACACACACACACACACACACACACACACACACATACACATTTAACAAAGAAACATACTATGAAAGGTCCTCGAATGCATAAACACACACACACACACACACATATACATACATGTACAGAGCGCTTTATGCGCGTTAAACTGAGATAGCGCGACAGATAGCTAACAAACTCCTATATACGTAGATACATACATATTACAAACGTATGTACATATACACATATACACAAAGATTGAAACATGACGACATCGCCATCGACACGAATATGCATACAAAAGCGCACGATTCTAATTCACTTTTAGCTGCTAACGAGCTCAAGTTTACAATGAAGAAGAATTTTACAACTCATTGAATTTGAAGTCATGTGAAAGGCAAAGGCAAATGAGTGACACCAGAAAGACAGAAATCCGGAGAAATACTCGCAGAACTAAATTTTCCAACGCCGTTATACAGAAGTCTACATATCCTTTACACACTACACTACGTATACAATAGAATTGTGTATGTCCTTTAACTTATTGTTGACTAATCCGCACTTATAAATTAACATAAAATATAATGAGAAATATTTGTGTATAAATAGTTTAAATCAAATTATGCAGAATAGTACCGCAGCTTTATTCATAATGGTATTCCTTCACTTGTGTAGCTGAACTTTAAAATTGCATAAAAAAAGTTGTATTAAAGTATATATTGGGTATACAATCTTTTACAAAAATGTTTACAAATAGCTTAATCGAAGTATTGTCCCTCCATTGGCCTCTACTTTTTTCCATCTCTCTGGTGGCATACGAGTAACAGAAGAACGTCAGAAGAACAACTCGTCTTTAGCAGCAATAAAAATTAAAACCAATTTTTGGTTTTCTCGTAATTACGAAAGTGCTCCACAGCCATGCCTAAATTATTCGATTGGAACAAGTGGTAATCAGAAGGAGCATTGTCTGGTGAATACAGCAGCTGGTCTATGACTTTCCATTTGAGCATCTCCAACTTGATTTTAAATGTATTTTTGCAGTATTGACCCAAGAATTGCCGTGCTGAAAAATCAATTTATGGTATCTCTGTTGGCCGAATCTAACCAATAACTTTTTGACTTTGTGTGTGTCGTAGCTGATGCACTTTTCATCGCCTGTCGTTTAAGCAGCTGTACACAGTTGAAAAAGCGACTTTCCTGTTACCTCGGTTTCAACTCCAATGGAAAATGCTAGTTGAGTCGCTCTCAATGATCTTGCCAACTCTTCTTGACTTGGAGTCTTCGTTAAGCAATGTCTCTAATTTTTATCTTAAACAATTTTTGAAAATCGACACTCTTAAAGCTTCAAAACCACTCACGACACGTTCTTTCACTCAAAACAGTTTCACCACAAGTGTCTGAGAGCATTCGGTGAGCCTCAGCTTTGGATTTCTTCATTTTAAAAAGAAATAAATTAACAACTCCCGCATTTTTAATCACTATTCGTAATTATGTAAACACAAATCGACTACTGGTGATAGAGGTTTATGTTTACAAGATGGTCAAAGGTACTACACGCTGTATATACAGTAGAGTTGAGCGATATTTTACTGCCTGTGATTCAATCACGGCGACTGAAAAAATCACTGATATCAGTTGCTACACGTTATTGTAAATATCAGTGATTGAGTATCATTTGTTTCTTACTTTTGTCACTGTGATTCACGGCGTTTGAGTAATATATGTATCATGCATGTAGTATGACGTATATGCATGATATATTACTGATACGCCGTGAATTACAATATCGAGTGGCAACTGATATCACTGATTTTACAGTCGCCGTGATTGAATCACAGGCAGTTGACTATCGCTCAACTGCTATAGTATTGTATCATACGCGTAGTGTTGAAAGTGGAGTACTTCATATTTAATAAAGCTATTTAAGCACTTGCTTTGAATTCAATCTTTATGCTTCGTTGGCTTTCATCTCTGCAAACATCTTGTTTCTTTCACTGTAGTGGAAAGTGAAATGTTTCTTTCTGATATTTTCTTGGGTTTTTTATATCCAATTCTCTCTACAAAATGACATCAAAACACAACTCTTTCAGCATACCATAGCGGTTTCACGTAGTATTGCTTTAGACCTTACAAGTTGTAGTGAAGATAGGACACTTGATCATTCCTGGGAAGAAGTATGTGAAAAATAGATGATCCAGTCAATTTTTGGAATCCGAAATGAAATCAGTAATAGTTGGTACTAAAATAAATCCATAACCGATTTTCTGAAATACCATCTTCCCGCCTCAATTCCCAAGATTTTGTTAAGGATACTTTTTCTTTTACACTAAATTCAACTTTCTCCTCTTGTTTTTTATGCCATTTTGAGTTAATCCTCTCCAGAAAATGGCACCGAAAAAAAAATATTCCAGAAACTGATGGCAGTTCCCTGAAGTATGGAATAAGTCCCAAAGAATTGTAGTGAAGATACGCCACTTGGAATGTATACAAATTAGGTGACTACCTAAAAAAATTTGCTTAAAGTGCTACAAGAAACGATTCGATGGTGTGAGAGATAGTCGGCATCATTGGGTTCCCGCAACAGGATATGGGCTCCTTGCAAAGATCTTGCGAATTGTGGCGGGAACAGGGTATTTAAGATATTCAGATTTAAGAGCACTATGAATAAAAGTTTTGCTTTTATTTAAAAAAAAGAAAAGATTTGTGATTTCAAAGTAGCTGTCACGATAATCACTGCTTCTCAAAAATCACTGACTAGCTTATCTCTAATATACAGAGTGCGCCATCTAGACCTTCGGCATGTCAACAATGAAATCAAATCTGCCGCGTTTTAGCCGATTTCGCAAATGAGCACAATTCTAAAACGTTATTTTATCCAGTGGAGAAGCCGTATCGCTTGTAGTAAGGAAATACGTACTATCGCAAGAATGATCGATGCCGAGCCTGGTTATTGGGAATAAGTTTTGATGACGAACGAAGCATTTCGAATGAGTTTTTTAGGTCATTTTTCCGAATGTCCTTGAGAATGCCGGTCGACGCCTTTTGGATGGCTTCAACGTCCTCATATCGGTGTCCTTTCATCGGCAAATGAAGTTTTCCAAATAGATAAAAGTCACACGGAGCCAAATCAGGCGAAAAGTCCTTTTTTCTTTTTGAGACAGACCTTGTATATTTATTTCGTCTACTACACGCCGCTAACGCCATCTATAGGAAAACAGCTGGATCAAAGTTGTACACCCAATACTTTCAATACGCTTGTATTCTAAAAATGATATCATTCTCGATCGATCCGATTGACTTTTGTATAATTCTGTTGCATAGTTTCTGTTCCTGAATCCCACCAATGGTTCGAACGATGTTGTTCTCCAGTTGGTCAATTAGTTTTGGTTTGTTTGGTTACCATAAACCAGCAACTTAACGTATCACCAGAAAACCAAGTCTAAGCACGTTAAATCGCAAGATCTTGACGGACCAAGCACATTGCAAATGGCACATGGCACATTGCCTCTTCTGAAAACAATGCGTTCTCAGAACCTTTTTTTTTGCAACAACTACAATGAAATGCCTGATGTGCGATACGTTGCGCTGTCTTGTTGGAATCACATGATGTCCAGCTTCATGCACTAATAGTGCGTTACCGTTCGCCGTTGACAGTCAACGTATGGCCATTCTAGTTTTGGAAGATGTTTGGTCGCCAGAGTTGAGTTCCAAGAATGGTGTAGCGCTCCTTGGTAAAATGGTGTCTTTGAAAGAACATAAACGTTTAAGAATGACAGCGTTTCTAGCTGAAACAACAACGGCTTGGTAATATGTCAATGATATCTAAAATAACAGTTAAATATAATTGAGTTATACCTGTGCTTCAAGGAACAATTGGAGGCAGTGCACGGAAAAGCAACCCAGGTAAGCGCAGTAATAACCAGGATACTGCTAAATAATACAGGCCCCAAACCGAGCAGCAGACTGCTTGTATACATCGTTGTCAAGTAAATTGTCCTATCTGCAGCTCCAATATGCGCTAAGGCACTGGAGGAGAAAACATATAAGAACGGCGTTTACAGAATTGGAGCCCTACGTGTAAGCAGTTCATTCCGAACAGTCTTTAATGAACTGATAGCAAGCATGTTTCCGCTTGAGTTTCTGGTGAGAGTATCTAAGGAAATGTACACCGAAAGACGCAACTCGGCCGTTCCAGTCAAAGCTATAAAAATAAATACAATCTCAGGAGCACCCAAAGTTGTCAAGAAAAATGGATCAACTCTCGGAGAAAGGACGTTGGTCACACCGTCTCATCCCAGCATGTAGGTCTGGCTTACCAGAAGGCACGGTGAAATAAATTTTTCCTCACGCAGTTACTGAGCGGTTATGGCTAGTTTCAAAAATTACCTGTACCGCTTTCGGCATACTGATGATCCTTGGAGCCCCGATTGCATTCATGTAGACGAAGACGCTGAGCATATTTTGCTATCATGCACAAGATTCCTCACTGGGCGACAACGTATGTCAGCTAGTTTTATGTTTTATGAAGATGCTACCGGTCGACAGAGTGGTGCGGAAAATGGTCTCAAGTTCTAACTGCACTACTTGGAACAGTGGCAAACTTCTGATTTCTGTTCTGCATTTAAAATTTGATTCCCAAAAAAATGCGCAACAGCATCCAGACTAAAGATGGGCAAAGGAAGGGAATTAAGCGGATCGCAACAATTTCTTCGGGATTCCAGTATGTTTAGATCAGTAATTAATAAAATATCTTGACAACTGAACTTCTAACTACTACGTGCTTTGCCTAATAATGTCCTCATCCATATAACGGATCTACGACATCTTGAGACTCAGCTACTTGCCTGCTCAATGGAAGTGCGCCGAGATCGTTATGATTGCCAAACCTGTTAAAACTGAGCACAAGCCATGTTCCTATCGTCCGACAATGACAATACTGGTCGCAAGTTTTCGAAAGAATATTTCTGGGTCGAGCCATGGGACAATGTCATCGCGTTGTTCGTTTTCTTCGGCTGCCTTTCTGCATGTTCGCCAGCTTTTGACGCACCTTGACAGAACTTCTTAAGTTAGCTACGAGGGTAAGGAATCTGAAATAAAATCCGTCTGTGCTGGAGTTCCACAGGACAGCTTGTTAGGCGCTGTCTTATACACGCTTTTCACTGCAGACCTCCCGCCAGTGAGGGACGATAAGCTAATGATAGCCATGTATGCCGACAACACTGCTCTCTTGGCAACGGACGGCGATCCGGTTGCTGCGGCGAGACTTCTGCATGACCAGCGTCACCTAGTAGAGACTTGGTTCATTAGATTGATTATTGGATTGAAAGGAGAAAAAACCAACCATGTAACATTTACAATGAGACGGTGTGTCCTCCAATTTTTCCCAACATGCCATGCCAATGAGCATCACAGCAAAGTATCTTGACCTTGACATTAGATAGATGGCTTACTTGGCAACTCCACATAAAGCTAAAATGAAAGCAGTTGGATCTCAAACTCTTCAAGATGAACTGGCTGCTGAATTTAAGTGCGCAGCTGAGTTTAAGGAACAAGATTCTCTTGTACAAGATAATAATAGAGCCGATATGGACATATGATATACAGCTCTGACGCACAGCTTCCAACTCTAATGTAAATATGCTGCAAAGGTTATACTCAAAGACTCGTTGGTGCACTATACTATGTCAGAAACTCAGTTACCCATCGTAACTTACTGATTCCAATTGTCAAGGGCGAAATTTTAAGGTTCAGTAAATATATATAATCGGGCGGGGTTCGGAACCCGCGTGATAATTTGAAAATATTCTAGAAAGGTGGAATAGAGAGAATTTGTTTATGCCGCGCCCATCTCTAATCCAGTCGAACAGATGGACATTGCTTCAACGACTTGTCTCGTCGAGCTGATCAAGACTAAATACGAGTATGTGTACTAAATATATGAGATCCACGTTGCCTACTTTATCGTGTTACAAACTTTTAGACAAATTGATAATGCCAATTTTATACGCTGTACAAAAAATATTTTTAACATTTTCCGTTTATTGGGTTTGTTGAGCTGCCAAAATGTATGTGGTAGAATGTAATGTAACATAACGAAGCAAGCACAACGGAAACACCATAAAATATATACGCGTTTATTCGTCTTGCGTATTTGGAGCTCTCACAGAGCAAAGCGCAGTAGCTGCAAGTTAAAGTATGAAGACAGAAGCTTGCATATTATAGGTTAATACGCAGCTATTAGCCACTCCTTTGGATCCAACAGAGTACTAAGTGCAAAACTTTTCATATTTTTGTAACTAAAACCAAGTCTTTGACAATTCTATAACAGAGTTACAAGTTTAGGGCGAATCAAAAAATTTCACACAGTCTACGAAGGGTATAAAAATTAAAGATAAAGAGAGAAAGAGATAGAGGTAGATATATATATATATATATATATATAGAGAGAGAGAGAGAGAGAGAGAGAGAGAGAGAGTGCAAGAGAAAGTGACAGTGACAGTATTGTGTGCTAGTAAAGAAACGGAAACGCGTTTTTTGCGCTGTGCCACACTTCCGCTTTGTTGTATGTTGTATGGCTGTGTGTGCATGTGTAGTTGTGTGCTCTCAATGCCTTTATCGTTCAATGTCGTTCCGGTTTCTTTCTTTCGATTTCAGTTTCATCGGCTTCAACCACTTGTGGTTTTTTTTTTTGTTTTTATTTTATTTGGCTGCTGCCACTCGATTCGATTGTTACAAATCCAAGCGCCCTACATAAAAGTCAAAATTAACTTTTCACACACTGCTATTGTGGGAGTATGAGCCAGACAATGTCAAAGAAAGTAAGAACGAGACAGACAGAGAGACAGAGAGAGCGAGAGAGAGATAAAAGAAAATTAAAGCAGGCGAGGGCAATTCGCTATAAAAAGTAAAGTATCTCATACGTTAAACGTCGTGTAGCTACAAATTGAATTGCTTGCAATGGCACAAATATGGTTTGAATACCACAAAGTACACTTTCCAATTTGAAACATCATCTTTCTCATTCTTGAAGTCGCCTTCGTTTCTTTACTGCGTTTATTTGTGAAAATCTTTGATCTGTACTCGTATGCGTATTATTTAGCATAGTCGTCATTCAATTTCAGTGCATGAAGCACTAAAAGTATGCAACAGATAAATATATTTAAAATTTTATAATTTGAACTTTTTTTACTGTTATATCACTGTGTACGATAGTCCATGCATGTGACGAAAGCCCACCTCATTGTGACTGGAACACGAGTACAATATTATACGCGCAATATCCAAGTTTTTACTGACACGTCCATTTGAAACGTGTATATAATATCGGATGACCCTAATCCGCAATATAGGGGGTTGAAAATACCCACTTTAAGCTATATTGAAGCTCGTGGGGGGGCGGGCATATCACCACAAACTCAGGAGAAATAGTTTGTTTGTTTGTTTGTTTGAATCCTTTAGAAAATCTAAATTTTATTGATGCAGTATTTTAGTACACAAAAAACTACGAATGTTCTGTTGTACAACTTTTTTTTTTTCAAAATTGCGGATTTTGGCGGGTGAAACTTAAAAAAGTTTAAATTTTAGTTACTGTGGCTTTATATTTTTCAACATGTAATAGCTCGTTGGAACGGTCTTTGATCACATCATCAAATGAATGTTAAGCTGGCGCTTTACATAGTAGACCCCATAAAGTATTACATTATAGATCATCATCGGAAGACAAGTTGATATAGACCTGTCCGTCTGTCCGTCCGACAGACTGCTTGAACAAAAATATCTCGGATACTATGATAGAGACTTCAAGTATGGATATTTAGAGTCTCCTTTCCAATCTTCAGAAAAAGTCTATGAAAACAACATTTTAAGGGATAGTCCCTGTATAAATCCAGCCTCATTTTTTAAATGAATTTATTGTAATTTTTCGTTAATTATATTGCAATATGTTCAGAACGGACCACTTAAAAATGGAGCCCCATACAAATATATAGTTCATATAAGAAGACTTAGGCAAGGTATAGGTTTCATTTAAAGTTTTATCCAAGCACTTTTTTCATCTTCTCTATTAAAATGAAAGATATCAAATAAAAAAAACTTATTGACGCAATAAAAACCAAGTGACGGAAGCCTACTTGCAACTCACCGAACTTCTAATATCAATATTGTGACGATATATTTACATTCTTCATTTGTATGGTGAGTCATGTTGCGATGTAGTGGTAAATTTTCGAGAAGATACTTAATAGAGCTGGAAAACTATCGATAGTCACACTAGTCACACTAGTTTTCTTAACGATAGTCGAAACTATCGTCACTATCGATAGTACTATCGTTTTACTACAAAAAAAAAAAAAAAAAAAATGTTTTAATATTTTTATTTGCATTGCTCTGAAATTTAAGGGTGTACATGATTTAATTAACTATAAAGAGTCATTATTGGTAAAGGTTACATTCCAATACTCGAGTGGATGCGTGAGAGTTTTTGAAAAATTACCGTAGTGCAATAATTGCATCATTCTTGCTTTCTTTTAAATTTTTTCTTGCATAAAGCTGAAAAAGGCTGCCCTTGCGTATAACTTTGTACGTTGGTCGTTGGAAACTCAGAGAAATTAAGTTTCTATCAATTTTGCCACCTCATCCGCATTGTTGCTGCTTCGAATACCTGCTTTCCTGAATGAAGCATTCAATAGTGATTTTAGTACGATCACTTATATAAATTGAAGTCATCTGCTGTTCATGTCTGTATGTTACCACCAATCTTAGAAACATGTGCGGGGATTTTCAATTGATTTTGACAAATAAACAGGCATGTTTCCGATGAAGGTTTAATTATATTGTAGGCATATATTAGGCAGTACCACGTACCCTATGTAAGAGAAAACTCAAATGCGTTATAGTATCTCAACAACTATTTGATGCAGATTGATGAAATTTGCTGCATCTGTGCTAAAAATAGCATCATGAGTAGCGGCGGCGGCGGTATTGAAGCAGCTATGGATTGTCAAAGAATTGAGACAACAAAATCAAACAAACGGTCAATCTGCAGCTCCCCAAATTTTTCCAAGAAAAAACTGCTGTTAGACCCAATACATAGTACATCTAAAAGTACAAATCGTTTTGCTGAACACGAGATTCTTGATAGCAGTGTGGAGACGGAGGAGGATAAAGAGGAAACTGCAAATGCTGAAGCGAAAATAGGAAAAAACAAAGAGGAAAGAAGAAAGATGGTATGATAAATTATACCAACCAAATATTTAAAACGACCTGCAAAACGAAATGATGCTATACGTTATCATAATGGAGAATGGTGTAAAACCGTCAAAGCTAAGGTTGAGGCATTTGCACAACATTTACACTCAACATTTCAACCAAATTCAAATCTTGCGCCTGAAGATACTGAAATAATAGAGTTTCTGGATGTACCTTGTCAAATGTGCATGCCAATTCGTAGAATTACTGTGTCTGAAATCAAAGAAGAATTCGCAAAACTGAATCAAAAAAGGTCACCAGGCTATGATAAAATAGACGGAAGAGTTACGAAAATGCTCTCTCAAAAGTGTGTGTATTCAATTTTTAGCACTAATTTACAATGCGATTTTGAGGCTGGATCACTTTCCTACGTAATGGAAATGTGCGGAGGTGAAAATGATTCCAAAACCAAACAAGCCTGAAAATATTCTCTCGTCCTACCGTCCTATTAGCTTGCTGGTGACATTCTCCAAAGTATTCGAAAGAATACTTATGAGTAGATTGTTACCAATTTTGGATGAATACAATATAATACCGGAACATCAGTTTGGGTTTAGGAGAGGTCATGGGACTCCAGAGCAATATCATCGTATAGTGGATAGAATTACAAGTGGATTCGAGAAGAAACTGTATTCTGCGGCAGTATTTCTTGATATACAACAAGCATTTGACCGAGTGTGGCATCCAGGCGTGTTATATAAAATGAAAAAACTGCTTCCTGCTCCATTTTTCCTCTTATTGAAATCGTATCTAAGCAATCGACACTTTTATGTTCAAATGGAAGGAAAAACATCGAAACTATATAGTATCCATGCTGGTGTCCCACAGGGCAATGTTCTGGGACCTGTCCTTTACAGAATATTCACCGCCGATCTTCCTGTCATCAGTGATGTTCAAGTAGCCACTTATGCTGATGATACAGCTATAAGTGCATCTAAAGACACTGCGGCAGAAGTATCTCAAGATATTCAAAATGAAATAGTTGAAATAGAGCGATGGCTTAAGAAATGGAAAATAAAGGTTAATACTGAGAAGTCGAAACCTGTTACATTTGCTCTGAGAAGAGGAGATTGTCCGTCAGTATTTTTAAATAATTCACAAATTCCTCATAGTGACTCCGTAAATTATCTTGGTCTCGATATAAATCGGAGAGTAACTTGGAAAAGTCATATTAAAGGCAGGACAAAGAAACTCAACATAAAAACAAAAAAAATGTATTGGCTGCTTGGGAGAAAATCGCAGCTTAGTTTGGAGAACAAAGTTCGGCTTTACAAGGCTATTTTAAAGCCTGTGTGGACATATGCTATCCAATTAAGGGAAACTGCAAGCCAATCAAATATAGAAATTCTTCAACGATATCAGTCCAAAACGCTTAGACTTATTGTTGACGCCCCCTGGTTTGCTGCTAATGACCAAATTCACAAAGATTTAACTATTCCATACATTAAAGATGAAATACGTAGAATAAGCACAAGGTATGTTGAGAGACTACATGATCATTTAAGTGTTTTGGCAATAGGCCTACTAGATAATAGCGATACAACTCGAAGACTTGAAAGAAATTATGTGTTAGATTTACCTTTTAGAGATTAAATTTTGTATATATTGTAAATAAACTCTTGATTATAGAATTTTGAATATAATAGCTGTTCTCACTGGAGTACAGCTATTTCTGTTATATTATGAACTTTCAACTAATTTACTTATTGTCTTATTGATAGATTGTAAATTAATAATAATAAAAAAAAAACTTCCGTATGGATTGGTTTCAAATTGAAGTTGAATTATTAGATGCATATATTTGTACAATAAACAATTAATAAAATTAGGTTACATTATCCGTTTGTTGCACTAATCCCTTCGTTGATACAATTCTTAACAGAATCGAAAACAACAAAAAAAAAAACAATTTTATAAGCGCAAACACACACACACTAACTAATCAATAAAATGTCTATCTAAAATGCACAAAACAACAACAAACACACACACACACACACATACATGTATAAGCTTTTTGCCCTTGATTACAATATGAAAATCATACTATTAAATTTATTAGCTGGTCGGCTGTATATAGACAACAAAATTCTATTGTATACAATTATGTATATACATATATATGTATGTTCACACAATACATAAATATTCTCTGTTCTATATACACACATACAAACAGAAATTCATGCATACAATAAGTAGATAAAGACCGCGGCGACGTGTTTGACATGAAATTTCTAATTGTATCTAAGGTGTTTAATTGGCCATTTAACAAATTCCGTTGCATACATTTAGGCATGCAGGGGACGAAATTGTTTAATGTTAATGCATAAATCATGCGACTTTTAGCACGTAGTAGATTTGACAGCATACTTTACGAGTAGAATGCGTTTACACTTTCAGGTACTCGGCATACTCGTACTTTTAAGCATTACGACACGTAAATGACAAGAATTCGTTGCGTGCTTTTAGGCAAAAGAAAATGTATTGTTGCAATAGTCGGTACGGGTCGGGTTGGGTCGGGTCAGATCGGTGATGTCCGATTATGCGAAACTATACGCAGTTTCATGCTGAAAACGAGGTGCCCAACTCAATTATGCCCGGCCAACTTCTATGGGCGTGCTATGCAGAAAACCACACAAAACACATTTCGCATTAATAACAAACAAAACAAAACGCAAAAAGTGAAAGTGAAAGTGAAAGTTCACCAAAAAATTTAATTTAATTGTGCGTTGAATGGTCAAGGAAAGAGAAAATAATTGTGCACAATATGTTGCTTTCAAGCATAACAACCCATCGTATATATACAAGGGTTGTTTTGTATATTGTAGGCCTTGACAATATATTGCATAGACCAAACAACAAAATGCTTTTGGATGGCAGCTATGCCTTCTTGTGGTCACATCACTGCCATTTTAAATTCTATAGAAGTCTGATTTGGGCCTATGTGGAACGTTTTATAGAAATAGCGTAAGACACACCAAACTTAGCGTGCTAACTTGGTTAACAATTTAAACAAAAAAGTGTTTTTATATGAGACACAAAAATGTGGAACAGGTTTATATGTTGCTATAAGTGTTATATTCAGAAAAAATGAACCAGACTCGCTCACTCTTTCAGCGGAACACTTCTATTTGATTCTTTCGTGTCTTCTGTTTCATGCTTCTCGATGAACAAAAGTCACGAAGCTCTCTTACGGTAATGGTTTGATGGGAACACTTTCATTCGACTCTCAGCAACTGAGCATCAGCAACTGATCAAAATGTGGCAAGTGTAAGCTCTATGTGTCTTTTTTGTGTTGTTGCGTTAGGTTGTGGTTGTTGCTTTAAATATTTCATCGCAGGCAAAGCGTGGAACAGGGAGGGAGAAAGAGATAGGGCACTAAATTGTGTGCATATGTTAAAATATAGGTAACACACATACATGCGCAAAAAACAGTTTGCACAAATTTTGAGAACCAAAGTGTCGCAAGTGAACAAATGCATAAAGTGACCGACAAATAAATATCGTTGATTGAACCAAGACCGTTTGAAAAAGAAAACAAATTATAGTTTAAAAAAACTAAAAAAAAACACACACTTTAATAGTAATGTGCACTAAAAAGTAAAAAATAATTTTGAATAAGTTTAAAATGAGAATTAAGTGATTGTGACAGAAAATTAACTTTAACATAAAAAACAGCGTGGGGTGCTCTGTAATATATTATTATAATAAGTTTATATTTACAAATAGCTATCAATGAAATAATTATAACAATTAATATCAAGCACGCAACTGTTTTATTTGCTGACGGCCTGTAAAAAAAAGACCACTTGTTGCGAACTCTGGATATATTTTATATATAAAATAATTTATAGTACTTTAGCTAAAGAGCGTATGGAAGAGTCTAAATATATAAACTTAAATGCTCCATCTCTTATTGTTTCCAATATTGACGTAACATATATCGACGTGACATTTGATGTTGATCAAGAATATAGATGCCATGGCAAAAAATGGTACGAGATTGGTGTCGATAAGACACATTTGGATTATCGTCAACACTCTCTCTCTCTCTCTCTTACCGCTTCAAAAGCTGCATTGGCAGAGTTATTCAGTGTTGACATACCGAAGCTCGTGATGGCGCACCTTGTATATTTTTTATCAGCTCGCTAAAGCAAATTGTTCAACCTATGTCTGTCTGTCTGTCTGTCTGTCTGTCTGCCTGTCTGCCTGCCTAGCATCCATATGACATACCACGTTCACATTTTGGGATATCCCTGTTCAAACTACCCGCCCACTTTAGCTTTTTATACCATTCACACATAGTGTAAAATGGTATTATCAGTTTGTCTGAAAGTTTTTAACAGATGAAAGAAGACATCGTAGACCCCATAAAGTATATATATTCTTGATCAGCTCGACGAGACGAGTCGATCTAGCTATATCCGTCTGTCTGTCCGAGTACCATTTTGTACGGTATCGAGTTGTCCGTTGGCAGCTACACCTCTTTTTATTGCAGTCAAATAGAACATCAATAAAGACACGCCACGTTCACTTTTTGGGGTAGCCACCATACAAATCCCCGCCCACTATTGACTTTTATAAGAAAAACTTTTTTATTGTATATAATATCAACTTTGTAAAATACCATTTTTTTTTTTTTTTTTAATAATTTACGCTATGTCACTCCTTTATTTAATAACAATATAAATTTATATCGTAGATCACATATGGCTACAATAATATTAAGAAATAAAAAATATGTTATAGCCTATAGCACTCTTCTATAATAAAACTGAATCTAAAGCAACCTCAAATGTCAAATTTCATCATGACATTTAGACTACAAAGCGTAAAGGAATAAACGGGCTTATACTACGTATTTCATTTGTTTGCGTAGAAGTTCCTCTTTTGTCCGATGTTTTCTTCGTTTAAATTGCAATCGGGTTTTGTATTGCTTTATTACTCTTAATTCCTTCTTGTTCTTGTTCATTTTTTCATTAAAAATATCTACAGTGTCATGTTGGCTGTGACTGAACCTTTGCATCGGTACTATGTAATATATTGCGGTCTTCTGAAGACCTTCAACCATAAATGTTACAAGTCAATGTAGTATATGTATGTGTAAAATAATAGAATAGTATTAATACCAGAAGACCTTCAATTAAAAAAAAAAAAAAAAAAAAACCTGCTGGTCTTGAAACCTACCAAAATATTTCGGATTTAAACAACTTTTTCAAATGTGCGTTTATCACATACAATAATAATATTACATGCCAAGATATATTATTTTTCTAACTTGGCATTAAATCTACGTAACTATTTTGGTGGTTTGAGCTGATATACTTATCTGTAAAATAGTCCACCGTACAGCTGGACATGAATTGAAAACTCTCCAACGAAAATAAATTTACAGAATGTTGAAAGCACTGAAACACTTTTGAACTTTTCAGCAGAATTAAATGCAATACATTTTTACTTATTGTGTACTTCAGTTCTTTATATAAAAGCATCATTGCATACAATTGAAAGCACACACAAAGCCAGAAAATTCGATTGACGAAATGAATTGTATAAAAATTTAAAGCTAGATTCGAAATGTGTTGCATACCTGCAGGCGTACTTAAATGCAATCAGTTTATATAAGAATACAAAATATTACGCTTCACATTGTCAACAAAACTCAAGGCGACACACTTGGAAGCAAATACTGACTTAATTTTGTATGTGCAGTGCATGTTTTTGGTTTTCTCTTTTTATAAATTGTGGAAATTTGATTAAATTTTTTATTTATTTTTGCTTTAACGTAGACAATTTAAATTTACCTTTAGCTGTTTGCTTGTTATGCGCCTAAAACTATGCAATGTACATGTGAATATAGATGCATACACACACATACATATATATATATATATATATATATATATATATATATATATATATATATATATATATATATATATATATATATATATATATATATATATATATATATATATATATATATGTATGTATGTATGTATGTATGTATGTATGTATGTATGTATGTATGTATGTATGTATGTATGTATGTATGTATGTATGTATGTATGTATGTATGTATGTATGTATGTATGTATGTATGTATGTATGTATGTATGTATGTATGTATGTATGTATGTATGTATGTATGTATGTATGTATGTATGTATGTATGTATGTATGTATGTATGTATGTATGTATGTAGAGAGAGAGAGAGAGAGAGAGAGAGAGAGAGAGAGAGAGAGAGAGAGAGAGAGAGAGAGAGAGAGAGAGAGAGAGAGAGAGAGAGAGAGAGAGAGAGAGAGAGAGAGAGAGAGATAGATATATATATATATATATATATATATATATATATATATATATATATATATATATATATATATATATATATATATATATATATATATATATATATATATATATATATATATATATATATATATATATATATATATATATATATATATATATATATATATATATATATATATATATATATATATATATATATATATATATATATATATATATATATATATATGTGTGTGTGTGTGTGTGTGTGTGTGTGTGTGTGTAAAACAAGAACACTCGACTTATTTTTTCTTTTGGCACACATGCCTGCATTGCATTTCAAGTTGAGCTCAATCAGTTGGCATCAAGCCAGTGCCTAAAAGCGTGCTTGAGTTTTTTTTCTCCCTCAACGCATTTTTATACCCTGCACACAACGTGTGAAAAGAAGGGGTATACTCAATTTAGTATAGTAACTTCGTCTTTTGTGCAACATAGAGAACTTTTTAACAAATTGATTCGAGTAACATTTGTCTATAAATTTAAATATATTTTGACTCCTCTTATGATTGTATAGTAATACAACTGATTTTTTGTAAAGAATTATATCTACTTAACGTTTAGCCCATTGTAGAATAAGATAATAATATAGCGTATTCCGCATAGCTGCTCTCTTTTTCTTTGTTTTTTTTTTCGGTTTTTTTCGCTTTCAGTTCGAAGTATAAAGAAAAAAATATTCTCTATCTCTGTCATGCTCTAAAGAGTGATTGTAAAGCTTGTTGGTGAAGCAGCTCGATATTCTTATGGAACCTAAACTTATTTATAATAGTAATCACATTTTTTCAAACAAACAATTTTCTTGGCTTTGTTAAGCATTGGTCTAAGGCATTTAATGACCCTTATACAACTAAACTGCTCTAAACTTCTCCTGTTCCTTCGATTTTAGAATTCAGCTCCTATCTTTGGAACAATTACTATGATAATCATGAGAATCGTATTGAGTCGGTTCAAAAACAGTTTTTTCTTGAGTTTACTCTTAGTAGTCTCAATTGGAATCCCGATATAAATATTCCACCCTATCATGACAGATTAAAATTAATTGATCTTTCAATTCTGCTTCTATTTACAAAATTCTTATTGCTGAAATTATTTTTCCCTACTTGCTTCAGTCTGTATAATTAAATGTCCCCAACGCGTTGGCCAATGATTCTCCAATAATTTTGATAGTTTTTATAAGAAAATTATAACTATTTGTTGAATGAAATATTTTGGAGCGTGTGTAAAGTATTATAGCTTCGGTTTTACTGAAGTTTCTGCCGAAACTAACCACAGACCGACCCGACCGTGTGAGTAGTTTACATCACTTTTTTCGCTGTCACTGAGTGAGATTGGTGCACAAACAAGCAAACAAACAAATCGAGATGACTGCTGCACAGCGAAGTGCTGCTGTAAAGCAAGCCGAGCAAACTCAAACATATTTGTCCATTTTATAGCTCATACTTATATGGTTTATAGCTCATACTCGTCATCGACGCCATTAAGTTTGCTCTCCTTTTATTTTAATGTTTTGTGTTGCCTAGTTTTGGGCGCGCATAGTGTGTGTGTGTGTGTTTTAACTCTAGTGCGAGTTCACAGCCATAAAACACTACTGCAAACTCATATTTTCTGTTTTTTTTCTTTTTATTTTTTTTTTATTTTTTTTTACACTTGACCTACATGATCTCTAATTCTACGCCTTATTTTCACCTCTATTTCCATCTTTCTAACATGATTTTATCACGTGTGTGTGTGTACATGTGAGTGTGTATATAGTGTGTGAATAAGTATTTCTAAAGCTTCATATAAACATGCATTCAAAAAAGTAGTTAGCTTTTGTAGCCAAATAGTTCGAAATAAAAATTGATTCGGCAGATTTTTACTTGTTCTTAACAATAGAGAGCCTTACATTGCACATTGGGCCAGACTGGCGATTTTTTAGCATAAATTCAAAAATTTCATGGAAATCAAAGTTTATTTCATTATTAAATTTGAATAGTGTATACTTCAACTAAAAAAAAACTCATAAATATTTTTTGCAACACTTTAAAGACAGCTGTTCGATCACAAGCGGGCAATAGTAAAAAACGGGGGAAACTTTGAGAAAACGAAGAAAAAGGATGACATCAATAATAAAGTAAGGAGCTTTTACCTACACAACCAAAAATATTTAGCAAAATGCGGCAGAAGTATGAGCAAATTTAAGAGAAAGCATAACAAATGGCTTTTGTCCAAAATGGTTATTAGTGTTGATACAACGTCGTTATCAAATGCTAAGGCGTCAACATCAAGATCAGTTGAACGCCCACCGATTCAATATGTAAATGCATGACGCCGTCTGAAGAGAAAATTAGCATCCGACTTTGCTGGTAATCAAGGCCAAACAACCACTTTCGCGAGCTTAGCAATAGCCAATCGAGTGATCTTTTTCCCGCTTACAACAAAGTGTGAGAAGCGAAATCCAAATTGATATTACTGTAACCGATACAGTCGCGCCCTCTAGATCACACTAGTTGCAGCGTAATTCATATGCAAGAAGATACATTTAAGCACTTCCGAAATATTTCAAGTGTAACTCTTATTGCAAGCTATGGATATGACGAAGCAACTGGACAAAGCACATATAATCGAAAATTTGTCGGCCTCGATCCAATTGGTAGGCTCTACCCCTACCACCTACTAGTAGATGTGTATGAAGCGATGTAGTAGATGTATAAGATGCCACCATATCGAATTTCAAGTTGAAATTGATGTTTTCCATACAATTGCATAAAGCTGCGGGTTTATATGGGACTACCTCAAAAAGTGGGCGAGACACGCTCATTTGTATATTTATATGGAGCGGTTGTCCACCAAAATGCAACAAATAGAGTTTCAAGCTAATATTGATTTAAATGAAGAATTTTTTCATAGAAAACACAAAATTGCACAGTGGGTTTATATGGGGGCTACCCCAAAAAGTGGGCGGGCCACGCCCATTAGTCTATGTATGTTAAGCGGCTGTCTATAAAAAGGCACCATATCGCATTTAAACCTAATATTGACTTTAATAAAGAAGTTTTCATACAAAAAGTCAAAAGTGGGCAGTGGGTTTGTATGGGGGCAACCCCATCCAGTAAACGAGTCCCATCCATTAATGTATATGTCAACCATCCGATCACTAAAAGTTACCATATCCAATATTAAGTTGATATTGACTACAATAAAAAAGTTTTTCTTACAAAAAGTCGAAAGTGGGCTGTGGATTTATATGGGGGCAACCACAAAAAGTGGGCGTGGCGGTACAATCTTGATACTCTATTAAACTGCAATAAAAATAAGTATTTGTGCAAAATTTCAACTAAAAAATTATTTGAATGTATGCTAGCATAATGGATTACGGTTCAAAAATCGATAGAAGCGATTGTATCTTATATAGGCGGTAAGAGTAGGCGTGGTCAGATCGGTATGAAATTATTTGTACCAAATTTTAAGTCTCTAGCTTTATTATTTTAATTTACGTAAAAAAATCGGGTGTCTGGCCCAATGTGCATTGTATTGCATTGAATTTATTTCTTATACAACACTACATGCGAGTGTATTCCATGGCCTACAAATATATATGTATATGTTTACATATATATTTACAATTTAAACTAATATTTAGCAGAACAATACATGCTAACATATGTATATGGAATCGAACGAAGGGGTTACAAGTTTGCAAAGTCCAAATGTGTTTTGCGCTCTTGGTATCACCACAAACATACAATATTTTTTTTTTAATTTTTCTAGGCACAGAAACGAGTACGACGTCTTAGATCAACAAATTCAAAATCTATGTTTTTTTTTTTTGTTTTCTTAATTAAAAAGTTTCTTTGTAGATTTGCTTGTCTGTTTGTTTAACTGCATTCTTTAGAAAACCGCAATTTCAATTTCTATGTCTATTTCCTGATTTGGCGTGAAAAGCAAAAAATGTAAGTTCAAGATTTCACTTGGCTTTTGTCCTAATGCCCTTTGTAATACCTACAGTATTGGTCAAAACTTAAGCAGCCATCTAGTAGGTTTGAGTCGGAAGCAGTACAACAACATATACAACAAACACAGTTTTTGAGTCACAAATCTAAGCAAAATGAACCCTTTTATGATTCTATGCGTCGCGAAGAAAATCGAGCCTTCGCTGTATTGTTGTTGTTTGGTTTATTAAAGTAAAAAAAATTCAACACTGAAAAAAATTATTGAAACCATTTAAAAATTTATTTTATTCATTTACCAATTTTTCGAAGTCTACTTTTTCTTTACTTATAGAAGTGCGCAATAAATCAGCAAGATTTACTATGTCACTTAACTTATTTCCATAAACATTTTGAATACATATGTACTGGCAATACTTGACTCCAACTTAAGCATCGAAGAAAAATTAAAATTGAATATTTTTCTTCTGACACTTGCCTCCAAAATTCAATTCCAGTTTCGTTCACTGCAAGTATTTGGTAGTCGGATTGCAAATCGCAAAGCTCCATTTGATATTTAGACTCTTGGCTTTCTATGTCTACGAGTATAACTCTTGGGCTCAAAAATATGCGAATCAATGCAAATCAATCATCTATTGTTGACAGCATTGTCACCATGGACTGCTTCGGTGTTTGAAGCTGTGAATTCAAAATATTTAAGAATCTAGGTACGTGTTCGTTAAAAGTGCCATTTCAGAGAGAAAATTGGCGTCTTCTAGTTTAAGAACCAATTCAACCGAATGTTTAACCTGCCCCATCAGAAAGCATGCAACTTCCTTTCTAAGGGAGAAAAACCTCTCAAGACACTTAACCCTCCTGAGCCAACGAACTTCGAACATACTGGAATTGAAGTTCAAACAAAAGAACTTGGAACTTCCGATGGGTTAAGGCGTTTTGACCTCCTCTTATTTTATTTATAATTTTCACCACGCACTCCATAGTTTTGTTCATTTGCAAGATTTTCGCGCATAATGCTTCCTGATGAATGAGGCAGTGGTAAAATGGGACATTAATTTTCCTCAACTTAAACTGTCCCTTCAGACCCTTAATGTCTCCACGCATATTCCGTGCTCCGTCCGTGCAAATATCACAAAGTTATTCAAAACCACCGAAATCGTTGACTGATATTTCAATAGCACGAAATATGTCCAGCCCTGTGGTTGTTGTATATAGAGGAACCAAGTTTAAAAGGTCCTCTTCACACAACATTGAAATCAGAGTCAATGAATTTTATAAATAGCACTTGGGCAACATCATTGATATCAGTGCTTTCATCCATAGCCAAGGAGTATTAGGAGACTAACGGCATTTACTCGTCTTGTGACTGTTCGACAAGAGAGCGATACTTGTGCTACTACTTCACTCATTTGAATGCCTTTATCGTCGAAGCATTTGAGCACGTCAATACACGTCGATTTAAAAAATGCACCGTCCTGTAGAGGCTTTTGAGCTTTGGCCAGATGGTAGCTTGCAACAAATGATGCGCGTAAGACGTTCTTCCCATCGTCACATGCCGGTTTTAATTCGTACTTAGCTGCTGATTTCTTTTAGCAAAGCGATTTGCTGCATCCTTTTTATATCACTCAAAGATCCATAGAAGTTTACATGGAGACTCAAATAATGTCGTCGAATATTGGAATTTCTTTTTGAACTTATTACAGTTCCGCAAATAAGGCGCTTAAACATTTCCAAATTGTTTAATTGCGAAAAAAAAGATACTGAGTCTCAAACTCGGAAAATTCCATTGTTTTAGCCATTATTAATTTTACTTTGAAAAATTTACAAACCGCAGTTCAATCACTTAGTAAAAATCGTAACACATCAAAACCTACTTCGCTTTCTTACTCAGTGTACAAGACGCGGCAGAAGTCATAAATCATAGCAAAATGAACACTTTTATGACGGTCCGCGTCGCAAACGAAAATCGTGTGTGGTTGTTGTTTCATTTTCGGCTGCGCCGAAAGTTGTTGTTATTGTCTCGTCGAAAATCGCAAGCATGCAAAAGTAACGCTTTGAGCACTCAGAGTAACGAGAGCAAGGGCTTGCCCACCGCTGATTGATAACCCTTTTTATCCAGTGATACTGCTACCCAGGCTATTTTTACGGCTTCGAATAGATCTTCCTTTATTTTGTAATTTTCACGGTTGATTTCCGTGTTAACGATCTCCCACAAGTGCTCAATTGGATTAAGATCAGGCGATTTGGCAGGCCAACGTAGAACTTCTATTCCATTGCTCTGGAACCAATCCTTAACCACTTTTGCTGTATGTTTCGGATCGTTATCATGTTGGAACCTCCATTGGAGTGGCATCTCTTCATCAGCATATGGCAACATCACGTCCTTTATTATGTCGAGATACTTGAAACGATCCATAATTCCATCGATTTTATGAATTGGCCCAATCCCTTGTCCAGAGGAGCAAACCCAGACCATTATGTTGCCTCCTCCGTGCTTTGTAGTGCCTTTGCAATATTTAGGATTCAACCTTTCTCCTTTTGAATCATTTCCACCTGAATCCTTTTAATTATACTTAGATTCGTCAGAAAAGAGCACAGTCTTCCATTTTTGGACACTCCAGTTGAGCGCTTTTCTACTCAATTCAATCCAATTTGTTCTTAAATTAGGCTCAGTAGAGCTTGAAGATGGCTAAATTTAAGAATTTCGGGTTTGAAAAAAAGTTCTTGAACCAAGAATTTGTTTACTTCGTTTATGGGCTGGTCACACGGTCTTGTATTTTGGTGCCATATTATAAGTCTTGGATTTCTTACCCTCCCTTAGCGGAGGGTACCAAACCCGAATATTCATAGTTCAAAGATCATGTTGTGTATCTGGTGGGTCCAAAAGGCTGTTGTGTACTAAGAGCTGATACAACCATTCCATTACGTGCGATCGGTATAGGCTACAATTTATTCGTTTGAGCAGCATATTAAAAGAAAAACTGGACGGCGTACGAGCCTGAATTTTCTGCATGTCGCAAAACATGTCGTGAACGTGAATATTTGTGAACGCTGATGTGGGATATTTCGTATTCTCCGCACATTGCTCCTTCTTATTACTGATTGTCCCAAAGATGCAGCACGATTTGGCAGGTCATCGGTCACCAAACTTGTATCGCCTCTAAAGACGTGACAATTTTTTCTAGATGAAATTCGAAAATTGCCTGAGAAGTGGGAAAAAAGTAGCAACCAGCTATGGAAAATACTTTGTTTAATCTTTTCAGTCATTTTGTTCTGAAATAAATGCATTTTTTTACCATAAATTAATGGAATTTGATATGGTTTGGATTTTACATAAGTTTACTACTTAGTATTAGTAGTTAAAAGACATTAGCATACTGTATGGCGCATTCTGATTATAAACTAAAACGTATATAAATAATAAATAAGAACTTTGTTTTTTGCATATGTTGCGGTTAATTCTAAAAATACATTTCTAATGCAATTTGTATAATCCGGTTTTTCTGTTTTTGCTTTTGTTTTTGTTTTTATTTTTATTTTTATTTTTATTTTTTCTTTCCACAGCATTCCGTAACGCATTGCACGACCACAATGCAACGCTGCACCCTAAAACCATGCAACAGAAAATATAAAAAATCATGTTATTGATGAACGTACACAGCGACAGTGTGAGGAGCTAGCGAGATCTAATCTAACTAACGACGAACTGTCTAAACTAAAACTAGTCTAAAGTGCCACATTGCAATAGCATATAAATTTATAAAATTTTATAAGAAAGTAGCACACAGCCATAAAACCATAAAACTAAAGATATACTCGTATAACAGAAACAAAACAAACAAACAAAAAAAATAAAATATAAAACACAAAGCTGTAGCATACTTACCGGCGACCATAGAACAGGCAGACAAGCTGTACAGTCAAGCGACTGCGTGTTATTATCATTATTATTTTGATATTTATTTAATTTATGCATATTTTAGTTAAATTCAAATATAATTTGTAAATATGACTAAGAAGTACGAATTCGATTGGATTATACCGGTGCCGGAGGAGTTGACCAAAGGCTGTGTGTTCGATCGTTGGTTTGAGAACGAGAAGGACACAAAGGAAAATGACTTCGAAAAGGATTGCCTCTTCAAAGTTGACGAGTATGGATTCTTTTTGTATTGGAAAAGTGATGCTAAGGTGAGTGTTGAGCAGATAAAGGTTTTGTTGACATAATTTTTGTTTTTCTTTTTTTTTTCTTTCTTTTTTTATTGTGGAAAAATTTGTCTGTACGACTATATATATTATATATATATATATATATATATATATATATATATATATATATATATATATATATATATATATATATATATATATATATATATATATATATATATATATATATATATATATATATATATATATATATATATATATATATATATATATATATATATATATATGCTTAACTTGATTTATTTCTCTGGTCCTTTACAGGATGGCGATGTTATTGAATTATGTCAAGTGAGCGATATACGCGCGGGCGGTACACCAAAGGTAAGTGCCACATTTGACTTTTATGCTCTTAGTTATGTAGATGTTAGTATATATACTATATTGTGTATAGCAGCTTGTGAAGCGAAGTTTTGCTTGTATAGGACAAATACTTGAGTGCAAAATTTAAAAAAAAAAAAATAAAATATACCTACTAGCTGTCCCGGCGCGTGTCGCTGGTCCCACGTGTTTCTTGTGAATACTTGATGTCCTTGTTGTGCCCTTTCAGCAACAGCGCGTCTGTGAAATTCAGCTGTTTCAACGGTTTCTGTTGCTCTTTGGGACGAATTGTATGTCGCTCGCTGTAGACGCCGAACTTGAGACTGTTCTGGTGTCTCATCAGCCCGTTGAGATGTCAGATATTCAGCAAGCTACGTAGAGCTGACCGTGGGAAAAATATGGCGTGCCCAAATGTATTCCTACTACCTTTAAGGTTTGACCTTGGGATTTGTTGACAGTCATTGAGAAAGTGTAACTTTTAATGGGAACTGCAGGCGCTTAAAATTAAGTGGTAAGTTATTAGGTATGATTAGGTATGGGATGCGTGGCTTCGCCAGTTGAGACTGTGGCCTTCACAATATTATTCGTTCCTAGTTCGGTGACTCGTAACCGTGTACCGTTGCATAATCTTAATCTTACCCTCTGGTTTACTTTTCTTGATCCAAAATACTGTGTGTAAAACTTCTTATTAAAAAACATTGATGTTTTGTTATATTTGCTTCCGTTATAAGAGAAATTACTTCACTAACATTTGCTGTAAAAATCTCTACGATAATTCTTAAAAATCGAAGATACAGAAAAAAGTGGAAACAAATCTATAATAGCATCTGAATATAAAGTTGTCAGCATAGAAACAAATTTAATGAAATAAATAATAAAATAGAATAACTTAAACGAATAAATATATTTAAAAAAATACATCTTCTGGCACAATTTAAAAGAATTGAAGCATAAACTGCTAGTGAATTATAAATGTGTATTTTAACGATTGTGCCACCAACAATTGTTGAGATGTGTAAATGCATGGTATCGAGAGTCTATCGGCCGAGTATCGATTCGACCACAAAACAACAACAAAAGAGTCAACTGTTCGCTTAGCGACGATGAGCAGCATTTTAACTACGAATCACACATTCTTTCTACTTGCATGACATCATTTCATTCAATTCATTGTTATAATTAAAATTAGTGATTAGGAAAATTAAATGGCGTGTTTAATTACGAAGCGATTGTGGCCGCACATGTTTGTCGCTCAGTCGAACATGATCGCGACTAAGCGATACCGCAACTCATCTCTAATACTAGTTATCAGTCGATCTCTAATAACAGCACAAGCCAAAAAGACGAAAAATTAAAATGAAAATCTATGCACAAAAAATTGTGGTAACTAATTGTTTAGAACATTTTCAAGCATTTCAATATCTTCGCAATAGAGGCAGATTTTATATTTATAAACTTGGCATAAAATTAATTGTTCTAGTATCGTTGTTAGACAACATAGTAAATACAACAATTTGGCGTTGTTTACACAATTTTAACAATGGATATTGTTGTTTCTACCCAAGTTTTTCTTTCGGTAGATAGTGGACTTATCTGAATCAAAAATGACTATACTACTTTATAGGGTCTAAAACCCATCCTTTTGATTTTTTTACAAATGTTATGTTAGCAGTCTAAAAATATAGTAAATTTTGTTTTTACAGTTTTCATTACTTTTATATATCGCGACTTATCTTTACAGCATTTTGGTGAAAACCATCTCTTTCACGACTCGCAAATATCATATACTCTTTGTCAGTCCCACAATTACGACGAATATAACGACACCTCATATATTCAAATCCACCTAGTCGTGTTGTCAAAAAAGTACTGACACTTTTTTATATCTTTCTTTTCGTTAGTTGGCAGCATTGTCCCTAATTAATATACAAAATTAAGCTACATATATGTATGTCAATAATTTTATTTACATCAGCTGCTTTGAGTAAAAACTTTGGGTTGCGTTAAATTTTGTGTTGCGAACGGAATTTAGTGTGACAAGCGTCGTATCGGACGAGCTTCGACCTCTTCGAACAGACGTAAACATAAAAAAAGTGAAGGAAGAAAAGTGAAGTCTCAATTCCAGATTAAGAGAGATTGCAGATTAGGTAAACGAGTAGCTATGTATGAAAGACCATCAGATCATTTTTCATGAGTCCGTTCGTTAAATTTTGATGAATAATTTATACATGAGACGTGTCGTCGGCTCGGCTCCTTTCAAAAACGCTATACTTTCTATAAAAAACAATACCGAATGTGACCGAATTTGAAATCAACAATGCGAGAAACTCCACCGTACTCAACTGATTTTGCACTGTGTGACTTCTTTTTCTTCCCGAAACTAAAATTGACGCTAGGTGGTACCGATTGAATATATAAAGAAAATTCGTGGTACCTATAAGAAACGAATACCAACTCTTTGATTTTATAGAGATTTTTAGGACATTCGTCCTCGTCGATTTCGTTGTTTCTGTTAACTTGTCGTTCTGCTTGCAGTAATTTCTTTACGTATCTGTATGTGTTTGTTTGTATTTGTGTCACAGCTAACACTTGAAAATGTTATCAATATTAAATCACTGATTTTGTCATAAAAACAAATAGACTCCGAACAGACAGACAGACAGAAAGGCAGATAAACAGACGTCGCACAGCATGACCGCACAACCCCATTGTGTAACCTTCTATATACTTACACTTCTCTGTCTTACACATTTTTGCAGTTTCGTCTCTTGCTCAAGCACTCATTTTTACAAGCAACAGAAAAGGGACATGTTTACACGTGTACCCGAACTGCTTTCTAGCATTGGCAGTGCACAGACCACAGACAACCAGGCAACTTGACCACCCACACAGCGCATCATTAAAAGTTATTTCAATAGAGTGAGCAAGAAATATATATATATGTATGTACAATATATACGGGGGGACTAACAAAAGTCCGATTAGTTGCTTAGAAAACAATGGACAAATATCTTTAGCTTCTCTACATAATCATCATTAGTTATACCCTGCCTTGGAGACCAAGTGTATACTAAGTTAAACATATATTTACAGACTCAAAAAAAAACATTTTTTTTTTGTACACTCAAATTAAAAAGTTCCGGTTTTTGTAACAACCAGTGTTTCCGGGCATATATCTCGGTAACTATCACTCCAACTAATTAAGATCTAAAGACCTTTTAGCTTCCAAATTGGATTTACGTATAGATAGACGGACACTTCTTGTCGCGCAGATCACGATTATACAGGGTATCTCAAAAGAAAGTTCACATTTGATTTGCTGATTGCGTGAACGCAACTATTCCGAAAGGAGCAGGGGGGTATGTCAATTGGTAGCCTAGCTATTGGGAATTTAGTCGGAATGGAGCGTTTCTCGGGAGCGGACTGTGCGTTGTGCGTACGTGAGTTTTACAAAAACGGTAATTCGGCGACTGTAGCGCGTAGAAAATTCTGCAGTATTCGACGTTCGAAAACGTAGACAGCGTTACTCAGTCTGTTCGTGACAACCCGGACCTTTCGATTCGGAAGCGTGCTGTTGCTTAAACGTGCATAGATCATCATTGTTCTGCATTCTACACAAAGAATTAAAGCTGCACCCCTACAAAATTCAGTTGGTGCAAGAATTAAAGCTTCAGGATGAACTTTTTCCTGGCAAATTGATCTCCTGGAGAGGTGACATAAATTGGTCTCCACGAAGTCCCGATTTAACCCCCATTTATTTATAAGTTTACGGCAACAAACCGACTTCTCTGGCACAATTAAAAGGAAATATGCGTCACGAAATGGCAGCCATCACAGAGCCGTCATAAGAAATTTTAGTGCTCGATTAAATGAATGCCGTGAACGCAACGGTTTAGAAATAATAAATTCCCAAAGTGTGTATTTTAATTTGTAATAAACATTTTTTCAATAAACTACTTACTTTGTTTTTTTTATCGATTTTTTAAATGTGAACTTTCTTTTGAGACACCCTGTATATACAATACTTTGCGGGGTCTCGTCTCCGATGCACAGTGGTCGGTTTTGTATGGTATCGGCGCCCAAAAATACTTACAGTGCAGCTATCGAAGTGAAACTTTTGTCATAGGCTTCTAACTGTAGTTAGATGACAATATGTCAAAATCGTCAAAATCGGACCACTATATCATATAGCTCCCATATAGCCGACCAATTCGGAATGAACCCTTAGTACACCAAAACTTTATTGTTTTTTATCCGAATTTAACCAAATTTGGTACGTGTCAGTCTTAGGAGTCTCTACGTATACTGACCAAAATCGGACCGGAAAACTATGTCATATAGCTGTCATAGAATCTACCGATTCGGAATGAACTCTTTGTATCCCGGATTTTTTATTTAACCAATTTTTATCCGAATTTGTCAGCCTTAGAAGCCTCTATGTGTGCTGTCCAAATTTTACTCGGATCGAACCCTAGTGGTCAGTCTTGTATGGAATCGGCAGCCAGAACTACTTACAGCAGAGATATCAAAGTGAAACTTTGGTCGCAGCTTTTTAAAATTGTAATATGTAATTAATAAATTATAGCAAAGGTCATATTGTTTTTAATTTAAGACATATTTATCATAAGATATTATAAGGAAAATATAGCTAGTTAATTTAGGACGTCTGCTATCTTTATTTGATCCAGAATTTTGTGGGCTTAATAATATCAACACCTTTTCTGCAAACCAATCCGAATGTTAGCGTTTAGCCGTTGGAAGAATAATATAATAATATAGCGTATTCCGCATAGCTGCTCTCTTTTTTGTTTCTTTCGGTTCGCTTTTGCTTTTGCTTTTTGGAAGAATAGAGAAAATAATATTATACATCTCTGTCGCACTGGCCAACATGTTGGCGAGCATCGATTTCGAACACTGCGAGAATTCTAGTAAATATAAAATGCCGTGGATATTTTTTACAAACAAATAAAATACCAGCCACTAACCGGACTTTTGTTAGTCCTCCGTATACAATTATACTGTGTAGAAGTTTTCGCGGTGTTGCTCGGGATTAAATTTTCCAATTATAAATTTCCTAAATCAAGTACGATTACATTCGAATAACAAAAAAAAAAAAAAACATTGTATAGTTTTCACTCGCTATTTTTTTTTTTTGTGCTGTGAAAATCGGCGAAATACATGTTTAATTCTTTATTGTGTAGACTATAAACTATGTTAAATGTTCCATTTAAACTTTTACTACCATTTTCTAAATACACGTAGAGTAAAACCATATTTTTGTATTGTTTGTATAGAGCAAACAAACCTGAAAACGATATTGAAGTTTTCTCAATTAAAAGAAACACTTGTTTAATTACATATGCATGCGAAATATAACTTTTAATTTCCCATTTCAAAGTACGGTCCAAATAATATTTTCATATTGACTTTATCCCAAGTATCTTGCTAATGTAAGTAAAGAGCAGGAAATGTAAGTAAAGAGCAGCAAGTATATGTACATCAAGTAAGGGGGGGGGGGGGCATTACAATGATGGCTGACTATTGCTGGATGCAGAAGAGAGATGAACCGAAACGCAATTACAAGAGAAAAATATTCAACAGAAGTTTTCAAGAAAAAATAAACGGATATCAAAGTTCTCCATAAAATTGAAGCGGGTATTTTCATTTAACCACGAAGAACCTGACCTGACTCCTTTCTTTCACACAGTACAAATAAATGAAAAATTCAGTTATTTAGCAGTAAATTAAAATGCTTGTTTTGTCTTCATTCTGTCATAACATTTCTATTTTAGTTGTGTACTTTTAGTTCAAGCAAAATCATAAATCGAAATCGACAAATATGGCGTTATCTCAGCAAAATTACGAGAAGGAATTTTATTTTTCAAACTTTGTTGATTTGCTAGTGTTTAATACCTATCAGCAAAACTGATAGTTTTGCTGATAGGTATTAAACACTAGCAAATCAACAAAGTTTGAAAAATAAAATTCCTTCTCGTAATTTTGCTGAGATAACGCCATATATGTCGATTTCGATTTATGATTTTGCTTGAACTAAAAGTACACAACTAAAATAGAAATGTTATGACAGAATGAAGACAAAACAAGCATTTTAATTTACTGCTAAATAACTGAATTTTTCATTTATTTGTACTGTGTGAAAGAAAGGAGTCAGGTCAGGTTCTTCGTGGTTAAACGAAAATACCCGCTTCAATTTTATGGAGAACTTTGATATCCGTTTATTTTTTCTTGAAAACTTCTGTTGAATATTTTTCTCTTGTAATTGCGTTTCGGTTCATCTCTCTTCTGCATCCAGCAATAGTCAGCCATCATTGTAATGCCCCCCCCCCTTACTTGATGTACATATACTTGCTGCTCTTTACTTACATTAGCAAGATACTTGGGGTAAAGTCAATATGAAAATATTATTTGGACCGTACTTTTCATGCACATAATGTACATAATAACAATATAATTAATTTTCTTATTGTTGAAAATATGGATGAAAATCATGTTCTCTATTTCTATACCAAATAAAACACTGACAATCGTTAAAAATTGCTTCGAATTTTGCACTTTTCTTACCTACTGTACCAAAACTAATATTCGTTCGATTAAAATTAGTTGGGCACCATTGGTTAAAGTAAAGTCATAAATCTAAAATCAGATATATACCGTTATCACCGGAAATTTATGTTATATAAATTTTATTTAATTTTAGTAGATAATTAGTACTAAAATTACTACCAAAATTACTACTCAGTATTGTAAAAGAAAAACCATTGTAGAAATTGATGGAATGAAAACACAGAAAACAGTGCGTACAAATCTTCTTGGCGGTCTAATGTTTATGTAATATCGAAGGTATGCCTTAATTTCATGCGTTGTTAGTGTTTTGGGCTATGGTCTTGTATTATCAGTTCAAGCATAACATTGCGGTTTTCTGGGACAGCAGCTATTTTTGAACGATCTTCTCTAGCTCCGTCTTTAAGCGAACCGCGATCATATTCGAGTTCAATATACCAGTCAAAAACATAAGCTTGTGAAGGCGGCTCATCACTAAATGCCGATCGTATCAAAAAAGCTTTCTTTTCAACACTTAAGTTCTTTTCACAGTTAGTACTAGCATTGATAATGAAACATTCACTCAGTCAGGACAAGAATTCTTTTATCTATAGATAAATGAAGAGAGAAGGAGAGCAAGCGATAGAGCGCATTAGAGCAGCAAGGACATGACTGTATATGGACGAACGGACGTTCATTCCATTTTCAGAGTCTTTAATAATGCACGAAAAACCGAAAAAGGAACATACAAGCTTATAAAACTTTATGCTTTTATTTGCAATAGTTGTTTCTCTTGTTGTTGTTTTTGTTGTTTTTTTTTTTTATTGTTATAGTATGTACTTCTCTTGTTGTTGTTTTGTATAAAAAAATTCCCACTCACTTCTTCGCATTATTTCTATTTTTTCTATTTTTCTCTCACAGCCTCTCACTCTCTCTCTCTCCTACGTTATATTCCTTTCTATCCATTGAGCTTTCTTGTAGAATTTGTTATTCAGTTGCCCCAAAAAAAGTTTTCAATTCGTAAAAACCAAAAATTGAAAAAGTCTTCATCATTTAGTATTGTCAGTTTAAAGTTTTTCTATCAAATGTTTACTTTTCGTTCACATTCCTTTCTTGACTTTTTACATCTCTCTCTCTCTCTCTCTCTCTAACGTTCTTCCTTTCGCAGTCTCTATATTAGCAATAAAACTGCAAACAAGGTTAAATTTAAAAGTTTCAGTTATTTTTTTTTTTTAACATTGCAATTTTTTTTTTTCTGAGTAGCATATTGTTTACATTTGAGCGATTAGAACTTGATAAATTTATTAATCTTTATATTTTGGAGAACTGTGATAACCAAAATCACTGCTAGTAAGCCGAACAAAATGCTTTTCTTAAATACGCATGGTACGAGTTAGAGCTTGTCAACGTTCAAGTTGTAAGACTACATTTATTATCAATATTGTGGGAAGTATCTACGTCACGAACTCTTAATTGCATGAGACATCAATCCTAATTCTACAAATGTAAACTAAAAGTCTTTCATCAAAAATTAATATAAGAATCTTTGTGAATTAATTAGTTGGCTCTCAATATGAGTACGACATTTTGGTATCAATTTTCAACGAATCAAGAAAATTAACTTTTGAAATCTATTTCGAACTATAGTGATATTTGCTACACCCATAGAAAGGTGCTTGAAAAAGCAATTTCAACGAAATATTACATGTTTCAAAATTTGTAGACTTTAGAGTTTCAAATTGATTTTAATTGCAATAATATTGTTACCCATAAACATTTTTGGAAAAGAGCTATGGAACCTTGCAGTATAATGGACGTATCCCGCCTAGAGCTCGCAACAAGTACTCTTTTTTTTTAGAAGCGAAAAGACATTTCAACTCTGTTTCTTTTTCAAACGGTCTTGGTTCAAACAACGAGAGTTTTTAGTAGTTCACTTTATGCATTTGTTCACTTGCGACTCTTTGCTGCTCAAAATTTGTCAAAAGTGTCTTTTGCGCATGTATGTGTGTTACTTATATTTTAACATATATGCACACAATTTAGCGTCCTATCTCGTTCTCCCTCCCTCTTCCACGCTTTGCCAGCGATGAAATATTTAAAGCAACAACAACAACCTAACGCAACCACAACAACAAAAAAATACACTTTACGCTTCCACTTGGCTCGTTCTGCTCAGCTGCTTATGCTCAGTTGCTGAGAGTCGATTGAAAGTGTTCACATCAAGCCATTATCGCAAGAGAGCTTCGTGTGTTTTGTTCATCAAGAAGCATGAAACAGAAGACACGAAAGAATCAAAAATAAGTGTTCTGCTGAGAGTGTGAGCGAGTCTGGTTGATATTTCTCTGTCTTTTCGCTGAGCAGACAGCATAGAAATATTTGGTTGAGCATATTTTGCAAGCTCTAATCCCGCCTCCTGAATCAAATTTTATGCATAAGTCCATACAAGCCTCTATCATGCAGTTTTGGTTAAAATTGAGCGTACTGAATAAGTTTTGAGTACAAAAACCGAAAAGTAGAATATGGTTTTTTATGGAGCTACTATGCCTAAAAGTGTGCGTAGTATGCTGACTGGATATCTAGGACGAATGGCGGCGCCAGAGATTGGTTAAAAACCAGTGAGGCGCTACTTCCTATATACTCAGAAACATAGACAGATTGACGGAGAAAAAGACACGCATACAGTCATGGCTAGGTCGATTCATTTTGCAGACCTGATGCAAAATATTTACACTTTAGGGTAATCTTTAGAGCCTACGTTTGTATATAACAAAATACTATTCACACTACGTATGAAAAGATGTGGCCGAGCGTTGTCATGCTGTAAAACCACGTTGTCGTGTCTTTTGTCATATTCCGGCCGTTTTTGCTTCAATGCTCCGCTCAATTGCATTAATTGTCGTTGGTAACGTTCATTAGTGCTAGTTTGGTTACGTTGCAGCACCCTTCTGATCCCACCAAATACAGAGCATGAGCTTGGCACCATGAATATTCGGCTTGGCCGTCGATGTTGTTGCATGGCCGGGTGGTCCCCATGATTTTTTTCGCTTTGGGTTGTTGTAATGGATTCACTTTTCATCGCTAGTAACAATACGATGCAAGAAACTCTTCCGATTGTGGCGTTGAAGCAGCTGTTGGCAAGTGAAAAATCTCCTTTCGATATCTCTTGGCTTCAATTCGTACGGCACCCAATTTCTTTGCTTTTGAATCATTCCCATGGCTTTGAGGCGTTTGCCAACTGTTGACAAGTCAACTCCCAATGATTCTGACAATTCGTGAAGGGTTTGATACGGATCTTCGTCGCGTAATGCTTTCAATTCTTCATCTTCAAACTTTTTGGGCTGGCCCGGACGTTCTTTGTCCTCCGTATCAAAATCACCACTTTTAAACTGACGAAACCAGTACTCACAAGTTGAAATCGTTTTCAGTTTCAAATATCTACGAAACTTTTAAATTAGACCCTGTGTGTGTGTGTGTGTGTAGTAGCTGTAGCATTTGACAATAAAACTATAACAATTTATTTAGTTGAAAGTGTATTTTGTTCAAAGAACGTAGGAAAAAGTTTTTGTAGTTCTATCAGTCGGAGTGCAGCTAATGAGTTTTTTGCTTCGTTGGTTTACTTTGTTTGAAATTTTTTTGCTGACTTGTCTCGAAACATAAAAGTTCTACATGTCTTATAAGCATCGTGTATATATAACACATATAAGTTTTAGTTTATAAGATTGATTTGTATTCAATATAAATAATTGCAAGATTTTAGTGAGAGTTGCATTTGCGTAGATTGTGATTTCTGATGTTCTTGCATCAGAGTTGCTGCAAGAAAGGCAATTTAAATTTTAAATCCAGAAACCATTTTTTTTTTTTTGTTTCTAACTTTCTTCAACTTAATTGCATTAATTAATTGTCTACAATGTGAACTGAACCACTGCTGAATAACCTGTTTCAGTCTGGCGAAAACTATTCAATTTATTCGGTAGTGAAATTTTAAAAACGTGGAACATAAAATAAGTAATAGTTATATTGCTTGCAAAACTAAATGGCAGAAAATAAAATGCTGGATAAAATTAGAATTACTCAATCGCTTGGTATTCAGTTGAACCCCAGCTGTACTGATAAGACTTTTGTTTTCCGTTTAATCAGGTTGAAATCGCAAGTACCCTCAAGTTGAGGTTCTTTCTTTTCGATTTTTTTAGTTTTCTAGTTCCAGGCTTAAAAAATGTTTTTTTTTTTAATTAATAAGTCACTTTTTCTTCCGTACAGTTCGAGAGCATCCCATATATTTATTTGTAAAAAATGTATTATCAGCTTGTCTGAAAGTTTATAACGCATTAAAGGACGCATTGTAGATTCCATAAAGTACACAGATAGAAAAAACCGAAAATATTGTACTTGAATCAAGCACATCCGTGCGTCAAGAACGAATTTTGTCACTTCAAGCACGATATTCTAATTTCAAACACATTTTTAAGTTGCGAAATAACTTGATTTAAGTTTACTTTGGTATGTTTTCAAGAACTTTCGAACTTATATCAATAGCAATCCGTGCTTCTTAATATTAATATTACAACATTTTTAATGTGTCGATTTCAGTTATGAACTAAGAGCGGGTGTTCTTAAAGTAGAAGAATTGTTTGATATAAGTCCCAAAGTTCTCGAAGACGTACCAAAATAAACTTAAATCAAGTGCTTGAAATGAGAACCTCCGTTCTTGACGTACTTTTCATATTCAAGCAGAAACCTACTTAAAATAAAAACAAATTCACTTAATTAAATATACTTAAATCTAACATATGAATTTCTATTATTCAAAGATACACTAGTGGAATCACATATTTATCAACTTTTATACCATTCACACATAGTGTGAAATGGTATTATCAGCTTGTCTGAAATTTTATAACGCATTGAAGGAAGCATCGTAGACTCTATGCAGTATATATATTCTTGATCAGCTTGACGAGTCGAGTCGATCTAGTCATGTCTGTCCATTTTTTGGGCAGCAATTTGTATGATATTCAGAGAATCAAGATTGGCCCGCCAACCCACAGCTCACTTTTATGCATTTGTATGAAAAACGTCACTATCAACTTGAAATTCGATTTGGTGGCATCTTGTAGATGATCGCTTTATACACATCTACTAGTGGGAGTGTACCGCCCACTTTTTGGTGTAGCCCCTATATAAACCCCGTTTATGTTCCACAATACGCTTTAAAATTTCGTGTGAATGGTATTAGAGCTTCGGATCAACCGAAACCTTAAATAAAAACAAACAACCTTAAATAAAAACAAAGTTTTGTCTTGTTTTTATTTAAGTTACGAGCTCAAAGTTGGAAAAAAGTTAAATATAATCAATATTTAAGATAATATTTTTCCTTAATTGTAACAGGTTTGTATTTTTATGCACCAAAAATATTTTGTGGGTCTGCGCTAACATTTTTGTGAATAAAAAATGGTTACCTTGTTAACGTCAAGCTTTCCATTGTATACAACAAAGAACTGAAGAACTTGTCTCAAACCAAGAAAAAACTTTACATGGGACTGACATTGTGTCATCGTCTCTTCCAAACTGAAAACAAAGTTTTTAATGTATAAATTTCACAAATTTTCACTTAATATGGACATGCAGTGTGCTTACCATGTTCTTCTTCCATAAAGAACTCCATCCTAAGTCAAAGAGGAAGAAGAGCTTCTTTTATATCCTCTTGGTTCATATTTTGTATGCTTTGGTAAGTCACACTCGCAGCTAAAACAAGAAACACGTAGCTATGTAGTATAACAACTCAACTTCTGATGCTCATCAAGAGTATACCAGTATATACGAGTATATGTACTTTGTGGAGTCTGCCAGTGCTCATTTTACCTGTTACATACTCGCTCGCGTTTATATGCATACGTGTATGTGCGATGCAAATACACTCAAAAGCATCTGCTAGGCATTTGTTGTTGGTTTTGTTACACAAACACACATGTATGCCAAGTCTAATGCACTTGGCAAGCGAACTAATACCAACTGACGCGCTTAAAAATGACGCGCTTAACGCGCTTATAACGCGTAGCTGCTCTCTTCAACGTTCCTTTTAGTTTATTTGTTTTCAGCTGGAAGAATAGAGAAAAAAATACAATCTATGTCACGCTCTTACGTGCTAAGTATTGAACTTCAAACCACTTCAAACGGTAGCTGCATGTAAACATGCCACCCATTTTTGATTACTACAGCATAGTAATCTTTGATTCATATAAGGAGCGTTAATCAAAGTACAAGATATCTGAGATATCGAGCACACTCGACTGAAGAGTTCGTTCTTTTTTTTTTTTTTTGTTTCATTACGTCTCTCTCGCACTCATTTTGTTTTCTTCGTTTCTTTTGGTTTGCCTGTTGACGAAGTGTTGTATGATATGAATTCTGATCACATTTTTCATATCATTATTATTCTTCTGTAAAGATGGTGTCATATCCTTTGTGACTCGTCTGTAAGTAGCCAAATCATTGAACATGGTCCTCATTTTGATTTAATAGTCTTCCTTTTATCATTTTGATGTAGACATTTCCTTTGTCTGTTACTGTTTTTACATAGAAAAAATTGTTGTATAAACTTTCCTAAGCATAACCAGTGCGTGACGTAGTATCTAGGCCAGAGCCGCATGACAAGCAAATGGTCACTGCGACTCTGGCTCGATCAGCCTGTAACACTACATAAGACTCATTGTCAGAGCTTCAACGTCTGAGGACTATTCAAAAGAAAACGGGCACCGCAACAGAAAATGATGTATTTTGTATCATAGCCCGGATATGTTTAAGTTAATTTATCTATGATCTTCTCAGTCTCTTTAAAGAAACGGAGAATATACTTAGACAAATTGTTTCTGATCTCAGCATATGTAATAAAGGGTCTATTCATCTGCTCAATTCTGAGCCTGGCCAAGGCCGGGCAATCGCAAAGCAGATGTAAACTAGTTTCGTCATCTGCACTCTGTTTCTGAGGAGAGACCTAGTTTATTTAAGTGATATAACAGTGGATGATGGCCGGTGTGGTAACCCAAAAGCAACCCCAGGTTAGATCTATTGAGATGTCCGTTGGTTTTTGGGTAAATAGGACGGGTTAGTAACTTGGCCCGCCGTAGACCAGCATATTGTATTCAGTACCGGGAGGCAGTGCTTTTAAACCGATCTACTATGAAAGATTTTGACTTAGCCCAAGTAAGTCCGCAAAAAAGCTCCGGATCTATGAAGGAAGTTGCCAAACCAGTACTGGCTAGTTCATCAGCACTTTCGTTGCCCGATATGCCCTTATGGCCAGGTACACAACAAATCGCGACTTTACGGCCGATTGACAGTTTTTGGAGGATTTCGCATTGGCATTGAAGAGCCAGTCTCGAAGAAAATAGTACTTTAATAGCCGCTTGGCTATCTGAGAAGATGGTTATTTTGGCCCCTTTAGGACTTTTATCCAAAAGATGTCGTGCGCAGATCTCGATGGCGTGGACCTCAGATTGAAAAACCTTGGTCCAGGCACCCATGGCAATAGAGATGCTGGTCTTGGGTCCGAAGACACCCACACCTGTGCCCGTTGCGGTAAGTGAAACATCAGCGAACCAATTGATCGTGAATGGTACAGTACCAGAGCTGCGCTCTTCCCAGTCTGATCGACTGGAAAGGAGAACTGCGAAGCGTCTGCCGAAACGCAGTTACGTGGACAAACAATCTGAAACGTTGCAGATTTCGATGCCAGGGATGAGTTTGAGGATACTAGAGTGACCCAGTTCACTTAGCGTCCAACTGTTTACAGTCTGAAGTCTCAGAGCTTCGGTTGCTGCTGAGAATTGAATAAAAATGTGCAGCGGAGGTAGACCGATGATCGCCTGAGTGGGACAAGTTCACCCGACATGCTCAGGCACTGCCTTATTGCACATGTTTGCAGCAGTTTAAGCCACCATACAAGAACGGTGTATGTAACTGTAGGTCTCACAATTGAAGTACAGATCCAAAGGATCATCTTTGGCGAGAGACTCCACTTTCGGCCAAACATGCTTTTGCAAGTCCATTGTGTCCCTGTTGTGTCCCTGTTGTGTACCTGTTGTGTCCCTGTTGTGTCCCTGTTGTGTCCCTGTTGAGGACATTTTTCAAATGGGTATTCCAATTTAGACTTTCATCAACGATGACCCCCCAAGAATTTTACTTCATCGGAAAGTCCCAAAAGAGAGTTTTGGATGTACACTGGACCCAGATACAATTTGTAGTTCCTTGACAAGGGTACCAAGAACGCCAACTCAACTTTCAACTTTCCTACACAGTAAAGAGTGGGAATATAAGGTTTTGCGCTTATTATTCTTGTTTTTTTCCCCTTTGTTATTCAAATTAGCAGTTTCTGTTTTAACCATAATTGACAATCTAGTTACATGCTTGAATCAACCCTCTCGGTTTTTAGTTTTCTCCCATACGTTCTATTGTATTGTATATATACGTATAAGAGAATTTACATATAACGGAATGTTTGGTATTTTTCTTCATGTTTTTCCACTTCTTTGCTGAACTATAATTCTATCTGCAACAATTGACTTAACGCCTTTCACTGAAAACTGTCAAACGCAAAAAGTGCAGGAAAAATAAGAAATAAAATTAAAAGATACAAACTGAAGTAGCTCAGAGTTGAGCGGAGAAGAGAAAAGAAAAAATTGAATTGAAATAAATGCTAAGGAATAATAAGCAGATTCATTTATCATTTTCATGTAAACAGAAACAGCGGGAATAAATACTAAAAACAAAAAAAAAACAAAAAAAAAAAAAAATGAAAAATGAAAAATAATTGAAAAAAATAGGAGAAAATGTTAGTTTTTGTGAATACTAAGCTCTCCTTGTGCTCTCTCCATTGTTTCTATATACAATACGGAAATACTTCAACTTTTGTCAAAATTGCAGACAACTTGTTTACTAGATCTCCAGCATAATAACTACGGTTCTTCAGAAATGAAGGAAATTTGTAAAGAAAGAAAGGAAAGAAAGGGAAACAAGAAAATAAAACTGTTCAACTACGAGAAAACGCCAGAGAAATAGAAAACCATTATTGTTGCATGCATGGTAAAAAATAGTATACACTGTGTACACCGAGAGCTATATAACTGAAGTCCGGTTCCCATGATGTAAGCAAGATAGCGAGAGAGAGAGAGAGAGAGAGAGAGAGAGAGAGAGAGAGAGAAAGATATCACGAACGAATTTAATGCAAATGTTAATAAAGCTTCAAGCTATCATTGATTGCATCAGTATATGCAACAGAATCGTATTTTTCAACAGCATCGTCATATTCACTATCCAATCATCATCAATATCAGTTTCGTCAAATACTCCGGCATTCCAATCATCGATTTCATAAATTAATAAAACACAATTCTGCATGAGTTTGTTTAATAACTGTCCTCGTTTCCTTGTTTTCATCACGGCAAGCAACAATTTCGATTAAATATATCAATTCTGCTAACGAAATGCAGTACTCTTTGTCGTAATCTTCATTATCCCAGTTCAAAATCTTATCGCACGCCTTTTCACTAATACTTCTCAGCAATACTCATTCAATGCAGTCTTCAAAAACAAAAATTATCTTCTTGTGATCATGGTTTTGAAGAGCATCATGAACCAAAATATAAATTTATTGATTTTAATTTTTTGGTTCTATTCCAAGGCCGAATTGTAGGTGTCACATTTGATGGAAGTGTCATCGCCTGAATATTTCCATTCAATAGCAGAATGTGCGCTACAGTTGACATTCCAATAAAAGAAGTTCCTTTGGAAGCAGGTCAATAAATGTTCGACATATCAACAACAATATTTTAATTATAAATCCAGATTCATCGGAATTCTAAAGCTGAACAATGGAGACTCCCTGCATCGACGAACCACGTAGGCTTAAATTTTGTGAATCATCCGTCACTTGTACTAAAATTTCTCTTTAACCCATTTTTACGAATAGTTCCATACAAATCCACCACCCACTAGATTTTATACATTTTTATTCCTATTCTTTAGTAAGAAAATTGGTATAATTGCAATTTGAAATTTAATGTGATTGGTATTAAAACTTCGGTTCCATCGTCGGTTTCTACTTTCCAGTTAAAGATACCTACAACTTACAAAACTTTATTGAAAATTATATAGAATATGCTTCTGTACACTTTGTCTGAATGTATAGTAAAACCAGATGGCTTTACACACACACACACACACACACACACACACACACACACACACACACACACACACACACACACACACACACACACACACACACACACACACACACACACACACACACACACACACACACACAAACGCACAGTGTTGCACTTACCGTCCTCGTCGACCATTTTGTGCAGCAACATGTTGTCGGTGCAGGCTCATTTTGTTTTATTGACATTCTACTTTTCCTGCTGGTCTTTACTTTACTGTCTTCCTTGTCATTTTTCTACTTTGATTAATACAGTTTTCTGCATATTTTCTATATTAAGGATTTCATTCTATTCTGTTCTACTTTGAAATTGTCGTTGTCCATTACAATGCCATATCATTTGATTGTCCCTTTGTTAATGTTGTTTTTTTTTTGTTTTTTTTTTTTGTATGTAGACTACAACTTGTGTACTTTTCTTTGGTTTTAGCTTTTGATTATAAACGTTTTAATGTTGTTACAGTTTATATACCCTACACACAATAGCGACTAGTATATATAATGCATAAAAAGGCATTAGAGACGTCATATATATTCTTAACCAACTTAATGAGATTTGTCGTATAACCACTGATTTTCAAGTTTTATATGGAAAATTCTTTATTTCTTAAGCTTTAGAACTTCATACTATTATTTTTATATTTATATCTACTATTCCCATGAAATATACTACATAATCTGATATCGGACCATCATATAATGCTAAGTTTGTTGCCTAACATCAGTAACTCTTTGAGGTAGTGGTTAATCTAAACATCAGCAGATTCATCGAAGCCAACAACTCAAACAATTCAGGTTTAAATAGAGACATTAAACAACTCAAGCCATTAATCTTCTCGTGACCAAAATAAATAGAAGCTGCAAAAAAACTGCATCACTGGAGCTTGATCTTGAGCTTCATTTATCTGAAAAAGTGCTTCGATAAGATTTGCATTAAAGTATTAATCGTTAAATCTATTGATTACAAATTTCCACTACACCTGCTTATTCCTACACTGTACTTCAATAAGAATTTCGATGTTCGCATTCCTTCCCGACAAGATTGGCAGGAACAGTAACAGAAAATTTGAAAATCATTGAGGATCTTAACAGACGGCTCGAAACTGGAAAACAGAGTCGGTGATGGGGTATACAACCTATAAATGGGTATCAATGCTCTTTTAGACTAGCTGATTACTGTAGCGGAAGTCGCTGCCATTCAGGAGGCAATGTTTTACCTAGAATCGTTTAGGATAAGATGAAAACAAGTCCACCTATACTCAGACAGCCAAGCAGCTCCTGTCAAAATCGGTCAAGAACCATCGCTGGCTGCCGCAAATCTCTTAATAAGATGGCTGAATAAAACAGTTTGATTGCCAGGAAGGGCACAGCAATATTAATGCTAACTGTATTACAGATCAACTTGCAATACTAGGTACAACGATCTATATTCGACATGATAAGGAGTCTATTGGCATACTGCTGTCAACCTGCAGTGCAGCTGCAAATCAAAATCAATACTGTTAGGGCTGCAATAGGTGGTCTAGACTATCACTTCAAGTTACCCTTAGTATGTACGGAAAATAACTCAGTTCCTACTTAGGTTGTCCACATGAATCTCAAAGTAGATTCATGTGGACGTTTGTAACTCACCCGATTATACTAACCTCACCTAACCTAACCTAACCTAGTCTGCATATTTGCACGAGTGCTTATTATTTTTTCCTTTTCCTGAGATTGTTAATCACCTCATGAGACGTCCTTTTGGGATACTGGCAAACATTGAAGCGATTGTAACCGAACTCAAAGCTCTTGAAGTAACCGAATACCATGAGTGGAAGAACCGACTTCAGTGCTAAAAGTCTCATTACACATTATTTACACACTTTGTAAATTACTTTACTTCTATTGTATATTCTTCTGAGATAGGCCCTTCTTATCATAATTACGGTTTTGATTTGTATATAGACACCACATTTGACAATAGTTAGATCTGAAGGTAATTATAACTTCGGTTCCACCGAAGCTAAGGTTTTTTCTTGTTTATTTCTTCAATGTATACATTTACATTTACATTTACATTGTTTTGCTTTTCTTTCTATAGCGTTTCGTTTCATGCCGTTCTGTCCATGTTTTGGACCTGGTATTGCCCTTCCGTTCATTTATTCGCTTTATGACAGTAAATTGCTTTAAAGGCGCATTGTAATGTGATTAAATGCAAATTAATTGTGTACGTGTAGATCTGAGCTGAGCTGTCGTCGACTACAATGACTATGAGTAGGAGTACGAGTACGAGTACGAGTAAAGCTACGTTTAAATCGCCCTTGTCATCGCACACTTCATGCTCCACATTCTCAGCGACAATCAGAATAGATTGTTCTTGTAGTTATTGCTGCATAGGGATGTTGAAGTCGAAGGATGTGTGTGGCAAATACTTGTAATAGGATGAGTCAAGTGGAGCTTTGTGTTGTCAAGTAGTGTTTGATATGATTATGGAACCTCTCTCACACTGTACGATTATAGATTCATTCAATGCGATATGACGATATGAGAGCATTGTATATAGTAGTAAAAGTATGCATGAATGAATAATATATATTATAGTATACGAGTATACTAGTAGTGTAATGTAGTAAGCTTAAGTTACCAAAAAAAAAACCGAAAACCGAAAATCGAAAATCGAATCATTAATCAACCACAATGAGATAATGAACGCCAAAAGCTCTAGAAAACGTGAAAATCAATAAGAAACGCAATGAGATTATAAACATTTATCAACATTGAATTAAAAACAAATAAATCGTTGGGCGATTTTTCATTGAATACACTCATTCATACACACCGCCAGTCTAACAGATTCACTAGCTGTTGCAGAGTACGCGAATTATTGGAACACTGTTGTAATTTAATTTAATGTTTGACCTTGTTTAAAGGTTTGCCTGAGAAATAAAAACACTCAAAAACGACCACCTCACAATATTTATTTATTTATTTATTTATTTTTTTTTTTTTTTTTTGACTTGCGCTCTAGTTACAGCGCATTCCACCCATTATCCAACCCAATTCACACAAAATAACGTCGCAGCAATCCAAGTTACGAGGGTAATACTGTATGTTTAATCTTTTGTAACTTAAAGTATTTTTGTCATGCATCTATTTCGCTCAGTTCTGCAAGGGAGTCAGTGAAACTTGAAATCGTAAAATATTTTAAGAAAACAGAAAAAAAAAACACACACACAAGCAAAAACGTTTTCTTTGGAGAAAAATTTTTGAATGCATCTCTGCATTTAATATTTAGTATTATAAAACTTATTCAAAAATTAGTATTTGACATGAAATTCGGCTTTTTGGCGGTTGAACATGGGTTAGAGGGTTGTGGATAATTTTGTTGCGCATGAAATTATTAGTAAGTATTAGAAACAATTAAATTTAACTTAGATCGACGGGATTTGATCCCAGGCTGGATAGTTGAGCTGTCGATGCCTCATATATTTACTAATATAAGTATACAATTTATACAATATCTGTTATTATATTAATTGGATTCACCTTTCTATGTAGTTGCCCAATTTAAAAACAAATAAACTAATTTACGGTAACACCGTTGCACTTGGCGGTAGTAGACTCCAGCAACAACATAATATCTAACGTGCTGCTTCCCGAATATTGCTCCGTATTTATGGCCGAAGCTATTGGCATCCTCATTGTACACGCTCATTTGTACACGCTAATAAAGGTAAATTTGTCATCTGTAGAGGCAGCCTGTCGACTATCACAGCAGTAATGAACTTGAATAGCCATTAGAACGTTATTTGCTGGATACGAATCCTGTGCATCCAAAACAGTAAAAAAATAATATTTGCAAAAATAATAATTCAGCACATAACGCTCTATCTTACCCTCTAATCTCCTTTGACCCCCTTGCCTTGATGGCAAGGACTTAAGAAGGCATATCAGTAAACATATTCTGCTAAAAACTCTGGACTCCTGGGTAAACTTTCAACATCGATATAAAATGTTCATTAGGTGAAAAGTCCATAAATACAGATTTTTCTTTGGTTTTTCTGACGAAAATGGAAAAGACCACACTCTTTGTCAACTGTTTATTGAGTATATGAAGTATTTTCGTTAGCAAACATTTTTGTTATCTGAGTACTCAATGAAAAACAGTTTTTTTTTAAATCGCTTTTTAAGATGTTCTATAGCACCTGTTTCACGACTGGGAAGAGAAAATACCCTTGGAATCGTAGAAAGTTATCAACATTGTCTTGAGACTTCTTGACTTTTGGGTCGTCTTTTGACTTGCATTCTGCAGGTTATCGCTTAGTTTCAAGATCATATTTAAAACAGCATGTTCCATCACCAGCTATGATCGAATCAAGAAAATCTGCATCGTTTTCAGCTGTTGAAATGATGTATTTGCAATGCTCTAAGCGTGCGATTTTTTTTTATCATCATTTAACTTACATATGTGGAACAAAACGTGTACACACCTTTCTTTTACAATACTTAAATCTTCAGTTGATATTTTGTAGATTGTACAGTAAGATGAATTTAATTCTTCTGCCAGCATTCTCACAGTGAAATTTGCAACGATAGCGTTTATTTCACTTACTTTTTGGACTAACTCAACACGATTAGATGCTGCGGGTCGTTCAGGTCTTGGATCATCATTTAGATCATCACGACCGTTTTTAAATCGTGTAAACCACGTGTAAACTTGAGTACGACCGACTCATACAGTCATCATCATAAACTTTATTTAACAATTCGTAAGTCGCATCAAATGTTTTACCGAGTTTAAAACAAAAGTTAATATCCATTATATTTTTACGACACAGCTACCAAAACTGTTGTTATTAAAACGTGTGTCATTCTGTAACCTGTCAACCGTTTAGTATGAACTTAGCTGCTTCCCAAAGAAGAACAATGTGCCTTTCCAACACTGTCAACATTTCATAGATTGCGCTACGTTTTCTATGATTTAAATTAAAAGTTCGGTTATTTTTAGATCTTACCTTGTACATATGCTTGCTTTTTCATTATTTCCTTTGGTGTAATAAACATTTAAAGAAGGAGCTATAAAGGCTTAGACGAAAGTTGGGTTGACATACATATGAAATAGAAAACAAAATAATATACTTAGTTTGAATGTTTAACAATTAGTAAAATCCAAAATGACGAAAGTAAGTGGTCGAATTGTATGCGACTAGTCTCTAAAAGCGAAAGGGATACGCTCTTTGATATTCCATAAGAATCCAACATTTTAATTTGATATTATTGTAACTGTAATAAATAAGTTTTTAAGACGGGTATGAGGGCTAGCCCTGAAGTATACTCCTACGATATCTTCAAAATTAATTTATAAAAAAACGCAAAACGGATAGAGCGATTAAGAATACATATATACTGTGTGTGGTCTCCGATGGCTATGTCTGAAGTGCTTAAGAACGGCCTTTGCCTTACAATGTTTAACTTGTAAAAAGTGCACTATTAAAATTTTTGTTCACCCAAATTTAGTTCTTGAACAGACATTCAATCAACCGAATGCGAATTGATAAAGTTCCATTTTTTAGAGCTTTAAAATTTGTTGAGGTATTTCATCATAGCAAAAAATTTACATTGATTAAATGAAAATTTACACTATGAAACAGCAAATTCGGTGCATTGATGGTAGCTGAATTCGAATCCATCAACAGATTTTTTTCCCACCACGGTGTGCAATTCGTATGAAATAGGTGCAATAAGTACTTTAAATACTAAAATTTCCTCTGAATTGCTTGCAATATTTCATAAATGCTTTTAGTTCTAATGGCATTATAGCAGAGTATGCTTCCAACAATATGTTCTGAATAGCACTTTATCTTATCTATATAATCTCTGCATATTTAATCTATATGTAACCACTTTTGTAGTTAAAACTGTCGAAGATTACAAATTTACACTACTACCCTCGCCATATTAATTATTTATCGCGGTTCTGTATATATGTACTTGATTATTTTTGACTTTTTCGATTGCTTGAGAACCAAACACTCTTTCGTTACACGTAATTCGATTTTTCAATTTTAGTTTTATTTTTTCTTCATATTCGTAACACGTAGTTTGCACGGAAAGTAGTATATGCATTTTATCAGAAAGTTTGTAGCAACTTTAAACTAATAATACACATTAAACACAACAAATATGTACATAGTTAATTAACTAATATACTATGTTCGACCGATTTCATTATAGTATTACGTACAAGAACATCCTTTCTACAAAGATAGTTCAAGTCAATTTAAGCAGTATATTTACTTGTTATATGTTTATCTGTTTATAAGCAAAATGTATGAAAAAAGAATAAGCAAGCTCAAACATGCTCATATATAAGCAGCTTCGTACACATATAAAGTGTTACCTATGCTAATAAATAGTACTAAAATATGTATGTACAGATTTATTACGCGTATATGCGAAAGATAGACAGTTATTTACATATTTTAGTACTATTTATTAGCATAGGTAACACTTTATATGTGTATGAAGCTGCTTATATATGAGCATGTCTGAGCTTGCTTATTCTATTTTCATACATTTTGCTTATAAACAGATAAACATATATATTGCAATATAAACAGGCTGCTTATTTTGTTGTGAGCAAGCTAATAGATTTTACAGCTATAATAATGCCTTTTTTTAATTTTATCTTGTATAGAAAGTTTTGAAAACTTGCACAGATAAAAATCTCTTTGAAACTGTTGTAAAGAGTATTAAAGTTTCGATGTCATTGAAACTTTCGCTGCTGCTTTTTATTTCGTCTCGATTAGCAAACTTTTTACCGAAGTAATTAAATTTTAAATTGGCAATTTCCTTTTCGTAGCGCTTACTGACCGAAATCTGCAGGATTTTTTCTCTTTTTTTCTGTTTTTTTTTTTTTTTGGATAAAACGATGCAGGGTGGAAGAGTCTAGTGAAAGATTTTGCTTGCATTTTGACATAGTATCTAACTAGTTGATTGCAATCATTGACAGTATTATTAAATATGCGAAAATTTATTTTTGCGAATTTCGTGCTCTGCATGCAACTTTTCAGGAACTAGTCAATGCAATAATACTGTATGTACTCGTAAACAGAACATGCTGTGCTTTGGGGTTTATCTTTCTATGCATAGCTACTAGTGGTCAAAATATACATTCATACTTATATAGCTATGGCAACACAGGATTTAGCAGTGTGGCGTATGTCACAATACATATAAAGAAATAAAAATGACTGAGAGACTTATGTTAAATTAATGTTCTCATTTACAAATTCAAGTATAGTTCAGTACGTCCTTGGAAAAAATTACGAAACCGCAAAGTTTTGTGCTCAGTTTTAGTAAAGTGTTTTTCAACAGGAACACAAAACGCACCCTTAATTTTGTTTAAGGATCTGTCAATGTCAGAACGTCAGTCAAGGTTTACATTTTTGACGTGATAACGTCTATTAAATCGATGAACGCCGCCAAATACGAAAGAGCCATACCCCTCACGTTCAGCATAAACGTGCGCAGAACGTTTGGATGTACAAGCACTATTTGTGTTGTTTACAATGTTTCGAAAAATTTAACTCTGTCAAAAAATGCAATTCACTCGTAAAAATTATCTTACAATGATTTATGAGATATAGATACTACAATATGTGCTTCATTTTTCGTTAGACTAAGAAACTCAATTTTCTTTTGAGCAAAATCTTCTTTTTGTAACAAAATCTTTCATCATTATTATATTCACTTACTCTACTACCTGCAATTTAACTTGCAATGCAATTTAAATAATTGAAGTTCAGAGCACGCAACACTTTAAAAGCCATTATCAGCACATTGCTGACTTGATTTAAACCGTTCACACCTCTGATGTTGGTGAAATGCACTCATATTTATTTCCATTTATAAATATACTTTCTCTTTTTTTTCTGCGACTTTGTCCGCAAGGAATACTGCACCACGGTTTGTTGTTATATGCTTCAAAAATAGTGTATTATCAGTATCTCTGATAATGCGATGCAGAGAGAAGCAATTGGTAATATATACTCGTACTACTATTATTATTAATATCGACAAGATGAGTCGTCTCTCTGAATATTTCTCTGCATATTTTTTGTATCATTTTTTTAGATCTATGGCTTAAATCCATTAAACCCATAGAGATTCTATTTCGACATGCCACTTTCACTTTTAGGCGTAGCCCCCATACAAACTCAACTGCCATTTTTTTAGATTTTTCTAAGAAAAACTTACTTATTGTGGTTAATGTCAACCTAATATGTCAATTTAATATAGTGACTTCTTACAGCTGCATGCTTCACATATATCAAGGGCATGATTGCCGTTTCAGGGGCCGCCGCCGTTTTCAGGGACAGCCACATACAACGTAAATTTGGTATACGATTTGATATTTTGAGTGAAGGTTATCTAAGTTTCCAACAAAGTTAATGTTTCTGTATTAATTTTTGAAACATCTGTCTGAATTTCAATGTAGAACCTCTTCTTCTTATTCTAACTCCATAGAATGAATAGAACTTGAAGACTGTAAGAATCAGTGACTTCAAGTGTAGATATGTATACTCCCCCTTTTCTCTCTTCTATTAAATGAACAATGCCAAATCGACTTTAAGGGATAGCACCCATACAAACTGTGCTCCCATTTTTAAGATTTTGTATGAATGTTTATTTCAGTCTTGTTGTTAAATCCTACATCATATTGGACCACCGCATTGGACCACAATAAGTGTCATGTATGAAATGTTGTTGTTTTTGAGCCTAGTTAACCTATAAATGCCAAATATTGCGTATCTTACGTCAATTCTTACAAAGTATGCCATAAAGCACTAGATCGAACCCCTTTAAGGGGTAAGCCCATGCAAATATGGGGCTCATTATGCGTTTTTGTATGCAGATTTTTAGTTTTTTTATTATACTCTTTACACATAATAAATGTAAATAGTGTTATAATTTAGTCACAATGTTCACAACATATATGTATATAAAGTATATATATTCATAATCAGCATAACAAGACGAGTCGTTCTAGCCATATTCATCTGTCTGTTCATGTCTGTTTCTGCATTCCTGTCCGCCCTGTTCCCGCAATTTTTGAACTATTGGTTTAAAAGTTGGTATGGAGACTGTTTATAAGCAGAAGCAACTCAAGTTCAAATATGAGTGCGATTCATCAACTATAAGTTACAGCTTCCATACAAAATCACTTCATATTTATTATGTTGTATCGAAAATGTTTCAATTAAGGCAGTTAATGCAAAAATAAGAGATGAATCCAATTAACAATAGCCGATATTGTATATAGTATACACTTACATTAGTTACCATATGAGTATGAGAGGCATAGATGGCTCAACTGTCTAGCGTGCGGCCTCACATTCCAGACGACTTGCGTTCAACTCCATCACTTCTAAATTTCTTCAATTTTCACTTTAATTATTTTTAATTCTTTCACATAATTTGAAACGCAACAAAATTATACTCAACTCTCTTTCCCATCGACAACCGTCAAATGGGCGAAATTCATGCAAAACTCTATCAAAAAAGTGCCGGAATTTGGACAATAAAACAAAACAAGATTATTTATCCAGTTTTATAAATAACCGAAATAATACGCTTATGCCAACGAATAATCCAATCATTAAAACCATTTTTCGGAATCGACTTCAGTTGATGATGTTTTCAGTTTGCTAATTTCAGTTTTTGTAAGAGAAGAAAGTTGGCTGTAGCCATATCAGGTGAATACGTTGGCTGCTCGTTGGTATTTGGTATTTTCTTTTGTTGGAATTTGTTCAGTTTTTAGTCAGAAATTCGTTCACAATGATAGCCTTGTAACATGATGCCTTATCATGGTGTAAAATCCAAAAGTTTTCTTTCCAAAAATCTGGTTTTTTGGGAGAAGATTTTGCTCTCTCAAATGACGCATAACACTCGGATAATATTCACATGCTGTCCATTCCTTCGATGCTGCATGGTAAAAGTTTTGCTAGATTAACGATTCCAATAAGCGCTGTCAACTACCGATATAACAGCTGGTTTTCGTATTATTCTAATTTCGGGCAGTAATCTGGAATGCCAACAGGTTTAGCCAACACATTCATGAAGTTGTTGAAATCAATCCGAAAAAAAAAAATGTAATTCAAAGCATCTTTCTACGAGAACACCCACATACAGGTCAACAGTTAAAAATAAAACTACATACTACATTGATTTATGCGTTTTTAAAGGTCATCCAAGCAACAAAATTAATGTATCGCCACTTATAGATCTATCTTCCGACCATTCCTAATGATCAAAGTGAAACATTGAACTGTGAACCCTTTCTGCACTCTAAAAGAACAGATTGGGATCATTTTAAGGAGTCAGTTATTTATGCTCAGTACGAATATTCAACACTGTAGTACAACAAGCTGCATTCACCTATTTTTTCGCTGAATGCTCGGCGTTCCGATGCCAGCCGCAGCATTTAACAGTTGCTAAAAAATGAAGCAAACGAAAGCTTCAAACTACTCGGTCTGGAAGGCAACTAAATAAATTAGCAAGCTAACAAAAAGAATACCTCCGATCAGGAAAATGAATGCAGATTGGGCTTACACAGATGCAGATATGGCTGTCACTTTTGCTTTAAATTTGACCAACGTATTCTATACTTTACCGCAAAACGGTCACAAGACAAAACAACTGAAATATTCGAGTTTCTATAAACCCAGGGCAAATGGATCTACCAATATCTTCCATTTGATTTCCGGATATAAAAAATACATATGCACGAATGGACTCCAAAATAAACTCCCGGATCTGATTTAATTACAGCAAAAACAGCACTACCTTGGCTTCCAAGTCTTCAATCGTAGATGGCTTATCGAAGAAGACTTCTGACTTCACATAACCCCAAATAAAATAATCCAGTGGTGTGATATCACACGATCTAAGCGGTCCGAAACGCGAAATTAGATGCTCTACAAAATGATATCTCAATAAATCCATTGTTTTTTACGCGCTGTTTTTATCATGTTGCTTTTTTGAAGATACATATATGTACCAATAATTTCACCAGTCCATAAACCACAGCAAACAGTGTATTTTTCTGGATGTAATGGTAGTTCGAGCATCTCTTCAAGTTGCTTTTCAGCCCAAATGCGGCAATTTTCTTTCACGGACCCAAATTCGGCACGAAAACAGCGGATCTTCTTAAATTCAAGTCTGGCGGTTTCAATTCTTGAACAAGTTGGATTTTGTAAGCCTCTAAGCCAAGATCCTGTCATAAAATTCGCCAAGTTGTTCCATACGAGAGACCAAGATGCAGCGCACGGTTTCGAATCGCCACTCTCCGCTACATTCACAATATACTACCACACTACGGGCTGGATGTGGTCCATTCGATCGCGTATCATCCAATAACGTACACTGGGACTGGGAAATTTACGGATGGTATTGGCAATAGTGGATACGGAAGCTCGATGATGCACAACATCTGTTGCTTGAAGTGAGCGAAAAACATTTTTTCAGAGAACGCAGATAGAGCTTAAAATTTGTAGGCAATTGAAGTACGGGTTATAATATAGCCGAGCCTCTCGACTACAGCTCTTTCTTGTTTATCTGAAAAAGTATCTATCTTGTAGTTCAATGTAATAACTCTCACTCACATCATTAAAAAAAAAACTGCTTTTTTAATTTCAGTTTTCTAACTTCTTGTTCTTGTTAAGTTCTTCCTTAATGTATCAATGTATCAATGAATCAATCAGTCAGTCAGGACAAGTCTTTTAATTTTAATTATGTAGCTATATATGTTGTTCGGAAAGCAGCCTTCGTCTGTTCAGTGCAGCATCAATAGGAAAAATGCCAGTAGCAATTCTTTGTCCACTCGTCTCTCCGCGATCCAATAATCACACCACCCACACAAGTTGGGTGACCCAACTATGGACCATCCGCCTCAGCACTTACAGCCTCTTTTGCATACAATCAAAATTCTTGTGCTCTTTTTTCCATACTGTGCGAAAAGTTTTCTTATGCAAATTTTCCATTGTTCCATTCGCAGTCGAATGAAAAATTTTGCACGCGAAAGTAAAAATTAAAAAAACCAAAAAAAAAAAAGTACAATTTTAACTTAAAAAGGCATTTAATGAATTATTTAAGCTGTGGAAAATTGTTTTTTGAACATTTGTATGCTCATACTTTTATATTCATGCGTTTACTTTAATTGTTTTTATTTTTTCTTTTGTTTTCTTCTTCTCTCAAACAGGATTCAAAAGTTTTGGATAAGGTGACAAAAAAGAATGGTACAAATGTACAAGAACTGGATAAGCGTTCATTGACAATATGTTCGAACACGGATTATATCAATATAACATATCATCATGTTGTTTGTCCGGATGCAGCTACAGCCAAGGTTAGTACTTAGTACGAGATAACTGCAGTAAGTGTGATAAATTCGTTAACATTACAAAGTTCTCCGATTCAGATGCAAAAAAGTACATACATTTTAGACTATCGACAATTGTTCAAACAGCTAACAACTCTAAGGCAACAAGAATTATGTATTATGTCCCACAATACTCGAAAATCACAAAAAACAAAAAAAATCCGAGATATAATTTTTTAATTTTGTTCTTTTTTTTTCGGAAAAGTTTTCCCATTTTAGGTCATATCTCGAGTTAAAGGCAAAAAAAAAAACAAACAAAAACAAAAACAATGTAAAATTCACTGCAAAAAAAATTTTAAAAAGAAAAAGTCAAATTTTGTCTAACTTTTACGAACTTTTACGAAGAAAACAAGATATTGATGAAGAAATTCTGTGAATAAATACTGAAGTTATGATCAATTCAGTGAAGGTGTTAACATTTTTAAATATTTTTCTGTTTTGTATGGTGTTGGACATAATGGATTCATAAGAGATGACGTAACTATCAGTAAATCGCATCGGATGAACCTGTGAAAGCCTACTTCATAAGCTTCAATTTTCAGTATGTGTCATTCCACTGAAGTGTAAACAACATATTTTTTTTTTTTTTTTGCTCTGTGAACATGTCGACTTTTGTTCCCAACAAAATGCGGGAAGTTTTGCTTTTGTGCTTTCATTTGAAGAAAAAAGCAGCTGAAGCCCATCGTACGCTTTGTGAGGCTTATGGGGACTATGCTCCATCGATTTCAACTTGTGAGTACTGGTTTCGTCGGTTTGAAAATGGTGATTTTGATACGGAGGACAAAGAACGTCCGGGCCAGCCCAAAAAGTTTGAAGATGAAGAATTGAAAGCATTACGCGACGAAGATTCGTTTCAAACCCTTCAAGAATTGTCAGAATCATTGGGAGTTGACTTGTCAACAGTTGGCAAACGCCTCAAAGCCATGGGAATGATTCAAAAGCAAGGAAATTGGGTGCCGTACGAATTGAAGCCAAGAGATATCGAAAGGAGATTTTTCACTTGCCAACAGCTGCTTCAACGCCACAATTGTTTAAAGTAAACTTAAAGTATGTTGGCCAAAAAATTGACCTAACACGTGAAAATGTTCATGCGATGATATACTACGACTTTCGACAAGTATTAACTCAACAAGAATCCATCAATCAATCTGCTTCGTCTTTTTGTGATGAAGCGCCATCAAAAACTACTGAATTCAAACGTGAACGCTGAACGTGATCGCTGTACGCTTTAAGACGAATCTAGAGGTCAGCTGTTGTTCCAGAAATCATAGATAGTGTGCGTGCACAGATAAAAGAAGACCATGTGACATAGAGTGAATTTAATGTAACCTTGGGCATTAGTGGGATTAGCATACATACGATATTACATGATCGTTAGACCGTCAAGAATATTTGTTCGCTTTGGATATCGCATAATTTGACATTTGCCAATAAAAAGGCTCGTTTCGATTGGTGCAAAGAAATATTCAAGAAATAATAGGTGCAAAATCATGAATCTATGCATATGAGTCCGAAACAAATCACCAGTCGACTGTATGTGTGTTCCAAGATGTGCCAATTCCTACGAAGTGCTTCTTTGCGGGCGAAGCACTTCGTAGCAAATGATCGCCTAATTTTTCGAAAAAAAAAAAAAACAAACTGTTCAATTAGAGCAACGTAGGACAGTCAATTTTGAATGGTAAAGAAATGGTTGTGTTCTATATTAGAAGTTTTCAGAGCATTGAGGAAAATCAATCGCCGAAGACGAATTATCCTCTACACAAGATAATTTTCAAACACTCAAAACAAAAAAAATTCCATGACAATGTTGATGTTCGTTGTTGCTGATTTCGTTGGAAGTAACAAAAACCCGAACCCGAATTTTGCAAGAATGGGTAAACAATGAGTGTTTCCACATTAGATAACTTTCCTGTTAAAAAGCACTCGTGCTAAAGCTTAGTACTGAGATCGACGAAATTTTGTTGATGACGAAATTGTTAATTATTTTTACGGTGTGGAACGTAAAAAAGAATAGTGTGCACTGATCATTGCAAAATGCTTAATTGTAACATTTTTTAGGTGAAAATCACACACATAAGGTATTTTTTTGTGGTTTTTGAAGTAAATGTATATGGGTATACACTTTATGTCAGCTGTCTTTTGTTTACAAATGAAATTAAAGTTAAAAGTGCTTAAAGTGAAATGGAGACAAATAAACAAAAGTTAATTTTAACAGGCAATGCCCTAGTTGTGGCGATAGAAGCGCGGATTGTTCGGCAGCACGAAGAAGAAAAAGATGAAGGAAACAAACGTCGGCGCTGTAATTGGGTGAACCCATACTTGCGTCAAAGACATAATAAGGGAAGATATGAAAATGATGTGAGTTTAATAAAAAGCAACTGTATAAAGTAATATAGATATTACGCAGGGTGTCCCAAAAGAAAGTTCACATTTCATTTGCTGATTGCGTGAACGCAACTATTCCGAGTACTAAGCTTAAGGTGAAAATTCAAACACAGTAGAAAAGTCGACTTTTTGTAAAATTTTTGAAAAATCGTAACTTTGAAATCTATTCATAGATTTTGTTCGTAAGTACATAATTCAATTTCTTCGTAAAAGTTCGTTGTTTAAATTTGTTGCTCTCCTTTCTTATTACAAAAATAAACAGATATTTTTGATATATTTCAGCCTATAACTTTCAAATTGTTGAACTGATTTTAGAAAACTGAAAACCGGTTTTTTTTTTTGTTCATATTTCATTGTCGTTATTTTAACATAAGTCGTCAGTCAGATTTATTGCGTCTAACTTGAGATATAGCTAAAGGAGTGGAGCTAGCTTCTAAGAAAAAAAAAAAAAAAATCCCAAACTCATATTGCAAAAACGTATTTATACAAAAATTTTTAAGGCGTTTTTCGAGTTCAGTAGACCAAAATCAATTTTAAAAAAATATGGCCTCGAATACACATTTTGGCTGTTAACTAGTGTAATTAGTGCAAACAACTAAACAACTATGAAATGTACAGAGCTTCAAAGCTTAAAATTTTATTAAATACTACGAATTTCATTATAGATTTGGTTAGATGGCATTCTAAAAATAACGCATAATGTCAGAGCGAATAATATCTGCCCCATGATGTGTCTTAGAAAGCAGTAAGTGCAATTCGATAATAGAATGTTCAATCACACAATTGTTTTGTATATACACGAAAACCGCGAATATTGTTTTGTGGTCGGTCTTGCATGTTGTCTTTTGTATTTGTTCATTTACTCTTTACGAACGTAACGTAAAATATTGTACGTTATACTATGTACATACAATATATTAAAGAATCTAATCAAAATAATGGTTTTCTTGCATGTGTCGACACCTTTTTCAGTAACTTTTCATGTACTATTTCAGTCTCCAACAACTTTGCACGTCTGTTTTGTTTGTGGTTACGTGCTATTTGCACGTGCACTAATCAATTTAATTAAAACTAATTACTCTTATATTTATACATACAAACGAATACATACTAACATCAAATGCATAAATAAGTTATCGTGTTTAATTCACCACTATGCTGTTCTCTTTACACTCACCTACTCTAAATCCATACATACATGCACGTATCTTTATTTGACTTTTAAATAAATTATTGTAAACTTTCATATTTATTTTGCATGTCTCACGCATATTTTAATAAACTATAAACCAACTACACGCCACTATTAAATTTGTCTAACACGCACGCCTTTAAAATCCTTTCCTTTGTACAAACAAACATATACACCTCACCACACCACACCACACCACACTACACCACACTACACCACACTACTCTACACCACACCACACTACTCTACACCACACCACACTACAATATACCACACGAAATTTTAGAGATGGCAAACGATGCTGCGTCAAATAACGCATAATAATCGCGGTGCTAATGTCTGTCCCAGAACGAATCTAATGAAACAGTAAGTGTATCTACATATTTGCATAAGAGTACAAATATTGTAGATTATTGTAGATACATCTAAGTACCGCTAATGGCATTGCATTACACAGTAAGTACTGCTTATTTACATTCTAACAGTGTTTTACTTACTTTATGCATAACTCATTAACTAGTAGTACTCTAATTGATTTTTTCTAGCTAGTAGATACTCATAATATCTTTTTTTTTTTGTGCATACTTCAATTTAACAGCATGAGTTATGCGTGTGTATATGCACGAATAATAGTTTAATTAGAGGAAAGTGTGAACAACTTGTGTATAGAATTTCAAAAAGTTGAGCGCACTTGGCGCTATATTGTGCTCCTGCATATCTAGAATGCATTAAAAAATAATATTATAGAATTTGTATGAGCATGAAATTTAAGCTGTTGACTGACAACGTTCTCGTCTACTATTGCCTTTCTTTGAATCACTTGAATCTTACTTCTAAAAGTTGTATGATGCATTGACTAAAGAAGGTGAAGGTGTGTTTGTTAGCATAAAGCTGCAAGGGCATCATCTTGTAAATAAGTCTGTGTCTCCTTGTCATAGAAAGCATTTCGCGACATTTCATACAAAAAACTAACAGGCGGTATTTGTAAATGCTAAAAATACCTTGAAACACTACCATGACAGATGTGCGGCTATACTTCTATATAGACTTTTATATACCTACTTGTATATAGAAGCAAACGTATTATTATGTAGTATTATTACTAGTATGTATACAGTAGTGATTGTAGTTGTTGTTGTTGTTGTTGAGTAGCAAGTAGTAGTCTACTAGTTTTAAGTTCAAGGACTTTTTAGCTACTGTTTTATTATATTTCGACTATATATTTGTCATAAGTATCGTACATACAAAGATACCTTCAAGTGTCCACAAAAGTATGTATACCTATTTAATATACTTTTATTAAAAATATCGTGAGAAACTTAAGAAATTCCAACCTGACACTGCTGACAGCTACGATGACGCCGATGATGATGACGATGTTGACTTACAAGTACTTTTGGCTATAAATTCAAGTACATATGTATTTATGTATTTATGTAACTGCTGCAAGTCAAATTTTCCTATTTCTATTTTTAATTTGTTTGCTTTTTTTGTATTCTGCTTCAGTCAACTTGCTTTGCCATGAAACAAAAACAAACAGTAGAAAATTAAAACTATGGTGAAATAGTTAGGTGAGTGTCGGATGATTTGTGCCGAGGTACAGTGGTCCCAAATCCAAAATAGCGGGACAAAATTTAAACAAAATAGAAGTTGGATAATGCAAACTTTTTGAATTATATTCGTTTAAAAAATTGTCCATTAATTAACATTCTGTCGCTATAACTTCGTATAGCCCCACAAATTTAATGCAAAGTACATCTATTTCTGTTTGACACTTAAATTATACTAAAAACCTTACTTACTTACTTAGGTGGCTCTACAAAAGTCTATCGGTCAAGGCTGCACGTATCCGAATCCGAAAATCCGAATCTTCTTCAGGTCATCATAGACCTGATCTTGCCTTCTTAAGCTCGCATGTACACCAATCAAGTTCAGGGGTTAATCCGGATGAAGTGACCAGCCTAAAGCAGCCCCTTATGCGCTGGAATATGCAAACCTCAGCATACAGCTCGTTATTCATACGGGTCCTAAACTCGACGCCAACTCTCAGGGAACCAAAAATCCAACTAAGAATCTGTCCCTCGCAAACTGCCAAAGACACTGTATCTGCTGATGTCAGGCTTCATGCTTCTGCGCCATATAGCAAAACCGAGATTATCAGTGTCTTATAGTTTTTTATCTTCGTACTTCGAGAGAGGGCTATACTTCTAATTTGCTTGTTGAGCCCCAAGTAGCAGCGGTTAGCAAGCGTGATTCTTCGTCTGATTTCTAGGCTGACGTTTTTGTCACTGGTAATTCTGTTCCCAAATAGACAAAGTTTTCTACAATATTGCAGTTGCAATTCTCCTTACTCACAGACCGTCCGCGAGTGGACACCAAGTGTTTTGTCTTGTCCTCGTTTAGCTCTCCCTCAGCACATGAGACTTGAGTGTTTCTCAATCTCCGAGAACGCCCTACCAACTCGACGTTCGTTCATGCCCCTGATGTCAATGTTATCAGCATACGCGAGTAGCTTCACTTTCTAATGGGCATCGGCGTAGGATGTACTCTATCAAGAGATTAAAAAAGTCCCACTATATTGCTCTATAACAATTCGTGTTACTCCCGACTGCAGAGTTCTTCTGTAAGCGGCGTCTCTCCTCGTCATACCAAGATGTCACAGGTCTGGTGTATCCCATGAGCTCCTTGGCAGCCGATATGTCTCCACTGCTCAACCATATCTTCAGAAGCCGGAGACGACTCCCAGAGCAGTTGGTAGAGTCTGGCTGAAAAGGCTTCGGCGGTCTGTTGTGATTGCAGTTTTCCGACGTCTAGCTTTTACTCAATGTTGGGGACGTGTAGCATGTACGATGCTGAGCCCAATGCTTACATTGACTGCTACAATGTTGTGGTACGAGTTAAAATCATCGATCGGTAGCGCTCTCCATTAACGGTGATGACAATGCCATCGGCGTTTTAGCAGTACTACAGACCAAACTGTGACTTTCGCATGTGAATTGGCATCGTCTCAAATATGGCAATATTGCTTGTTCATTGAGCCAGAAATGAGCCTCGTCGCTAATTATTATTTTTTTGTTGAAATCGGGGTCCACTTCCAACTGCTCCAGCACCCAGTCAGCGAAAATACGACGTTGTCTATGTCCGTTTTCCTTCAACTCCTGGGCCAGTTGCATTTTGTACGGATGTTGGCCCAAGTCACAACGCAAAATTCACCAAGTTGTTGTCTGCGAAAGGCCGAGTTCTTGTGCGTGGTGCGGAATTGACTGCGTCGGGTTCTCCTGCAATCTCTCACGGACAGCGGCGTTTTCAGCAGATCTTGCGTTTCGTTGACGTACAGGTGGTGGATGATTGTTCAACCGGTCGACTCGAATTTGGCCACAAAACAAAATACTTATTATAACTCAAATTTAACGATTCTGTATTTAATTTAATATTCTGCAACACCTAATAATATTACTGAGCAAAATCTTTCTCAGTATGATTATTATTGTTGTCAATCTGTATATTGAAAACATACAATTGCCTTTTATAAAATGTATACATCCACTGAATTCAGTATCGTAGTCACCGGCCCTAACACTCCTAAATATAGAGTTTCAAAGAGATTAAATCACGTAATCAGCTACCTCTGCAACCCCTGTATACTAAATTTCGTTTCGATTTAACAACTTTTAAACAAATAAGTCCGACATTATGTTTTCGAATTTTTTTATAACAGTTTCGAAATCAGCGACCTCAAAAACATAGATACACTAACTCTGACAGTTTGGATTGTTTTTCTTTTCCATCTTTTCTGGATTTTGGACCACAGTGCATCGGGTGATTCAAATTACAGTTTTGTTGCTGTTTGTTTTTGGCAAAAAAAAAATGTACGTAGTGTCGTTAGTGTTAAACCATTTACTGTATTGTCGTAAAGTTTCGAAGAGAAAAGCTGTACTCGCTATACGAGTATATCAGCCAAACAGCGCGTTTTAAAAGTTGAAACAAAGTTTTTTCTGGTTTTTTTTTTTACATATTCGTTAAGTAAATAGTTTTCAACGATTTTTTAATGGAAACATCGTTAAAGTGTTATAAATTCAAAGCTTCTTTTTTAAGTGCATTTTTTTCAAAGTAGATTCAAAAAGTAACTAATTGCGTGATTTGTGTCAGATAAGTCAAATAAGGTTTTGTTTTTATTGCTTTCAATGAATTTTCCGTCACTTTCAGTGTAAATTTCTAAGTTTTGAAGTAAGATTCAACAGTAATATGCTAAACTTGCACAAGTTATGGCAAATTGTTAAGGAAAGTAACGAAGCAGCATATTATTGTTCCCTTGCAAGAATATGCCTGGAACATTCATGGCGAATGCATATCGTTGAGCAATAGGCGTTGTAAATAAGTTGGTTACAACACCAGAAGTTTTAAATCACTGCATTACACACTCATTGGAATTCATTGGAAGAGCGAATTCATTGAAAGATTTCTCAATAAATGTTTTACAAAACCCAGGTAGACACGCAGATAGACAGACATGTCTGTTCATCAAGAAGATTTTATGAGTTCATCAAGAAGATATATTAGGCATATGGCTATTTTAGAACTATATTTACACGGTGAGCACTGCCAAGATTCAATTTATGCAGTGTGTTTCTTATACCATGTGCAAGTTCGCCAAGAACTAACTGAACTAAATTTATTTCGCGTGTAGCATTATTAGGAACAATTGGCTGAGCGTCAGTGCATTAGAAGCTACCATATAAATTATTAAATTCATATTGACGACAATATAAAAGTTTTTCTTACAAACACTCCATAGTAGGCGATGGGTTTGTAAGGGAGCTACCACAGAAAGTGGACGAGATACGCCTAATAGTATATAAAAAGCCACCACATCGAATCTCAAGCTAATACTCGTACTCGTATTGGCTTAATTAAAGAAGCTTTCCATACAAAAGCACAAAATGGGCGGTGGGTTTATATGGTGACTACCACAGTAAGTGAGTGTGGTGGGTCGATATGGCTGTTCGTCTGAAATAAAATAAATCTAGGCTACAGTTTACGTTGTGCGGCTAATAATGTTGGGTATGTAAAAATAAGTAATAATAGGTAATTTATTAATGAAAATTTCAAATATGCGTAAGCTGATAAGGAATACCTACTTAAATTAACCCGGACTGGTTAAAAAAACAAAATTTTTATGTATTTTAATGCAAATCTTTATTATCGCTTTCAAAATAGGCTCATTTTGAGTCAATACAAGCATGGCAACGGTTAATGCAATTTTCCATATACTTGTTATACGCCTCGGCCGGGATAGCCTTTAGTTCCTTCAGCGAATTTTTTTGTATGTCCTCAATTGACTCATGACGCGTTCCCCGGAGTGGATATTTAAGCTTCAGAAACAGAAAAAAGTCACAGGGTGCCAAATCTGGTGAATACGGTGGTTGTGCAATGACTTTTGTTTCATGTTTGACCAAAAACTCCGTCACAATCAAGCTGGAATGTGCAAAAAATGCAAAAAATTCAGGTCTTTTGGTACGAGTCTGGCGGCGATGCGTTTCATACGCAAAACATCAACCAAAATGTGTTGAGTCGATGCATAAGAGATGTTGAGTGTCTCTGCTAACTTTCTAATGCCAACACGACGATTTTCGAGCACAATTTCCTTCAATTTTTCGATGTTTTTGTCGTCAACAGAGGTGGATGGACGGACGACTTGCATGCGGCAAGTTTTCTACGATTTCATGAACCTCTCTGAATGCTTTATGCCACTCAAAGTCCGCGAGTCCTCAAAACAGTTTTGTAACATTTTGAATTGATTCCGTTGCCGTTTTTCCATTGCAAACACAAAATTTCAAGCAAACTCGTTGTTAAATTGTTTTTTTTTTCCATGTTAAAAATCGCCATACATACTTTTCGCGACGTAAACAAGCAGCTGTCAAACATAGACTAATTATCGCATCGCGCTCAAACTTGGCATGCATGCCATTGACAGTGTCAGCCAACTTAAGAAGAAGTACCTAACCTATTCGGTTTACCGGTTCGGTTTAAATCCACTAGTCCGGCTCAATTTCGTTCCAGAGGTATATATAGTACATATATATCGTACTTTATGAGGCTTCGATGTTTCCTTTGAGACTTTGCAAATATTACAACAAAATTCAAATAAAATAATAAAAGTATAAACAAAAGAAAATAAACTTACGTTCGGTTGGGCGGCTTTGAAAACTGTGTCTATAAGACGAATAGTGAGCGTGGGTCCACAAAATTTCATAAACTCGATCTACCTGTGCATCAGGGAAGTATAAAAACCGAATTATGAAGTGTCTAGCGCTTATAGATCTGAGATTTCATGTTCCATACTATCTGACAGACAAACATTTTTATATCGTTGCTCTACACACACACACACACACACACACACACACACACACACACACACACACACACACACACACACAAATAATTATTTTTTATGGGATCTATCACGCCATCTCTTGCCTATCATATACATTCGCGCAAACCTATTGTACTGTTGTCCTTTGGTGATAAAAAGCGATGCTTCAAAATATCAGTGCAGATAAATTAAACGTAAATAAATTATTACAGCAACAGATATTTAAGCAATTCATGTGTAATTAATATAGCGATGGGCGCTGTTTTGTCAATGTAGCATTTTTTGAGACCATCGCACACATGACTCGCAAAATTGCATTCTCTATCCGAGCACCGCTAAATTAGTATAACAGCGGGATGGAATCTAATTAAAAGGGAGAAAATCATGTCATGACCAACGAAGAAGGTAAGAAAATACGAAATCGTTAAAGTGCGTAACTTGCTATTATTGAACTCAGCTGGAATACGAATGAAACTATTGTAAATGAATACGATCTATTGAACATTAATGGGTAGCACACATATCTGGTTTAACTTTTATTTTTACACAAGATACTAACTTACATAGATATATAAATTATTTAGCAATTCCTTGAAAATCAACAGGTTGTGCCGCGTAGAGAAATTTGTCTCACTCCAAATAAGAAAAAACTTAAACTTCGGTAGAACCGAAGATTCATTCACACTAAACAAAAAAAGTTTTCTTTTTTTCTTTTTGTAAAACCTTAAAATCAAAACGTGAATTAATTCTGCACTCAATATTACCTTAAGAATTTACATAGTGGGTTCTTATAAAAGGGATCTTCACATATATATCAAATATTGTGATACCTCCATTTTGGGGTAGCCCCATACAAATCACCTGCCCATTTTTGCTTTTTTTTTTGTTTGTAAAGCAATATTGTCAATATCGATTTGAAATTTAACATGATGGCATCTTAGGACTCTTAGGGACTCTTCACATAAATGTCAAGTGGCGTGTGCCGCACACTTTTGGGGTAACACCCATAAAAACTCATCGCCCATTTTTGGTACTTTGTTTAAAAAACTTTCTTATTACAGTCAATATTAATAGAAAATTGAATATAGTGGCTTCTTATGGGCAAACATTTCACATTTAGAGAAAAAGGTGTGATTTTTCCATACAAACCCACTAGCCACCTTTTGGGTTTTTGTAGAAAAGTTTTTAATTTTTGAGATAACTGGCTGAAAGTCGGTAGCGAAGCTTATTTTGGTTCTAATTCTGTAAAGTATCCATATCAGTATGCCACGCCCACTTTTAGAGAAAGCACAGACAAAACCACTTATCCACTTATATGTTTCAGTATGAAAAACTTTTTTCTTACTGTTGATATCAACTTAATATTTGATTTGGTGGCTTCTTGAGCACGGATGCTTCACAAGTCTAAATCAATATATTTATCCTTCCTACTTTTAGGCGTAGGTCCTATACAAACCCACCGCCCTTCTTTGTGTGTTTTCTATGAAAACCTATTTTTTCAGTTGAAATCAACTTGAAATAGTATGATTTAATGGCTTCTTAGAACGTATGATTCACGTACATATGTATTAATAGGCTTGCCCCACCCACTTGTGGCTATAGTCTAGGGACTAACCCGCTTTTATGTTTTTATATAAAAAACTTTTTTTTTTTACTGATATCAACTTGGAATTTAATATGAAATTTGAATATTGATATTCTTAAGAACAGAAGCTACACATATGTATGTGTTAATGGGCGTATTCCTCCAGAATTAAAAAATATAAAAAAATGTTCTTACAAAAAGTCGAAAGAGGTGGACGTTGTTTGTGTGGGAAGTACTTCAAAAAATGTGCGTTGCATTTCAATCTTAATACTCTATTAAACTTTAATAAAAAAAAATCTACATATGTGCAAACTTACAACTGGCTATATTAAAAATTGGTGTTCAAAAAATGTACAACAACATCCAGACAGACAGACAGACAGACAGACAGACAGACAGACGAACAAAGCTAAATCGTCTCGGTGATCAAGACTATAGTATATACTTCATGAGGTCTACGGTGTCTCCTTTATTGCGTTACAAACTTTCAGACAAACTGATAATATCATTTCACACTATGTGTGAATCGTATAAAAACTGCACAACATACAGACAGACAGACAGACATATCTATAAAAAAAAAACCCAGGTGTGATGGAAAGTTTATAAACTATTCTCCCCACTTCACAGCCACATGTCGACAGATTATGGTTTAATTATGTGAATTTAATTTATTTTTATTCAGTTTCTGATGATACAAAATCTGACAAGATTTATATTGCAAGTATCCATCTTTATATAAAGCCCAAGTATACATTTAACTAAGAAATATGAATATCATAGTATCAGAGTTTGCTACACATTATCTCTCAAAAGTTTTCGCACTTTGTCATCTTTTGTTTTGCGATTTGCGAGTCAATATAACAATGTTTCACAACACCCACAGATCGGTTTTTTATCAAACATCCGAATTATGAGCACATTTCATTCAACGTGAAAAAAACAAAAAAACATCCAAATCCCTTAAATGTCGCGCAAATGTATGTAAGTCGCTTAAATAGCCTCAAAGCTGGTTTATCAAAAATAATATTTGTATTTCGCACACACTTTCAGGATGGACGCACAAGGATGCAGAGCCGGACAGTTGCAGACTGTTTTCGATTGTAAGCGTGTAAAACGCACCTGCGGCCTTTAAACTCATTCGACTGACCGAACGCACCTACATATACTACATATATGTATATACAGGGTGTTTTTTTTTTTAAATTAAAATACAGATATTACATAATTTCAAACTGAAAATTGACGAAGTGTTTAAATATGACTTCGGGCTGGCTCGTATGTGGCGCATTCGGGAAGTTCAATTTGACGCCCGTAAAATGAACATTCGCAAACTGAATCACGGTTTTCGTTTTCCAAAATTTGCATGCGTTGTTCTGACGTTAGGCCAAGTCAGTGAAAAGAGCCTTGCCAGATTTGACCAATTTATGACAGTGTGTAATCCCTGTTGGAAAATGGAACCTCTAAACAAAAAACACCCTATAGATTTATGTATACGTACTACTATGTATTTGTTGAATGTCGGTACAACAAAGCTATAGAGTGTTGAATGAGTGCGCGGTAGAGTGTTAATGCGCCTTAACTCATAACACTAGAGCACTAGAGATGACCATGAGAAAAGCGTCAGTAGAGCCGCAGGATTTTGTATGCCTGGCAATACAACGATATAACTTTGAGGTTGTTGCTATTGCTGCTGTTGCATCTATTTACAAGTATAGGTAGTATAGATATAGACATATTTTGCTATAGCAAATGCCAGCGAATTCGTCCGCAGAAAGTTCAAATTTAAGTTTTTTCATTATTTTATTTTTCTTTTAAATATAAGCCTTGATTATACAAGCAGGCAGAAATGAAAGCATACTAGATACTAAGGAAACAAGAAAGAATGCTGCAGTCTGGATTTTACGACTTCTAAATACCCAACCGCATTTTTTTTATATATGAATTTTAGCTGGCTCAAGGACATTTTATCGATAATTTTGAAATATAGATTTTTATGATGGTTCCAGCTAATTAAATAAAAAACAAGAAAAAACGTTAACATCGGTTGAACCGAAGCTCTAATACCATTAACACGAAACTTCAAATAGTATTGTAAAACATAAATGTGAGGGGTTTAAATAGAGGCTACCCCAAAAAGTGGGTGGTTCACGCCCACCAGTAGATGTGTATAAAGCGATGTAGTAGATGTGTAAGATGCCGCCATATCGAATTTCAAGTTGATATTGACGTTTTCCATACAAATGCATAAAAGTGAACTGTGGGTTTATATGGGGCTATCCCAAAAAGTGGACGGGCCACGCCCATTAGTCTATGTATGTTAAGCGGCTGTCTCTGAAAATGCACCATATTGCATATCGACCTAATATTGACTTTAATAAAGAATTTTTTCTTACAAAAAGTCAAATAGTAGATCATAGGGTTGTATAGAAGCTATCCCAAATAGTAGGCGGACCACGCCCGTTAGTTTATGTATATTAAGCAGATGACCATAAAAAGGCACCATATTGCATTTCAACCTAATATTGACTTTAATAAAGACGTTTTTCTTACAAAAAGTGAAAAATGGGCAGTAGGTTTGTATGGGAGCTACCCCAAATAGTGGGCGGGTCCTGGGCGGGGGGCTCCCACCCATTAATGTATATGACCATATCAATTATTAAGTTGATATTGACTACAATAGAAATGTTTTTCATACAAAAAGTCAAAAGTTTGTATTAGGGCTACCTCAAAAAATGGCGTGCAATAAAAATAAGCGTATGTGCAAAATTTCAACTGGATAGCATAAAAATTGGTCCCCAAAAAATGGGAATTTTTTAATAAAACACACAATTTTAATTTAGTTTAGGTTACTTTGGCTGATCCCTTGTTAGAGGTCACACATAAACCCATATGATGCTTAGTGAGGCCGATGACGGTGGTCGTTCAGGAGCTTTTAAAGTCCTGTAGACTTTTTGAGTGTTAGAAGTTGTTCTGGCTGCCTCTTCCAGTGACGCAAGCCCGATGATGTCAATGTATTTTAATCTTGAGCTTTTGGCAATTGCTGGACAATTGCTGCAGATGAGGTGTTTCAGAGTTTCCGTGAAACCATTAATCATACCACCCGCTTCCGCCTGATTTGGCCAAAATACATTTCGCCATGAACAGAAATCGTTTTATGGACGTCCAAAATCCTGTACACTCTTAAAAAAAAATGGTCTAAAATCAAGAAAACGGTCTTGAAATCAGGACCATCCTTTGACGAAAGTAGGGTAAAGTATATTGGGCTCAAAACAAGAATAATGATCTTGATTTAAAACTGCTTCGAAACATCTTATTTTTATCATTTTAGGTAAACAATGTATGACCAAACGTAGGTACTCATTTTTAGGATGCAACACTTTTTCGCAGTGTACCGATATACAGAAAGACATCCCAGCCAAGGTAAGAATATCGCTTCCAATGAGCCAAATGTTAAAAAAATGTTGATAGAAAATTGGGAATGCATGTACTTTTCCAAAGCATTGAGTCACATATAGGTGGCGCCACTAGTAAATGACCATTTAAACAATAAAAAAATAGTACATATAACAACATCGCCAACATTGTTGAACTTACCAGCGTAGCAATTGCGCGACACAAAGACACAAAAACAAATTACAATTAAATTTGTTTACCAACGAGGTAAATAGTGAAAAAGTAAACAACAACTAAAGAGTTGTTGGTCAACAATGTACATAGTAAAGCTGTGGAATACGCCCACTGGTGGTGGAAATAAAGCTGAAAGTGTTGCCATTTTCAAAAACATTTTTTTGTTGTCTCTTTTGCACTCGCAAGTTGAGTCTGCGTTGAGTCACTTTTCTATATCAAAAATGAAAACCCTGGCTACGATACAACAACTAATTATGAAAGCGAGTGATCTCTTATTTAAGTTTAGTTATCCTTTGAAATTGCGCGAGTGAACAACAACAAAATCGTTGTTGGCTAACAACGTAAATATGTAGTATAAAAAACAGACAACAACCAAACGTTGTTAAAAAAAAAACAATTTGGCATTGTTTACGCAATCTTAACAATTTTTATTTATTATTGATAGAAACCCATGCATTTCTTTTCTTTTGGTGTAGAGAAAAATAGCTCAACATTTTAGTATGCAACTCATTTTGATGCCAGGGATCAGAGATGTTATTGTGCCAAAGTTTTAATAATCCGGTGCGTTGATTGATCAATCAGTCAGTCAAGACAAATATAATATATATACATGTATAAATGTACTATATGTAAATCCACAAATTGCATATACCAGTAGTAGTATACACAACAACCAACAGCATAATCATTATCATCGGGTTCGTCATTAACATGCTTCATGGTGGTGGCGTCTATGGCGGTTTCGTGTTGCTTTTGTCTCATTAAATATGCGCGCTGCATGCAGCTGACTCCATGACTGACTGACAGACTTAATGCAACAGAGAATGAAATGCGAAGCGGAAGGAGCGCCCTCTGGCGTTCTGAAAGTTTTTGCAGTACTCACATTTTATTTATCTCCTTTTGTACCGGTACGCATCCTTGGGGTAAATTATGTATTCATGCACACACAATCTGAACAACCCATTTACTTTATGTATGTACGATATATATATATATATATATATATATATATATATATATATATATATATATATATATATATATATATATATATATATATATATATATATATATATATATATATATATATATATGTATATACATACATATATACGTAGTACCCAACTACACGAGCAATTTCGATACATTTGTGCCACATGACTTTAGTAGGTGTAGTATACACATTAAAACACAATACACAGTACGCTTGGCTGTGTGTTGCTTACTCAATTTCAATATAATTAAATATGTAAAATGATAATATGCCATATAACAAAACCAACAACAACAACAACAACAACAGCAACATCAACGATGGCAATTTTATTAATTTAAAATGAATTACATAAAAATTAAATTAATGTGCAAAAAATTAATATTTGTAGGTTTATAAAACAAATATTAATTTTCAAACATACTTCAATCTATAGGATGCATACAACTATATACATAGATAATTATATTGCACATGTAGCAATAATAATTTACAATCTGTCCGAAGACAATAAGCAAATTAGACACAAAAAAAAAATGTATAAAATAGCGGGAATAGTTATTCTCCTGTGGGAATAGATATTATATATGAATTTAATATTTTTTTAGTCTCCATATTTACATAATTTAAAATTGATACCATTTACAGCAGCGCTGGGCAAGCCCTTGCTCTCGTTGCTCTGAGTGCACAAACCGTTACTTTTGCATGCTTGCGATTTTCGACGAGACAAAAACAACAACAACTTTCGGCGCAGCCGAAAACTAAACAACAACCACACACGATTTTCGTTGCGATGCGGATCGTCATAAAAGTGTTCATTTTGCTATGATTTATGACTTCTGCCGCGTCTTTTACACTGCGAAAGAAAGCGAAGTAGGTTTTGATGTGTTACGATTTTTACTACATGTGACGATGAGAAGAACGTCTTACGCGCATCATTTGTTGCAAGCTACCATCTGGCCAAAGCTCAAAAGCCTCTACAGGACGGTGAATTTTTTAAATCGAAGTGTATTGACATGCTCAAATGCTTCGACGATAAAGGCATTCAAAGGAGTGAAGTTGTAGCACAAGTACCGCTCTCTCATCGAACAGTCACAAGACGAGTAAATGCCGTTAGTCTCCTAATACTCCTTGGCTATTAATGAAAGCACTGATATCAATGATGATGTTGCCTAATGATGTTCCACCTCGTCATAAATACTCTTTTGTAAAGACATTGCAAATTTATCTGGATGAAGTGTAATTGCCAGTTTAAGAGCTTTTTAAACATAATTTTTAACGATAATTTCATTTAAATGTTGGCCGCAAATACGCTGTAGGTTGTCCATTCGGAAGGTCAAATTTTCGCGAATAATATTGGCTGCCAAGTCTTGAATCGTAGCTGGCTTATCGACAAAGAATTTTGACTTCACATAACCCTTAAGAAACAAATCCAGAGATGTGATATCACACGTTCTAGACGGCCAGTTGATAGTTTCGAAATGCGAAATTAGATGCACACCACAAAACGATTTCTCAATACAGCCATTGTTTCGCGCGCTGTGTATGGCGTAGCACCGTCTTACTGACTCTCCATTGACAGTTATGTTCTGTCCGGCCTCACTTTGAAAGAAATATGGACCGATGATTCCACCAGCCCATAAACCACACCAAACAGCGCATTTTTGTGGATGTAACGGTTGTTCGTGAATCTCTTCAGGTTACTCATCATCCCAAATGCGGCAATTTTGTTTATTGATGTATCCATTGAGCTAAAAATGTGCCTCATCATTGAACAAAATCCGGCGCGAAAAAAGCGAATCTTCATTGACCTATTGCAGAGCGCACAGACTGAATTTTAAGTGTAAATTCAAGTCTGGCGGATTAAATTCTTCCAATTCCAATTGTCAATTTTTTTGCAATAAACAATATTTTACAAAAAGTCGAATGTGAGGTTTGTAAAAAACTGGGCTCGTATGTCAATATGAAGTTTACTACAAATTTGTATATGGGTACATTTTCTGTATATCTGATAGTTTCGCAGATACAAGCCAAAATGTAAAAAGTTACGGTTATGGAACTTTTTTAGAAGAACCCGTCTTCCCGGTCATATATCTCGGAAACTATCACTTCTATGACTTAGGATCTTATGACTTTTTAGCTTGCAATTTACTTTGCCAAAATGTTAAAAATTTCCGGTTTTTGGCCAAAAAAACTTTCAAATATAATTTTGTTTGAAGACATCCGCTAACCTAGCAAAAAGGTTATCACCACTGAAATCTGCGTAACTAAGTTAAGTAATATGGACATATCGCACGAACTCTTAGCAAGTCAGCTATAACAGTGTTATTATTGTTTGATTTTTATTTTAATGATAAAAGTCCATTTGGTCTCCCAGATGGAAATATACCGTTTTTTTTTTCCTTCATAATGTGTTTCTTTAACTGAATATTAGACAGACAATTACAGCCATTATAGAGTGCAATATAAATCTATCAAAACAAGTAAGTAATTTTCTTTTAATATTTGTTTGATTGTAATGAACAAAAAAATTTGAAACTTTTTTTTGTAAGAATTTTAAGGTAAGTTTGTAATTTAGAATTTCCTTATCATGCACCATTTTTTTTTTTTTTTTCATTACTGTGTATCTACAAATAATCATATTTGAATTAACATTACTAAATATAAATTTTATATTTAAAAACTTTTCACTAATATATGTTTCACTTGGTTCGCAGTTGGATGCGTCTAAGTTTTTGCGTGGAAAAAAGCGGAAAAATACCAGTAAAAACATTGGCGAAAACTTTTGCGTCTGGTAAAACTGAAAAGTTAGTCTATACGTGCATCAAAGATGTCGGACTGCCGGACGATAAAAATGGTACGATGACAAAGGAGCAATTTACTTTCGATCGTTTCTACTCGCTATATCACAAAGTGTGCCCGCGTAATGATATCGAAGAACTCTTTACGTCCATGTAAGTTGTATACGAATTCAAAAAAAAAAACGGTAATGAATAAATTATTTACCTCAATATACTATAATGTTCATTTCAATAAACAGCACCAAAGGCAAATCAGAAGTTATTAGTCTGGGACAGTTTGTGGTTTTTATGAATGAGAAACAACGAGATCCACGTATGAATGAAATTCTATATCCTCTATATGATGAGAAACGTTGTACGGAGATTATTAACGACTATGAATTGGATGATGAAAACAAGAAGAGTGGTAAGTTAACTAATTAGATTCTATATTTTTATATATTGAATACTTTGGAAACGAAACGTAATAATTTTATCATATCATAGCTCAACTCTCTATGGATGGATTCAAGCGTTATCTGATGTCTGATGAGAACGCGCCTGTATTTTTGGATCGTTTGGAGTTCTATATGGAAATGGATCAACCGTTAGCGCATTATTATATAAATAGCTCGCATAATACCTATCTATCGGGACGTCAGATTGGTGGTAAGAGTACAGTGGAAATGTATCGACAGACATTGTTGGCAGGTTGTAGGTGAGTTCAGCATAATTGCATAACACTAGTTTTCAGCAAAAGAAACACAAAAAAAAACAACAACAAAAAAAAACAAAAAAAAACGTTAACTTCGGTTGCCCCGAAGCTCTAATACCATTCACACGAAATTTTAAATATTATTGTAAAGCATAAAAGTGAGGGTTTAAATAGGGGCTACACCACTAGTAGATGTGTATGAAGCGATGTAGCAGATGTGTCGCCATATCGAATTTCAAGTTGATATTGACGTTTTCAATACAAATGCATAAAAGTGAGCTGTGGGTTATATGGGACTACCGCAAAAAGTGGGCGGAACACGCCCATTTGTATATGTATATGAAACGGTTGTCCACTAAAATCTACCAAATCGAATTGCAAGCTAATATTGATTTAAATGAAGAATTTTTTCATAAAAAACACAAAATTGCACGGTGGGTTTGTATGGGGGCTACCTCAAAAATTGGCGTGCCACGCCCATTAGTCTATGTATGTTAAGCGGCAGTCTACAAAAAGGCACCACATTTCATTTTAACCTAATATTAACTCTAATAAAGAAGTTTTCATACAAAAAGTCAAAAGTGGGCTGTTGGTTTGTATGACGGCTACCCCAAACAGTTCGCAGGTCCCACCCATGTCAAGCATACGTCCAGTAAAACTTACCATATCAATTATTAAGTTTATATTGAATACAATAAAAAAGTTCTTCATACAAAAACTTAAAAGTGGACGGTGGGTTTGTATGGGAGGTACTCCAAAAAGTGGGCGTAGCGTGTCAATCTTGATACTCTATTAAACTGCAATAAAAATAAGTGTATGATCCAATTTTTTTTTGGTCCAAAAAAAATGAGCAACAACATACAGACAGACATGGCTAGATCAACTCGTCTCGTCGAAGTGTTCAAGAATATATCTACTTTATGGGGTCTACGATGCCTCCCTTACTGCGTTTAAACTTTCAGACAAACTGATAAAATACCATTTCGCACTATGTGTGAATGGTATAATACTAGAAACTTTCTCTTACACTTTTTTTTTTTCATTTGGGCCATTCACCTAGATAACGGTATATCTGTGTATGATTTTACTTAAACTAGCGTCCAGAATTAACGGCAAACCTGATCCAAATGAAGAATATATTGCTAGACTCTTGGTTAAATTACTCGTCTAACTTTTCGGTCGAATGAAAAATAACTGAAAACATACCTTTTTCATATCTTTTCCTCATTCGAGTACCTTTTTCAATGTTAAATAATTCCAATATCACAAGTTTCGCATTTTCATCCGTTGGTTTAAACAATTCCACAAATTTCAAGCCTTAGTAGACAAAGATCGAATTAAGTATGAAAATGTTATAGAAAAAAGAAGAAAAAAAGATAAAATGTGTGTTGATTTGACCAGATAAGTTTTGCTATGTGCCCGGTTAACTTGTCAAAGAAAAATCAAAGTCACTACTGAGAAAAATTTAGGACAGTTTATCAGAAGCGTATTAAAAATACTTTTGGATTTCTGTTGCAAATCTCGACAAATTGTGTACGCTGAGCAGTATTTGCAGAAGTTGACATTGTCCCCTATTATTTTTAATCGAGTGAAATCTTTCATCTTTAGAATTCCAATGGTCTGGAGAGAATGGACCAATAATGAAGCTGAATGCTTTTTTCTTGTTTGACGAGAGAACCAAGGGGAAGTCAGGGCGCAGTTTATCTAGATATCCCATCAGTTACAAGGCGTGAGCCGCATTCCGAAATGCGGCCAATACCGCAATTATTAACGAACTCGTGAAAACGAAAAAATGAGTACCGAAATTTTATTACCATTCACACGAAGTATCAAGCTGTGAATTTGGGTTGGTATTTGTAAAATCTAACAACCGAAACCTTGAGTTTGTTGGAGTCTACCCCAAAGTAGGCGTGACACTTGTCTTAATAATTATGCAAAGTTTACGCCTCATGTCAAATGTCAAGTTGATTTTGCCAGAAAACAGGTGGATCACACCCATTGATACACATGTGAAGAGTCCCTTCATAAGAAGCAACCATGATAATTTTTAAGTTGATATTAACAGCAAAAAAAAAATGTTTTTCATACAAAAATACAAAAGTGGGCGTGTGGTTTATATGGGGGCTACCTCAGAAAGTGGGGGATCACACCCATTGATATATATATATGTGAAGTGACTCTTCATAAAAAGGCACCATGTCAATTTTTAAGATGATATGGCCAGTAATAAAAGCAAATTTCATACAAAAACTCGAAAGCGGAGGATGCTTCGTATGGGAGCTACTCTAAAAAGTGGCGTGGCAAGTCAATTTTGATACTCTATCAAACTGCAATAAAGAGAATTATATCCACCGACTTACAACCGAATATCTTAAAAATTGGTGCATAAAAAATGAAGAATGGTATAAAAAGAAGTGGTTCAAGTAGTTCATGGAGCGGAACTAGCGAGGGGAAAAAAGAAAAAGTGAAATTACACTGTTGCAGTCGACTTACTAGGAGTTCGTGAGATAGGTATATTTCACTTAGTTTGGGTACGCTGAATTCAGTAGTGATAACCTTTTGGCTATGAATTTATTAACATTTTGGCCAGTATATCCGAAACTAGCAGAGATATGGAAAATGTACCCATAAACAAAATTAAAGCAAATTCAATTTGCAAGCTAAAAGGCCATTAGGTCCTAAGTCGTAGGAGTGATAGTTTCCCGTGTTCCCGGCCCTATATCTCAGAAACTGCTACGACTTAGGATCTGTGGGCATTTTAGTCTCTAGCTGATATGATTTTCTAAACTGTGTAAAACAAAATTTTAGGGATTGAACCTACATTATAAGAGAAAATAAAACAAAATCTGATTAATAAAATTGGTTTTTATTGCATTTGAAAAATAGATTCGGCTTGCTGTTCACTCTATACGTTGGTTAAAGTAAACTCAAATTTACCGTTATCTAAGTGATTCACCCAAATGAAAAGAGATCAGTATATTTTTCGTGTTCAGCACACCTAAATTACTCTAAAACAAAGTAGAAGAGAAAGTTTCTATTGTTTTAAAGTTGAAATTTACAAACCAGTGAAATTTTGAAAAGTGTACAAATTCTTAAAACCAATACGTTTTGATTTGCAGATGCGTTGAGCTTGACTGCTGGAATGGTAAAGGGGAAGATGAAGAACCAATTGTGACCCACGGACATGCCTACTGTACTGAAATATTGTTCAAAGTGGGTTGTACATGATTTTTGGTCAATCATTTAAAAAATAAAATTTTGCAAATTTTTTTACTGCAGGATTGTATACAGGCCATTGCGGATTGTGCATTCGTTTCGTCCGATTATCCAGTAATTTTATCCTTTGAGAATCACTGCAATCGTGCGCAGCAATATAAACTAGCTAAATACTGTGATGACTTCTTCGGCGACTTATTGCTGAAGGAACCGCTACCAGAGCATCCGGTTGGCATATGAAAAGATTTTGTACAGAAATCCGTCTAACACTTTATTATATTATATTATAGCTCGAACCTGGCTTGCCGCTCCCACCGCCATGCAAATTAAAACGCAAGATCCTGATCAAGAACAAGCGCATGAAGCCCGAGGTTGAGAAGGTTGAACTAGAGCTGTGGCTTAAGGGTGAACTTAAGACAGACGACGATCCCGAAGAGGATGCAAGCGCTGGCAAACCGCCAGAGGCGGCTCCGCCACCACCACCAGCAGCTGATGCTGCAGCAGCAGGCGGTGCTGAGGGCGGAGGTGAAGCCGGTGGTGAAGCCGAGGCAGCTGCGGCTAACTACAGCGGTTCGACAACTAATGTGCATCCGTGGCTGTCGTCGATGGTCAATTATGCGCAGCCCATTAAATTTCAGGGTTTCGATAAGGCAATCGGTAAGTTTAAGTTATGTTCTAAATTGAAACATTTATACTTAGCTTAGTTCTATTTACAGAGAAGAACATCGCTCACAATATGTCCTCGTTCGCGGAGTCCGCTGGCATGAACTATCTAAAGCAGAGCTCCATTGATTTCGTCAATTACAACAAACGTCAAATGTCGCGTATCTATCCGAAGGGCACACGCGCCGATTCATCCAACTACATGCCGCAGGTGTTCTGGAACGCCGGCTGTCAAATGGTCTCGTTAAATTTTCAGAGCTCCGATCTGCCCATGCAACTCAATCAGGGCAAGTTCGAGTACAATGGCGGCTGTGGCTATTTGCTGAAACCGGATTTCATGCGCCGCTCAGACAAAGATTTCGATCCGTTTGCCGATGCGCCTGTGGATGGTGTCATTGCAGCGCAATGTTCTGTCAAAGTAATTGCCGGGCAATTCTTGTCCGATAAGAAAGTTGGTACCTACGTCGAAGTGGATATGTTCGGTTTGCCATCGGATACAGTTAAGAAGGAATTTCGTACGCGTTTGGTACCGAACAACGGCTTAAATCCGGTCTACAACGAAGATGCGTTTGTTTTTCGTAAAGTGGTCCTGCCCGATTTGGCTGTGCTGCGCTTTGGCGTCTATGAAGAGAGCGGCAAGATAATTGGTCAACGTATACTGCCGCTGGACGGTCTGCAGGCGGGCTATCGACACGTCTCGTTGCGTACGGAGGCGAATTTCCCAATGTCGCTACCCATGTTATTCGTGAACATCGAATTGAAAATTTATGTACCTGATGGCTTTGAGGATTTCATGGCCATGCTGTCCGATCCGCGCGGTTTTGCTGGCGCGGCTAAACAGCAAAACGAACAGATGAAGGCACTCGGCATTGAGGAGCAGAGCGGTGGTGCGGCACGTGATGCCGGCAAGGCTAAGGAGGAAGAGAAAAAAGAGCCACCGTTGATATTCGAACCGGTGACACTCGAATCGTTGCGCAGCGAGAAGGGCTTCCAGAAGGTGGGCAAGAAACAGATCAAAGAGCTTGATACGCTACGCAAGAAGCATAACAAGGAACGCACCTCTGTGCAGAAGACACAAAATTCAGCAGTCGATAAATTGCTCAAAGGACGCAGCAAGGATGATATACGCACCGATGCAGCTATACGTAGTTCGATCAACGAACAAACACGTCAGTGGACCGAAATGATTGCGCGTCATCGCAAGGAGGAGTGGGATATGCTACGTCTACATGTGCAGGATTCACAGGATGCAATGAAGGCGCTTATGTTAACGGTGCAGGCGGCACAGGTAAAACAGCTGGAAGAGCGACATGCTAGGTGAGTATTAATGGCAAAATGAAAACATTGAAATGCCTTCTCGGACATAAAAGCAGCTTTCGCTAATACTAATCATGCGACAATCTGTAATGTACTAGTAGGTAGCGGAGTAGATTCAATTATAGTGAACTTGATAGACTCATTGTTTAGCACAAGAACAGCCGAATGAATGGTACCAACATTACGATACAAATTGTTCGAGGTTTTCTGCAAGGAGCGTTCTCTCGGCTCTACTGTGTGAAAATGGTAAACGGTGCCAAGGTTATGCAGATGATAAAGTCATTATGGCAAGTGGAAATTTTGAAGATACACTTTGTGACATAATCAACAGAGGACTCTAAATCACAGAGAATTTGTGCCGGCAGGTGGTACACAACTTAAACTCCGCCAAAACAGTCATTGCACCATTTACTATTAAACTTAGCTAAAAGAAAAAAGAAATCAACTAGATAAAAACCAACTAATATTACGGTCTGAAATATTAACGAGGCACTGTCTATCGAGAAAACTCATTTGTATAATGGGTGTAAATAATTCCGCCGAATGCAGACTCTGTGATTATTAGGAAGAAAACCTACTTCACATGCTTGCAGAATTTCAAGCAATAGCCAGAAGTAGAATTTAAGTATTAGGCAGCTACTTTCTCATCGATTAACAGTTTAACAAGGTTCGATTCTAGAAAAGTATTAAGCTTTATACAGCAGATTGAAAAGACACAGTTCATCTAAGTAAGAAGTACAAACCATAGGAGCCAGATTACAATTAATAATAATAATAATAATACAAAAAAATGTTTTTTATACACTAATTACAAAAATTTATATTGTTTTCTTGCGTTTTTAGAGATATCAAAGACTTAAATGCCAAACAGGCCAAAACCTCGGCGGACACTGCCAAAGAGGTTGCAAACGATAAAACACTCAAGACTAAAAATGAGAAAGATCGACGCTTACGCGAGAAGCGACAGAATAATATCAAGCGTTTCATGGAGGAGAAAAAGGTATGTGCCCAAATACTACTATTGCTAAGTTTTGTAACTAAAAAAAAATAAAAGTAACGGTTGCGATTTCTCAATTTCTATATCCATATATCTTTACCGTTTCTCTTTCTTCATTCTTCTTGCGCTTGACTTTATACATTATTTTTAACGCAACAGCAAATCGGTGTCAAACAGGGACGTGCCATGGAGAAACTCAAAGTGGCGCATACAAAACAAGTCGAGGAATTTAGTACCGATGTGCAAAAGGTACTGAATGATACACGCTCGAAAAAGGATACAGTAACCAGTATTGAGACTGTAGTTTAGATAAACATGCATACACAAACACAGCACAATACAACACAACACAACGTATTTCTCACGTTCTATATCCCTCTGCATCTCTCTCTCTCTCTATCTATCTATCTCTCTCTCTCATATACATATGTACACTATTTAAAATGTATTTGAAAGTGTAACAATATTTCATCACTACAAACACCACAACAAAAACAAGCATTAAGTAATCATAACGAATCGAGTCAAGTTTAACCGTTAAAAAAAAACATAACTGTAGCTGTGCTAATTCGATTTCGATTTCGATTTCCGTTATTCTGACTCTTCGAGAACTGTAGAACGATTTCATTCGAACACACTGTGGAATCGAATCGTAACAAATCACATTATTCTGTTCTAACTCGTGTGATACTTACTAGACAAATATTTCTGCAAATATTTACAAGTTGCAAGCCTTCAAAAAAAAAAAAAGAAAAAACTTAATTTGTAGTTGCTAATTACACGGTGCTAAAAAAAAAGTATTGATTGAACTTTTCAATTGACCCAGTGCAGTAATAGTTTCTTTCTGATACTAACATTAAAGTATCTATAAACATTTTCGCATAGAATTTATTTTCTTTATAAAATTGCAGGATATACATACATACATACATACATACATACATACATACATACATACATACATACATACATACATACATACATACATACATACATACATACATACATACATACATACATACATACATACATACGATATAGTATGTAGAAAAACAATTTGTTGTTTTGTTTTTTTTTTTTTTGTCTGGTTCTATTTTGTTTACTCAATTAAATAACTTAATGATTTAAAGTGCTCAAACTTCTTATTTAAGAAAATATTTTTGGCAAATAAAAAATCTTACTAACAGCGTTTTAAGCTACAAAATCTGTTGAACAATTACAAACAATTACCGATTGTACACTAGGTCAATTGAAAAGTTCATAATTACTATAGTATCATGTTATTGTTTCATTAACATTTTGTTTTGGTTTATTAAATCTTCGTTCTATTATTTGTATGCGTATAGTACAACACATGCTTTAAACAATTTTTATGTTATTTGCATAGTACACAGCTCCTGAAAAGCAAATAAAAGTGTATGTTTCGAAAACCAAACAAATATCGATATTCGAGAATGAATTAATTTTCCACCGAATCTTCAAAAGATTGCTGAGATACATATATGAAACTAAGATAAAACTACATGGTGTTCCATATTGACTGTGGATTAGTTTTGAACTTCTGCTTGCGTTTTGATATATTCAAAACGTACTTCTTGAACCATGATTTTGTAAAAAAACACAAATCATCTTTTCGGGTGAGGCGCATTTTCAACTCGGTGTAGAATTTGGCAAACCGAATTTCACACGTCGTCGTAGAGAGGCTCATAGTACATACTGTTCGAACCACTGTGTGTGATATGACTTTTGAATTGCAGGCATTAGTAGTATGTCTTTCTTCTTCGAAAATGAGTCTGGCCGCGCCATTAGTCAATGGTGACCTCTATCGAGACATGGTAACTGACATTTTGTGGCAGAAATTGAATGAGTAATAAGCCATTTCGGAGTTATCAATTGGCCATCTTGAAACTGCAATTTACCAACTCGATTTCTTTTTCTTTTTTTTTTTGGATGCATTGAAGAATAAAATTTATGCGGATAATCTTGAAACGAAATATGCAACTTCAAATTGCTCAAATAGAGCAGACAACTGTTGTTGACAAAGTGCACAAATATTGGTGTTCCACCATGTGTAGTTCTGAGCCAACTCAATGAAATCAAGACAGTTTTCCTTTCACTCATTGCAAATTTATAGCTCAACATATATGTATGTAGATGGCCCAGCCTTTAGTACCGATTCATTTCAAGAGTAAACAATTCAATTGTGTTTAAGTATTAACAGAAAACGGTCACTCTGTCGGAAAACAAAAAACCATCCAGCAATAGTTTGCTCGTAATACTACATTCTGGATTTTCGAAACTTCCAACTTTATTTGTTTTTTTTTTTTTTTGATTTTTTTTCTTTTTCTTTTTCTGGAGCTCTCTTCACACATACTACTATTACAATACTTTAATACAATAAATATATCATACGAATTGGCAGTTTATCAAAATGGGCACTTTATAGTGAAAGAAAGTGCTTAACCGTGTGTGTGCTTTTATTTGCCTGTGTAATTATGGAGCTAAAGTCTCATAGAGCTTTCAAGGATCTCTTTTGTGTATTATAAAGTCGTGGTAACATTAAAATTATGTTTTTTTTTTTAAATAACAAACTATTATTTTGCTATAGGTATCAATATAGGTTTTATTTGATGTTTAAATTCACTAATCACTTATCGATACTCACTATATACAATATTTATAGTAGTAGCTAATATCTTCAAACTAGAATATTTTATTTTGAAAGTTGATAAGAAAGTCTGTATCAAAAGTTCTAAAAAAAAAAACAAAACAAAAACAAAAACATTTTCAATTATTTTTAGCAAAATTCATTAAATTTCATTCAATTTCTATGTGTATTCAAAAATTATTCGCGTTTTAAAATTTACTCATTTTCAAATAATAATAATGACTCTTTTTAGATGGTGCGAAACTGCTTCTTATACACAGAACTGAAAAGTGCCGACTCTAAGTAGAGATTAAAGAAGCCATACTGAATTAATTCGGTATACTAGTATAGAGCCTGAATAAGCATAAACTAGTACACTTTTAAATTGCTTGTGTATGCTGTAATGCGTGCTCACTCTAAATCACGCCAACGAATGCCAAGAAGTGGTTCTGTAGAGTCTATCATAGTGTCTAATAAACTGACTTAGTCGGCTGTGTTTGTGGGTGGCGGTGAATTTTGCATTGAGTTTAACACTTCTAGTTTTGAATTGGCTTGAATTTAAGCTACACAAGTGGCTTTTCCGACATGGTCTCATATAAGTGAGTTTCAAAATGCAGCAACTCGGAACTTGAAGTGGATTCATTAGCTGGCTCGAAACTTCGCTGTCAATTAGCCATTTCAATTTTTAAACTCTGGGAATATGTGTTGTTGATCAGCTCGGCGTGACGAGTCGATCTAGCTCTGTCCGTCTGTATGCTGTTGTGCATTTTTTGAGCACCAATTTCTATAGTATTCAGTTGCAAATTGGCATCTAGACTTCTTTTTATTGCAGTCAAGTATCAATATCAATTCTTTACACCCATAATTTTGCGGTAGCGTCCCGCCCACTTTTTGTATGTTACTTTTTTATTGTAGTCAATATCTACATAATAATTGATATGGCAGCTGCTAATGAACGGACTCTTTACATATACATCAACGCTGTGAACCCTCCAAACCCCAATACACAAACTCACCGACCACTTTTGTGTTTTTTGTATGAAAAACTTCTTTAGTACAGTCAATATTAGCCTGAAATTCGATGTGTTGACAAATTTATGAACAGCTGCTTAACATGCATAGTACACTAAACGACGTGTTCCGATAATTTTATTTATTTATTTATTTCTTTTTTTTTTTTTTTTTTTTTTTTGGTAACCCCCATACAAGCCCATCGCTCATTTGTTGCCCTTGGATGGCAAACTTATTTAATTAAGTCAATATCAGTTTGACATTCGATGTGCAGCTTTCGGATGAACAGCTGCATCACATACTTATGCAAAGGGACGTGTCCCGCCCACTTTTATGGTTAGACCGAATACAAACACATCGCTCACTCCTATGCATTTGTATGAAAAAGTTCTTTAGTTAAGTCAATATCAACTTAAAATTCAATATGTTGGCTTCTTATGGATGATCGCTTCACACACATATACTAAAGGGCGTCTGCCGCCTATTGCAAATATAGATTTCTGTTGCATTTGCCATATAATTCACTACTTACAATTGTTCTAAGCCAAGACATATTCAACAAAAACTACTATGCTTATGGATGATTACAGAGCTTGGTTTAGTTTTACAGTTGCTATATTCAATAAAAAAAAAACACTGACATATATGGGCCATATTTGAGGTCGGAACTGAAGCAATATTGATTATTTTATGATAATTAATGTTAGTAACACATCAATTCAAAATTAAGAGTATATAGCTTAGATAATAATTGTCTAAACGTTATACACAGTACACAGTACATAGAATGAGAATATGAGTTAATGAATTTTGCTAAATTGCTTTTACGTTTTCGTTAGTTGTGTAAGAAATTTAAATCGTCCGAAGTTAAGCACACAAACAAGTTCAATAACATCATAGACAGACGTTACCTAGAAATATATAGTGATTTTGAAGTAGTATTCTAGCGTATACATGCTGAATTATTAGCCAATCTCCACTTTAGGGCATATTCTAACGTTGATAAAGATGTTGAGATTTTTTTTTTTTTTTTTTTTGTAAACCTTTAGATAGGACTAATCATACCAAAGACCAAAGTTTGTCGAGAATATTCGTTTAGTATTGTTAAATAGTTACAAATAAAAACCATGTAGGCAAGTTGGTAAAGAATTCAAAATGGGTTTAGTTATCAGTTTTATGGTGGTTCAGCGTAGTAACTGCTGAAAAAGGGTTTTCAAAAGAATCTCTTTAGACGATTTCAGTTGAGTTCAAATTTAGTTAAGGCATATAAAATTTATAGCGATCAAATATGCTAGTTTCTTGGTTGCATTAGTTTTAGCTCCAATTTTTCATTTGTTTGTTTGTTTTTTTTATACCATTCACACATAGTGTGAATATATATTCTTGATCAGCTCAACGAGACGAATCGAACTAGCCATGTCCGTCTGTCTGTATGTTGTTGCGCATTTTTTTGGGGGCCAATTTGTATGCTATCCAGTTGAAATTTTGCACATATACTTATTTTTAATGTAGTTTAATAGAGTATCAAGATTGACCTGCCACGCCCACTATTTGGGGTAGCTGCCATACAAACCTACTGCCCACTTTTGACTTTTTGTAAGAAAACTTCTTTATTAAAGTCTATATTCGGTTGAAATGAAATGTGGTGCCTTTTTATGGTCAGCCGCTTAACATACATAGACTAACGGGCGTGGCCTGCCCACTATTTGGGGTAGCTCCCATACAAACCTATGGTCCACTTTTGACTTTTTGTAGGAAAAACTTCCGTATTAAAGTCAATATTAGGTTGAAATGCAATATGGTGCCTTTTAATAGACAGCCGCTAAACATACATAGACAATTGGGCGTGGCCCGCTTACTTTTTGAGGTAGCCCCCTAATACAAACCCACCGTGCAATTTTGTGTTTCTTATGAAAAAAATCCTTCATTTAGATCAATATTAGCTTGCAATTTGATTTTGTGGATTTTAATGGACAACCGCTACATGTACATATACAAAGGGGCGTGTCCCGCCCACTTTTTGAGTTAGTCCCATATAAACCCACAGTTCACTTTTATGCATTTGTATGGAAAACGTCATTATCAACTTGAAATTCGATATGGCGGCATCTTACACATCTACTACATCGTTTCATACACATCTACTAGTGAGCGTGTACCACCCCCTATTTAAACACCCACTTTTATGTATTACAATACTATTTAAAGTTTCGTGTGAATGGTATTAGAGCTTCGGTTCAACCGAAGTTAACGTTTTTTCTTGCTTACTTTTTTTTCGATTCATTTTCGCTACCAACACAATTTGAAGAAGATATTACATTTAAAATTAGTTTGCCTTTGTTAATAAAACAAACAGTTCATTTAACACAGCTGCTAAAATATTTATTCCAAGGTCTCGAAACTAATTGTTTTTTTTTTTTTTTTTTTGTTTTTTGTTTAAGTTTTGATTGATTGACTTTAATAATTGGTATAAGAAAATATGTAAAATATATGAAAAATTATTTATGCTAATTTATTACTAATGCACACCTCTGTTTCGCCTCTCTTACTTTCTTTTTTATCTCTACAAAACGCAAAACGCAAAACAAATTACAAACCTTAAAAACAAAATGTTAAACAAAACTATTGTTACCAAAAAATAAACAAACAAAAACAATAAAACGAAACAAAATCATATCCAAATCGAACTAAAACCAACCAATCGAATCGAACCGTACCAAACCGTACTGTACCGAAAAAAAACAAAAACAAAAAAAAACAAAAACAAAAACAAAAAAAACGTACTAAAACTTTCAATCGCACTCTATCGAACAGTTAATGGATATGTACAAAATTGAAGAGGAAGCCTATAAAATTCAAGGAAAATCGGAATTCTTTGCCTAATGCGAAACTAAAATTTAAGAAACTTTGCTCGAATCGGTCTCTGTACGTAATAAATAATAATGATCCATAAATATAAATGTATGCAATTATACACTAAACGAAATGAAACGATCTCGGATATAGTATGAAAGAAGATAATTTGTATGGGGTAACTAGGAAAGATTTTATATATAAGTATGTTAAATTTTTATTTTTATTTTTTTTGTGTGTTTTTGTTTTTTTTTTTCTTTCTAACTTGTTAAGATATTTATTCTTAAAAACAAAACAAAAAATATTGAATATTTATAGCAAAAGTGCAACACGTTGTAAATCTAAATCTAAATCTAAATCTGAAATCTGAAATCGATATATGTAAACATATATATACACATACATATATACATACATATATAACATCTATATTTATATATTTAATTTTATAACAATATTTATTTCAATTAACTAACTGATGATGAGTATGGCTGATGAGAACAAGCAGAGTAGTATTTCAACATGAATTTACGTAACGAATAGTTGAAAACATTTTTAAGCAAACCAGAAACACCGATAGTAAAAAAGTATAATTTAATATATAGCGCTAAGAAATCATATATAGAGAGTATGTAGATAAACTATTTAAAACAAGCTGAAGGCTAATACAAATTATAAAGAAAAACAAGTACATTAACAAGAACAACAACAAGAACAACAAAACCCAAAAAAAAAATAATAATAATAATAATAATAATAATAAAATCAGTGTCAAGAGATGAACATTTCTACTTTATATTGCAACAACAATGTTGTAAAATGATGTTTAGTTTATTTGAAAAACAAAAAACCAAAGCAAATAAATAAAAAAACCTAAAATAATGTGTGTTGCATAAACGTAAAACTAGATACTATATACATAAATACAACAAATAAGAGCTATAGTCGTGCTACACGACTATATTATACCTTGCACACATATGCAGTTGCTAGAAAACAAAATTTGAGACAAACTTTTAACATTGTGACACCTAGAGAGTCTATACAGCAAGCTTGTTTGCTCTAAGTCTTATAGAAACTGAGAAGCAAACTCTTCGGCAAACGTATGGGCAAACGGACAGAGGGATATAACTTGATTGTCTCGTTTCGTTAAGTACAAGTACATATAACGTATACTATTTCAAGTTTGGTTGCTCTAGGTCTTATAGTGACTGAGAACTAAACTCTCAGACAGACAGACAGACAGACAGACAGACACTTATTTCACCGTATGGGCATTATGTACAATATTTTCGTTCGGTTTAACGCTTTTAAAGTTTTAAAGCAGCGTAATTATAATGATTTGCGTGGGAAAGTGTTTGTTTGTAGCAGTGTAATAGCGCTCCTGTACTCGTATTATGGAGATTAGAATGAATCTAAACATTCTTGCTGCGCGCTTGAGTACTCTGACAGTTCAGTAACCGAAAATACTTGGTACAACTTTCAATCGTTTGCTTAGATGCACAGTCCACGCTGCAGCAAAGACAAGCAAATGGCTAAAGTCCAGCAACAAAGTGTTAAGACGCTTACCGAGTGTTCTGGGGTAAGGCTAAGTAGGCCATTGTTAGCACCTATAAAGCTATGGTACGATCTGTTCTAAATTATGCTGCTCCTGTCAGTACAACTTAATCATGGCACGAGAGTTGTTGCAACTTGTATTCGTAATGGCAGCAGATGTTACAAAACGAATATATCTAGTTATGCAGCTCAAGACCAAATAGTGAATAAAATCGGCGCATAACACAAACCATCGCTTCAATTGTGTGTTCCGTTTGCGTGCTGTGGCACAATGGATGCGTTCAATCGAGTTAGACTCATTCGTGGTACTCGACAGCTTGGGTATGTATATTATTCCTGATACAGCACTCACACGCTGATCGTTGAGCTGATCACGAATACGTATACTTTTTGGTGTGCGCGATTCATTTGTCATTTCAAGAAACCCAAAATAATACTCTTAGTATATAATATTTTGTGCAGGGTATAGATTTTTAGAGTCTCTCAACTCGTCGCGTGTTAATTTTGTGTATATTTGAAATAACGTGAAACCATAAATCTACAAGTAGGTACAATTCGCGTGTACTTTTGTGCACTCTTCCATGTGCTATATTTTCTTTTCACTTTAATACTTTTTCGCATTATTAAGTATTGACTCTAACAGTACATAAATATGTACCTACTTAAGTTTATATCAAAAGTTAATGCTTGACAGTTGAAAGACCCTTTTACGCAACAAATATGTCAGCTCAAATAAATTTTTGTTTCTTTTTTTTTTTTTTGTAATTATTGTCTTTGCAAAATACTTGACATAAACTTCAGCTACATTGTTATCTTTAAAGTTGGATTGTTGATATTTAACCGTTATATAGCTATTTTTAACTTTCGATACGATTATATTGACGCGATACTTTTAGGACCGATTTGATATAAAGTATCGATATTTTCAGCATTGCTTAACATAACATGTAAAAGCTTCTTAAATATATGGAGAAACTGGAGAAAGGTGCTGCAAAGTTATAATACAAGATTAAATACTTTCAATTTACAGCAGCATACTATTTATATAAAGAATAAACCGGAGTAGGACTCGCATTACCATTATCTATAAAAATAAATATTTAAATGGGGCTCCCATACAACAGACATGATTTTTTTTTTATAGATAATGCTACGGAACCCTTCGTGTGCAAGTCCGACTCGCACTTGGCCGGTTTATTATATTAACTTTTTCCACATTTCTCAAATTCAGCGTTTCATTTTTCGTCATTTGACTCAGATGGGTTTTAGTATAGCATAAGAAAGGTGCATGTATGCAATAAACATGTGTTTAAGCGTCGAATAATATTTGCTATTACTTCAAGCCTAAAAGTAGACACTAAATACAGAAGGCTTCTATAAATTGCATTTATCACTCTCGCACATACAGACCTTGATTGGCATGCGTGAGAGAGAGAGGGAGAGAGTGCGAAATATCCGCTAAAAGTTCACGTTTGTTGTATTAGAGCCCCCTTAAATATTGATTTTATTCTGTGTTTTAGTATTTGTTGTTATAGCGGCCACAGAAATACATCATCTGTAAAAATTTCAACTGTCTAACTATCACAGTTCATGAGATACAGCCTGGTGACATGCGGACATACGGACGGAGGGGCGGACGGCAGCGTCTTAGTAATAGGTTTCCGTTTTACCCTTTGGTACGGAAGCCTAAAAAGAAAACTGTTCCATCAAAATTTTAATTTTCTGTATGTTTCTTTACGTTTACTTTTGAAACCAGACTAGACTAGACGAGCCAAACCGTTCGTTCTTGTGTTTCAAAAAAACACAAATTAAAATTGAATTTCAGGTATATTTTGAGCATTCATTGTACAATAAAATGGATAATTCAAATTTTATTGTGGTTAAACAAAAAAGCATGCATGTCCGATCTATTTAATATCACAGATAACAAAGGCAGTATACTGGATACTGAATATAAACAAATGCGTTTTCTTAAAAAAACTTATTGATCCAAATTGGGACACACTATGCACTATATCATAAGTGAAGTGAATCATGAATTTTCAATCATAGTTACGCGTAAAGCGAAAAAGAGCGTCAACAAATAAACTTTATAGCAAATATGGAGCATCAACTTTACCACTTAGCATCTTATGAAGCTAAACTCTAGAGAGCATTGAATCAAAATTGGAAGATCAATTAGTTTTAATCGAACCAACTATTGCGGAAATTGTATATAAGCAGTGTAATTGATGTTCCTTGATTGAGAACAAACAGCAGAACTGTTTTTGAACAGATTCGATGTATTATTTATTTACAAATTTAGAAAATTTAGATAAAATATTATATCTAAAGCAAAGAAAGAGTACTAGCTACCTAGGCCTACGACTCTACGTTACTAAAAGAAAAATTTAAATTTTATTGATTAGATTACAGCGTGTAAGAAACTTGTATATTAAATTAATATTGTCTTGATTGGGGTCTTTTAACAATTCAGTTTGTTTAACGTTAAACAAAGTAACACTAATTCTTTCCAAATTTTGACATGAGTCCAAAATGTGGTCGACAGTGTGGTCGACTGCACCACAGGAACATAGCTGCGGTGGGTCGCCAGATAATAGGTGTTGGTGTGTAAGCTGGGCATGACCAAGGCGTAAACGAATAAACATTCGCTGAGAACCGAATCCCAACACGGTTTTGGTTGGTAGAAGATTTTATATCGATGTTGAAAGTTTACCCAGGAGTGCAAAGTATTTGGCAGAATATGCTTACTGATATGCCTTCTTAAGTCAAAGGGTCAGTCAAAGGGGGTCAAAGGGGGTCAAAGGGGGTCAAAGGAGATTAGAGGGTAAGATAGAGCCTTACGTGCTGCATTGTCCGCATTTTCCTTCCCATTGATGCCAAAACAATATTATTTTATTACCGTTTTGTATGCACAGGTTTCGTATCCGGCAAATAATGTTGTTATAGCAATTCAAGTTCATAACTGCTGTGATAGTCGACAGGCTGTCACTACAGATGACAAATTTAGCATGCCAATAGCTTCGGCCGTAAATAATATTAATATTGATTGTAATATTGATGAATTTCATAACACAAGTTGCAAATTCTAAGATCGAACAAGACCGTAAAGTATACAAAAGTTTAGTAGTTCTATAAGTTGTAGCAACACTTTAGAAATCCAAGAACACGTTTAGCTTTACTTAACATTGAAACACAATTTAGGGTTCATAAGATTTAGCAATATTTTTAACTTGAATTAACGATATGATTATATCAAAACTTTTAAAATAGCAAAATGTCGTTCTAATTGTCAATAATCCTACTTTAAAGTAGTATAGTATAAAGTGCTTCTACTAGCTTAGCTAGTTCTATGCAAACACAATTTTTTTGAAACGTGTTATTTGAGTTGATATACATATTTTAGTGTAGACAAAGCTCTTCAAACTTGTGTTTCCACAAACATTTTCCACCTGAAATAAAACAACAAAAGAATTTCAAGTAACTAAAAAAAAAAAAAAAAATATTAATAAAAAGTAGTAGTTTATATACGAGAACAACTGACTATCCAAGAATCCCACACAGTAAAGTATTTAACAAAACAAAACAACAACAAAAAAAGATATACATATACATATGTATATGTATATGTATCTATGATATATAATGAAAATAAATAAAACCAACGCGTATAAAGCAGAATTCTAAGAAGAAACCATTAAAAAAAAAATAGTATTTCAATATTGAAAAGTAATAAAAAAGCATTTATTTTTACGTGAAAAAAAAAAGAAATCAACAAAAATAAAAAGAACAATTATATAGAAATAAATGAGTAAAGTTGTTAAAATTTACAACTATAACATTTTGACAGAAATTCTTCATTTTGATAAAAACAAGTATAAAAAAAAAACAAAAAAAAAACAATTTTTTTTTTAAATAATATAAATTAAAACTACAAGTTTGAAATAGTAAATGTAAAACAAAAATTAACAAAACAAAAGATACATTCATAAACAAGTGCTTTTCTATGAAAGTAAAATCATGTATTAAATAAAATGCAAAATAAGAAAATTGTAAATTAAGTATTTTTCAAAAAAAAAAACCACACACACACACACACACAAAACTATAAAAACGATAATGAACCTTAAAAAAAAATAAAACAGAACATAATATTAAAAAACATTCGAATAATAATTTTTTAATCATTAATAATGCTATAAAATAGAGCCAATATGCACTTGTTTCAGTAGTATTTTTGAATAGTAATTCTAAATTTATAATGAATATAAATTTATTCCACTGTGCTAGATTTCGAGCCGAATAATTTGAACGGAATCGATTTCATTAAAATGTTCCCTTTGATACTTTCAGAAGGATTTTGAAATTTGTTACGCTTCATATTGAGTATTTAAGTTTCATAGTACTAAGTGCTGTAAGTAACATAACGGATAATTTTATTAAAATTATTCGTATATCGAAATCTAGAACACTGGTTATACTATGTATGTATTTCAAAAACGTATTTGTGTTCCTTTTTGCAAAAAAAAAACAAAACAAAAAATTCAATATGAAAATTATAAAATTGTGTAGTATGTAAGTTTCCAGTGTTTAACTATACAAAAAAGCTAAAAATGTAAGTAGATAGAAACTAAGGGTTCTGGCACAGTGGCTCCGTTTGCCACCGAACAGACAGACGGACGCGCAAACAGAGAACAATGGAAATCGATGGCTCCGTTTGCCAACGGACAGACAGACGGAACGGAGCGGAGCGGAGCCACTGCGCCAGAACCGTTAGTTCATATCTACTAACAATATGCAATCTGTTTTCATGGAAGCTATACTTAAGTGAGTGTCCGTTGTGTACATGCTACTTAAAGAGTTACATGTAAATGTTTTAAAGTAATAAAAGTTTTACACACATATATACTAAATCTAGCTACTACTTATAGCGCCTTTCCATTGACCACAACATTTTTAACACTCACATCGGCAAATGTACATTGTCGTTAACATGTGAGTGGCAAAAAGATATTCGCTTAAAATAAAACAGCTTGCAGTTTTGGTTTGTTTTTATTTTAATTTTTTTACAAATACTCGTAGTAAAAAATGTGCAAAAAAAAATGTTACTTCAAATTGAACCCGCCGTATTATAGGTGATTAGAGTGCACATTCGCAACGCGCACACGAAGGCTTGCGAATAATTCGATGAATTGAATGTGGAATTCAATCTGGCATCTATTTAATCACTCGTTCAACATGTCAATGCTTAAAATTTCATATTAAGAGTTCAAGATATGGGGAAATTATTAAAACAACACAAAAAAAAAAAAACAAAGTTGCACGTTGGTAGCGGTATAATTTTTTAAGAATTTTACGGTGTTAGAACATCTTGAACAGTATTTTCGAATCTTTGCTCTATATCGACTCTTTCAGAATTACGATTTTTCTGCCTAATAACTGTTTGTGTGTGATACATTCCCAATTTTAACTTGCATCGTGAACTCGATTTGACTACCGTCGAAAAATAAATCTCTTTTTACTCAAGCAGATACAACGATCGGCTGCTGGCTCATAAAAATCGTTCAGCCAGGCTCTTTGTCATTGCAGTTCTTACAAGCTAGTTAGAATGTCAACACTTTGGACATAGCTTCTTCTATTTAGCTTAACACACCATGTTAGCTTAACACACCATGTTTTCGTCGTATACGAGTATGTATTTCAATAAAAAACCACATCAAGTTATAATGAGTACAAATGAGAGTAAACAAGCGATATGCTCTTGAGTAAATTCTTTCGTATGTCTCGCTCCGCTGTTGTTCTCTTTTCATATTTAAAAAATATGCATTATGTACATACAACTGACTGGTTTGAAACCAATTTCTTGAATAGTAATTTAGTTAAGTGTTAAGAGTATAGGCTAATTACTGAACCTTTTCTACTTAGATATTAATACAGATGAATGACGTATGATAATTTTAATAATTGTTACTTTTGGGGAGAAAATAATGGAAAAAAAAACCACTTCAGTACTTAAAGATTAACTTACAGCTAGGTGGCTAAGCCAGATCATTTATATGAGGATATATTGATTAGTGGCATTTGGAAGAAAAATTTTGCGATAGTCGCGATAACCTAGTAGCTACTACCATTTCAATGTTGGCTCAACAATGAAGGTCAACCGTAGAGAGAAGCCAGGGGACATTGTGGATTAGTTTCAAGATTTTGTTTTGACTGATTTGCAGCTGGTTTATGTGACATTTGGCTATATCTGCCCGTACTGGTGCGCCGTAAAACGTTACCGATTGGTAAAAAGAACTGAACAGGAACATTTTGTTTTCTAAATTTAACCTCGAGTTTCGGTTTATAAAAGGGTAAAGAGAGCGAACCACAGCATTTCGTTTTTTGTTTGATGGTCCTTTGCTTATATGGTCCTTAAATTTAAGTCTCTTGTACAGAGTGATGCCCAAATATTTGACATTCGGTTCCCACTTTACATTTACCGTCCCTAATCTGATATCGGCTGTGGGAACATAGATGTCTTTGTCATTTCTGTATTTGCCAAAATGTTCCACTTGGAGAAATACGAGTCTACAGAATCGTATGCTACTTGAAGGTTATTAGTTATTTCTGCAGAAAGAGATCCGAAGCAAAGGATAGCTGTGTCATCCGCAAAGGTCGACGTGGTGCAGTGGGCTAATGCTGAGAAGTCGCCTGTATATATATATTATACAGTATAGGTGAAAGGCAGGTGCCTTGCGGGCAACCTGCGTGGATATTTACTGTCGTTGACGAAGCTTTTCCTAAGTGGACGACAAAGGATCGGCTTTCTAGGAAACTTTGAATTATCTTTATGACCGCGGGGGGGGGGGGGGATTAAAGCACAACATTTTATGGACTACTTAAGCCATCGTGCCACACAGAGTCAAAGGCGGCTTTATGGTCTAACAGTACCATGTCAGTTGATTTGGACTTAGAAAAATTGCTTTGGATAATTTTTTTAATTCTAATTAACGGCTGCACTGAGTTGTGTTCTCTGCGAAAACCAAACTGTTGACATTGCAGGATACTGTTAGTTTCAATGAAATGTGTTAGTTTGTGCCTAATTACTTTTTCCAAGATTTTGCTGACTGACTGTATGAGGAGAGCAACTCGGCAGGCTTGTTTTGTTTAGCAATGGAGACAACCTTTGCAGATTTCCGAGTTGGGAGAAAGTAGCAGAGCTCTAAACATCTATTGACTTCGCAAGTAAGAAACCTTACTCCTTGCGGAGAGAGTGCTTTTAGACATAGTTTATCAATTCTGTCGATCACAGGGGACTTCTTCTTCTTTAACTTTTTAAGCATCTCTTTTATGACGTTATTAGGTAGTCATTTTGGGGGCTAGCTGAAGCTTCCGCTAATATACGTATTGAGGCTTCAATGGCAGTTTTAGTTGTTGAGTCACTGAGGTCTGCTGCTAAGCTATGGTTTAAACTGATACAGTGAGCCAGCGCCTCAGCCTTCTCTTCGTCAGTAGCATAACAATTGTTGTCGCATATTAAAGTTAGTATATTCCTATGCTTCTTACTGATAATTTTGTAAAGTTTACAAAAAGGGGGAAGAACCTTTATCTAAGGATGGGAGAGCGATATTCCACCACTTATTACGAAAGTCTAGCATTGCTTTGGTTATTAGGTTATTTAGCCACTTGAGGAGAATGTGGTCAGCCTGGTGTCTATACCTTAGCCAGTTGCGCCGTCGGATATTACTACTTTTAATTAAGTTTAGAATGTTCTGTGACAGCGGCTTTGGGGTGAATTCAATTCGTTTTTGTAGGCATACTAAAATCTTTGGCTCCACGCAAAACCTCACTAAAAATATTTATCATATCGTCAATAACGTCTGGATGGCATACAGAGTTGGCATCTATTTGAGGAAGCGATTTGTTAAAAAAAAACGGGAGAATCTTACCCAATTTGCACTTTTCATATCGTAGCAAACAAAAGTGTCAGTGAAAGGCTGATCGTCAATGGCTGCTAGTACTGGCACTGAAAGATGATCTGAATTTAGTGTGTTTATTACTCGCGGATGAGCAAAATGTTGTGGGCGATTTGTTCGGAATATATCAAGGGTTGATATGGTTGTCCATGACCTCCTGCAGGAATATAGGTTTGCTCTGGGGGGGGGTTGGTTAGGGTAACGTTAAGTAAAAATTGTTGCAGTCTACTTTGGCTTTTAGCAGTTTTCCCCACGACTGATGCCGGCAATGCAATTGAAGTAACCTTCTAAGATGTATCTTCCATTGAGACTAGTTAGCTTGTGTATATCGGCCAGGAAAAGCGGGTTTCTTCTGCGATTTTCTCGGCCTTCTGGGCAATAAAATAGGTACAGAGATGTCTGAGATGAAATATTTAAAGAATCGTTTTTTTTGTTTTTTTTTTTTTTTTTTTTTGTTAATAGCGCAGCCTGAGTTCTGAACCTTGCCTTAATAATAAAAAAATATATTATTCTATTGTGCTCTTGCGTGTTATTACAAATAAAAATTTTTAACTTTTTCTGTTTGCAATTCTTTAAAAAATTTGATACTTAGTATTGAATTTTCAAGTGCTTTCATGCTGATAGTTGTGTTTGCATTGTTTTGTTCGGTTTTATTTGTTCCTGCTTTTATAAGTAAATAGTTCAAAACATTATAATAAATATCAAATGAAACGAGTGCATAATTGCTATTAAAATAATTTCATACAAAAACAGAGCATCATTTAGATTAAGAAAGTTGTCTAAAATGAGTACACGCGTACAGCAAACCAAAACTAAACGAAATAATAAGTGAAATTTATTTTGTAAAATTACATAATATATTATATATTAGGCTATAGTTCATCTACATAAATAGTTCTGCTGAAAAAATAACAAACAAAAAAACAAAAAAATAAAAACTAAAAACTAAAAATAATATATTATAAATAACATTTTGAATGGTATATACAGGGTGTCTCAGGATTTACGCCGGATTTGATTTTTAAATAAAAAACTGTTGTTTATTTTGAAAATTTATGAAACTTTTATTGAAACATAAAGTAGACATCATGAGGTTTTGTATGGTCGCCTCGGCTTTGCTGGCTCGTGCCGGCGTGCCGTAGGCTTATTCACATAAACCTGTGACTTCAAAAAAACCTCAAAGAAAAAAGTCTAGAGGCATCAGATCACTATTGCAAAGATCTAAGATCAAAAATGCGAGAGTACACGACTGTTGCACTAATTGAACTGTTTATCGTGCTGTATGGCATGTGGCACCGTCTTATTGAAACCACATGTTCTCCACATCAATATCTTCAAGTTTCGGCAAAACACCATTCACGGTTTATGTTTGTGTTTGATCTGCCTCATTTTCGAAGAAAAATGGATCGATGATGCCTCCTGCCCAAAATCCACACCAAACAGTGACACGCTCATAAATCACACGTAGATTTTCTGAGTCCCAAATGCTACAATTTTGCCTGTTAACGAAACCATTGAGATGAAAATGAGCCTCATCACTAAAGTAGATTTTCTTTGTCTTCAAAATCGGCATTTTCTTGTTGTTGTTTTTTAACAAAGCCCGATAAGCTATTTACCCGATGTGTTATTGCATACATAACCTCATGTTGTCTACTTTATGTTTCAATAAAAGTTTCATAAATTAAGAAAAAAAAAAAACAACAAAAGTTTTTTTATTTAAAAATCAAAGCCGGCGCAAATCCTGAGACATCCTTTAATAGAACAAATTATATATATATATATATATATATATATATATATATATATATATATATATATATATATATATATATATATATATATATATATATATATATATATATATATATATATATATATATATATATATATATATATATATATATATATATATATATATATATATATATATATATATATATATATATATATATATATATATATTATATATATATATATATATATATAATCATTAATAGTGTATGTACTGCTGCGTTTATACATATTCGTAGCATAATTTTTTTGTTGTATAATAAGATTCTCAATTTTTAATCGTTTAAAAATTAAGCTTTATTTTTTTTTATTTACGTTTTTTAAGCACACAAATTCAAACCTAAATATTCTACAAAAAATTTCAATTATTATAAAAAATTTCATACTAACTGCTACACTAAACTACTCTACACTACACTACACTACACTACACTGTGCATATATAGTTTTATGCCTTCAAGTGCAAACAATTAGTTAACTACTTAGAAAACAAAAACAAAAAAAGAAAAATTAGAAGAATTCAAAAAAAAAAAAATTATATAAATGTGATATGAAATGAAACATTTTATTTTAAAAAAATTTTATTTATTGTATAAAACAAAACAAAACATAACACATGAAACTGTTTCTATTGTAGTAGCTCGATTTCGTCTACATATAACCAAAAAAAAAACTTCAATCGAATGATTTAAAAGAATTTTTGGTACCAAATGAAATTACGACGAGTACATAAATACATACACATTTGGTACATACATATTAAGTTAATAATTTCTTAGTCTTATAACAAAAGAACTATCGATGTATTTACATATGTTATAAAAATGAAAATGTTCCTTCAGTTCTGTTGTTAAATACAATAGTTATACTTCTATACAAGTCAAAGAAATTCCAATTGTAAACATTTTATCGATAGTTCTTTAAAATATGCAACCCTAAATGTGCCAATGCATAGTAGTAGTAGTAGTAGTCCAGTCATTTTGGTAGTTTTACCTGGAAAGTTTTCCGGGAGTTTTGCAAATTGGTGATTTTATAGATTTCGACATGCTCTTTCCGAATTTAAACTCTTCCAGCTCGTATTTTTGTCAGTTTTTTTTTTTTTTTGTTTGTTTGATAATATCTCCTTTCCGACTTCCGATTTCACGATGAAAATAGTTATGTAATAAATTAAAATAGCGAAAATTTCCTATAATTTATGTAGTAACCTTTTTTTTTTTTTGTAAAATTAATAGTTTTAGAGTGCCAGCGGCACAAAGTCTACTCGAACAAGAGTTTTGGCCAAAAAACTCATTTCCACACCACCATGAGGTAGAGTAATTGGCGCGTTTTTTTTTTTTTTTTTGGTTTTGTTTTATTGTGTCATCCCCCCCAGTAGGCCTAATCCACACGCAATGCACTATTGCAAAATTTAGTGCAGTCTACTCCGCTTCGATCTTCTTAATGGACCGACCAGGTGTTGCAAGTTCAACGTCTTTAGTACCGCTCGAAACGTCACAGATAGAAATTTCTTCCACATCATCTGATGTGGAACAATCGTCGTTTCATACTCTTCATCGGTATCTTGCGATGGAACTTGCGAATTATCACAGATACCACTGCAATTCTTGCATATAACAGAGCACTTTAATTCAGCCTTTCTGCATCCACAGGCTCTCTCACATGCGTTTTTGCATTTGCAAGTAGCAAGTTTCAACAGGGTTTCCGGAGCTGGAGGCTCGATTGTGGTGACAGGAATTAGCACATTCTTGCTTCTTTTCCATCCCCATCGTTCTGCATTTTGTTCAACTCCATACCACTGCGGAGCAAATGTTGTCGTGCTGCTGCTTCTGCCGTTGGTAGCGATGCAATATTACATTTATTTTTAGATGTTGATTTTGTGAAGCATACATATTCATAGTTATTTACCGACGTACTTTTTACGCCACTGTAACCGTACAATGCAAGAAGGAAACGTTCTCCAGCTTTAGCAATGATCTCTGGATCAGCATTTGGGTTTTTGAAAACCTGGACAAACCTCGTTTAATTCTGGTTTTTTTTCGGAATACATTAACAGATTTTGTTTTTCCTTTATTAAAGAGTGCTGATGTTGTATCACAGCCACTAAAGGCGTGCAAGAATAAGATGTCATCTTTGGCTATTTTATCTGTGATACTCTTTCTTGATTATATTTATTGCGGAATTTTTCCTTTTCCTGACCTTCAAAAGAATACGAAGATCCACATCTTCGCCGACAACTATTACGGAATCGAATGTGGATGAAATGCTGATTGCAGTATTGATTATTAGCGTATCCGTATCTTCCGTGGCTTGTTCGAACATGAAGTTCGCAGCTTCAAATCTTGTCTTCAACATTCCAATGAGCCATTTCTTATTTGCTTCGTTGCCCTGGAATTTATCTTGTGACACAGTTGGGATTATTCTCTCGTCAAAAAGTATGTCTACTGAAGCAGTTTTCCGTGAGCTTACTACATAAATTATAGGAAATTTTCTCTAGTTTAATTTATTACATAACTATTTTCATCGTAAAAGGAAAGGAGATATTATCAAAAAAAAAAAAAAACTGTTTTTAGGCGCCATTTTTCCAGAATGCCGGCGCGAGCGGCAAAAATACGAGTTGGCAAAGTTGAAACTCAGAAAGAGCGTTTCGAAATCTATAAAATCACCAATTTACAAAACTCCCGGAAAACTTTCCAGGTAACCTCTTATTTGAGCCCCAATTGGACTGGACTATAGCTACATATTCTTATACGCTCGTATGTACATATATAAATGAATTAAAACTAAAAAAATTAGTAATGAAGATATGAAGATCTTTTTTTTCTGTTTTTTTTTTTCGAATTAAAATCGGCAACGAATTTTTTTCTTCAAACGCCTAGAGACCAAAGTTAACTTGAGTTTAGATTTATATGATTTCCTTAACTAAAATTTTTTTTTAAGTGTACCCCCTAAGTTAGTTATATATTAGTAAAACTTATCATGGGCCTAGCCCGCTAGTCAAAATTAAAGTTAATGAAAAAAAGAAAACAAAAACAAAAACAAAAACTAAACGTTTTAAACTAAAAAGTGCATCATTTAATGCCAACGAAAAGAGCAAAAATATAATATTTTTAAATAAATGTGTTATAAAAATATCAAGAAAAATAAACTAAAAGCATTAATACACTTCACATAAAGTCAAAACTTCATATTTAAGTTTCCAAATTTAGTACGGAGTGTCATGCCAGTGCCTACCTAGGGATGCGCTAATACAAGCATATACATACGTATCGATACTTTATACGAAGAAATGCTAGTTCGATATACTACCGGGAATTGGTCAATAAAACAGACAAAATATTTATTATTCATCCAAATTTATTATATCGCCTTCAAAGTAGACGCCTTCCGAAATAATACCATTTTGCCAAAGAATAATCCAATCATCAAAACGCATTTTCTAGAATCAACTTCAGTTCTCGCCGCGAATTCTCTTTTATGTCTTCTATCCATGAAAACGGGTGCCTTGAAGTAGTAATTTGAGTTTTGGAAAGAGAAAAAAATCGGCCGGAGCCATATCAGATGAATACGGTGGTTGTTCGATGGTATTTGTTGAATTTTTGGTTCACAATGATGCCTTTACGCGATTGAGTTTTTGAAGAAAATTCAGGTATTTCGTTTTCTTTCATTTCATGCCCAAACATTCGTTTAAAATGGTATGAATTGATACGTGAAACACAGAAAGTTCAGCAGCTATCTTTCTCAAACTTAATGATGATTTTCAGTCAACATTGCCTTAACTCTAGCGATGTTAACTTCAGTTGAAGACGTTGATGGCCGATCAGAGCGAGGCAAATCTTTCATCACATCTCGAGCGCTTTGGAATACAATGTACCACACTCATATGCACGTGTTTTTTTGATAGTGTCGATTCACCGTAAGTCTTCTGTAACATTTTCAACGATTCGGCACACGAAATACCATTTGCAATGCAAAATTTGAGAGAAATTCTTTGTAAGACAGTTGTGCCAACTTAGCGACGAAAATTAAATTTTGACAAACCCTTTAAGCGGGCTTTTTAAATGATCAATTCCCGGTACTGTTTTTGACAGACTAGTACTATAACAGTATTCAACTTTACAAAAAATTCTGTAAAAACGAACTAGTGCAATAGACTGAAGCTTTTGCTATACGCATACGTTTAGCCATTAAGGCGATATTTGTTGCTATATTTGAGCTTCTTGTCACAAATTTGTCATATATTTTTCTCTCAAATTTGGTGCACATGCGGTAAAGCGAATTTTTCGACTTTTCATTAAATATGTGTAATAGTTAAACACAAATTTGCTTCTACGCTCTTAACTATTTACCAGAGCTCGCAAGAAGTGGTCTTCTTTTACAGGCAGTCCGAAAAAAAAACTGTTGCGAGGTGTGACATGATTTCAAAATAGAAGCGAAAAGACTTTTCAACTTTGTTTATTCTCATTGTGATCTTTGTTCAAGCAACGAGAGTTTTTTGTCACTCACTTTATGCATTTGTTCACAAAAGACAATTTGCTGCGCAAAATTTGCCGAAAGTGTCTTTTGCGCATGTATGTGTGTTACTTATATTTTAACATATGCCCTTTCTCTTTCTCCCTTCCTCTGCGATGAAATATTTAAAGCAACAACAACAACTTAACGCAACAACAACAACAAAAGACACTTTACGCTTCCACTTGACTCGTTTTGCTCAGTTGCTGATGCTCAGTCGCTGAGAGTCGAACGAAAGTGTCACCATCAAGCTATTATCGTAAAACAGCTTCGTGGTTATCGCTCATCGAGAAGCATGAAACAGAAGATTCGAAAGAATCAAAAAGAAGTGTTCTGTTGAGAGAGTGAGCGAGTCTGCTAATTTTATTCTATCTTTTCGGTGAGCAGACAGCATAGAAAAATTTGTTTGAGCATATTTTGCGAGCTCTGCTATTTACCGTTAAATGTATTATCTACACAGCTGATGATCAAGTCTTATGACCATTAACTCATTGCACATGACCAAAATGTTTTTTTTTTCTTACCTAACGTTATTTCCGCATGTAAAGTAACTTCCGTTAAAAAAAAAAAAAAAAAAAAGTGAGTTAACTGTTATATTGCGCCTAAAGAAGATGTTTTACTACAAAAATATATTTTGAAAAATGTGACGTAACAAAGTAACTCACCACTTTCTCAGCCCATGCTATGCTTTTTACAATGGCTTTCTAATGTATTTAGTATTCTCAAGTGTACATATTTGAAATTTTTGCAAATAAACACAGTATTCTTAAAAATGGTATCAAAGAGAAACTACATATGTATATAATGTAGAATAAAGTAGAGTAAAACGTTTTTACAATTTTTCCATTAGCAGTACTCATACTTACGCATAGCAACGATACTTTTGCCGACACTTTTCAAAATTTTTTTATGTCTACAAATATTGTTAAATACAGTTATCAGCGCATCCCTATAACTAACTAACTTTGTACGTACATTGGTATTTATAGTAACTTAGGCTGAACTTGCTTCAGTTGAAATTGATCTTATATGTTTGGTGATAATAATCTTCAGATCATCTAACACTTAAGTTACCAAAAGCAAACTATAAGAAAACATTGTTGGGCTCACCAAGTGATGTATTTTTAATATGAATGCTGACGTTTGCAACACAACAGTTTGAATCTTATGACACTCCTTTCATAGCCTCTACAGTATTTGTGTGAAGTGTATCTAGTATCTATATTTAATATTTGTTATAAGCCTGCTTTAATATACTTATAAAAATATATACATTTTTTTTTCCCCCAGTTTTGTTTACCTCTGTTGAAATAAATATGCAAACACATTTAGTCAAACTATATATTTTATGTTCAAACTAAAAACAAAAAACAATTATATATACATTTAGATTTATATTTGTATTAATATTACTAATTAATTTAAAAAATGAATTGAAAGAAAAACCAGAAAAGCAAAAATATGTAAGGTTTTTTCTTTATTTGTTTTGTTTTTAAAAGAACAACTACACTTTAGTGCTGCGTATGAACTTATGATGAAGCTATTACTTCTATTATTGTTATATTGTTATATTATTGATTGTGTCTTTGAAATATTATTAATTAATTTTATATATATATATATATATATATATATATATATATATATATATATATATATATATATATATATATATATATATATATATATATATATATATATATAATATACTTATGGTCAGTTTCACAGTTCATTTCCAACAGTCAGCGTTTCAAAGTGAATACTTAAACTGAGTTTAAATATTATGTTACAGTACGGCAACACTTGCTTATTAGCACGCAAGTGTTACAAAGCGTTGGTAACTCTGTCAATTTAACTAGACAAACAGACAAAATCACCAAATTTGTTTGTTTAAATGTTGACCATGAAACAAAAACCTGCTGATCAAAGCTTAACTCTAGGTTAACTCTGACTGTGGAACTGAAACTCATTCAAACAAACAACTAAAAATACTACAACACATGCAAACAAATAGTACACCAAACAAAATCATCCGAACAAAAAACGGAAAAATAGCATATTAATAATAGTTTTAATTTGTGTCAAGCAACTGAAACTCCCTCAATTAATGCAATTATTTAAAATTTAAGTAAAGCAAGTAAAAACAAAAATACAATTATTTATATTACAACAAAAGAAAAGAAAAGAAAATTAACAAGGAACTATTTATTTTTAATTGTTGAATAACAAAGAAAGTAAAATAAAAAATGCATACTTAAAGTCGATTTTGAGCAAAGAAATCATGAATTTATAATACACAAACAACAATTTATGTTGAACTGTGTAAAAAAAAAATATACATACATACCAAAAATAAAATACAAAAATATGTTTATCGTACTTAGTGTGGCAAAACAACATAAAGAAACAAAAACAAAAACAAAATCAAAAACAAAAACAAAAACAAACAAAAAATAACCAAAAAACTTGTATGAATTTAGTCACTCTAGGCTAATACGTATCTAAACTGAATTTCTTTGTTTCAAATTATTGTAAAGCAAATGCAACTCTTTCTTTGAATCTGTTGTTCCATTAAAAACTTCAATTGCAAAATTTTTTTGTTGTTGTTGTATTTTTTGTGCTTGTTCAACACTGAAATTCAATTATGGATGTATGCAATCCATAAATGAAACATCAATTTACACATACAAATATAAACAATATTATAATTAAACAATGAAAGAGTTGGCATTTGTGTGTTAATTTCTTTTTTTGCAGTGGTATTGATGTTGTACACAAGAAGCAAAATATGTTTGAAGTTGAAAAGAAAATATATTCTAACTAATGTAAATTAAAAAAAAAAAAAACAAAAAAACAAAAAATAGTAATAATAATACTAATAAATCGAAAAGAAAAGAAAAAAAAACCAAAACGCGATAATAACAACTAGTGAAAATCATGATAAATGTAATTAATATAGAACAACTTTTTTTTGCGGTAATGTTGAAGATCATAATGATTACATATGTGAATGCTAAGATTAATAATGAAGATTATGTTATACATATAGCATAAAATGTGGTATGAACAGGCATAGAGATGTTGCAAATAAAGAAAAAAAAAACAAAACAAAAAAAAAAAAACACTTGAAATGATTTATTTATATGCAGCGCGGAGTGGAACTTGTTTTTAATCGAACTGAAATTGCAGCGAACCATAAACCGAAGTATAACGGAAGTAACTGTTTCACGCGGAAATAAAGTTCAGTAAGAAAAATTGGTCATGCGTACGAGTACGTAAATCAACTATTGGTCATGCATTCATGTGCTCGCACGTATTACGGCTGTTATGCCTGTTACATACATTTGCACAAAATTAGTATAACCGTGGCCGTTGCGCGCTGTATGTATGTATGTAATTAGTAGATGGCTCCAATACAGCGAGATAATGTGGTTAGAGATTAGATGGGGCGCTTCTTCGACATATTTATTTTAAGTTTAATCTTTTTAGTAATATGTGCCACAACAAGCTAAGAAGTTTTACCTCAACCGCGCGTAAAGGTAACACAGCATACATTTTTTGTTCGATAAAATATAAAAACGTTGACCGAAATCGCGTTGACTGCAAAAACACGAACAGCGTGAACGGCGTTTTGAAGTAAACGGTGTTTTTTTAGATGTTCCATTTTCCAACATTCCAAATTGGTCAGATCTGGCAAAGCTATTGTCATTCATGCTTAGTTTGGTTTGTCAGTTTATCATGAATAGACTAACGGCAGAACAACGTTTGCAAATTGTGAAAATTTATTTCAAAAATTGTGTTTCAGTTCGTGAATGCTAGCGTACGCTACGTTTATTTTAGGCTCGACATAATCGTCCATCCGAGCGACTAATTCGATTAAAGATCGTCACATCGTTTTCGCACCACGTATAGTTTAAATGATAATACATACATGAGCAAAGACGTCATACAGTGCGCGCCGAAGAAACAGTAATGAGGTGGGCCCAAAATATCCAAACCGCCATCCCGCGCAGCAATTCGAGCTATCCTATTAATCGCATTTCCTGTATTGCGGTAATGTTAGCCTCAAAATTTGTCGAGAACATCAACCAGCTGGACATCTGCATCAGCCCTATGGAGTGACAGGACATTCCATGCAGTAATCGGTTGCAGGGGTCGTCATCAAAGGGAGTTTGTGTCCGAGGATTCCTCTGTTTTCACTGGTAAATGTGGTTTTGCGTTGGCTTGAACCAAACCCAGCGCACCAATCCCAAATTAAGGGGAATGGTTGCATTCGTCCTAACGTACATTCCATTCCCAGGAGTATGGACATATAACTTTCCACTTCTGCGAACTTCTCCATCTCCATTTCAAACACGTGTATAAAAAAATGAAAACACAAAAGAGAATTTGTCGATGCTGCCTCTTAGAACACTTTTCCCTATACGGGTATTTTTATTATTTCTGTCAACATTGAATTTTGATACGTAATAAAAACATTAAAACTAAAAAATACGAGTTATGGTGCCTTGACTCAGTCTATATTTAATGGCGCCATATTTTCGTCGGCTTCTGCTGTTTGCTGGTTGCTGGTTTAGGACTTACTTTAATTGAAGTTCTTTGCTTACTTTCTGCGGCTCCTTCAGAACGAGCTTTAGCGCCAACAACGGTGCGACTTCCTGGAGCACATTTTCCAATGCATTGCTTACCGCCAATCACGGCGGACCCTTTAGCGCTGACTGTCCCACGATTTCTTTGTGTTCCTCCTTCGATGCGATCATTTTCGTAGTCTCCAGTGCGTTCTTTAGCGCTGCTAACCATGGGGGAACCTCTAGCGTTGATAACCAAGCGACCGCGTGCATCTTTTCCAGGGCAATACTTTGAGAAAGCCTTCGTCAAACCATTTGCTTCTACCTTGTTTCGTTCAGCTGGTACTTTATTTTGCATTCCAATAGACATAGAACCGCGTTTTGCGCATAATTTAGTTTCAGGGCGCAAGCTACAAGCTTTAGCGCCTGATGTGCCTCCAGCTTTTTTAGATTCATCATTTTGGCCAAAAATTTTTCCGTGAACATAATTGGCTAAGTCTTCTATGCCTCGTACTTCTTTAATGTTAGCCTCATTGAATATATCTCTTTCTATGGCATATGCTGTTTGTTGCCCAACATAAAAAACGGAATCATCTCGGTAGTCATGCCAGTCACCCATAGGGCTCTCAAATATTGGTGCCGACGATACCTTGCCAATTACTGAGATCTCGTGTATCGAATCGGCGTTATCTACTCCGCATAAGCTACGAATAACGCTATCATGTGAACTAAGTTCGTCTCCAGCCTTTATACCCATACTGCCATACGGTTTAATTTTAAAGCCTAGCTTACCGCCAGAAGTGGCTGAGGTAACACCTTGCTCATCCATTTATTTTTTTTTTTATTTATTTATTTTTTTTTCGATATAATATAACTTATCTTGTGCCAACTTATTCACTCGAGTAAAGTTTGAAACAAAATGATTTGATTTCTATAAATATTTACTTGGCATATTAAGTTTTGATGTACATAAGCTTCTACGATTACTTTGATCGAAAATATTGGAAAAACAAGTAAACATCTCTATCTGAATGGTAGGAAAGTTTCAATACTCATCACACTTGCATAAAAAGGTCAAATTTTAACTTCCGAAACTAAACGGTTTGTTATATTTTTCACACATCGAATTATTGTCTCAGAAGCACGTGGAAGGTCATCTAGCTCTGAACGCGCACTTCGGTTTGCTGCACAGAAATAAAGTGAAATTAGAGATTTACTTATCGAAGACTGCGGCGTACATGGCAACAAACACATTGTCCGAGAGATAAGAATGTTTTCAACAGAATTTCGAAAAAGCTTAAGGCAAAAACTGGTAAAACTTATAAATGAAGCCACAAAACCCGGAAACTAATGGGCCAGACTGCAATCTGTTGAATGCCACAAAATATTTAAAGCGCCCTGCTAGGCGAATTATTCCTGTTACAGACATAAATGGAGAGTGGTGTCACATCTTCTTGCTCTTGATACATCCTACCAACTTAGCCAACCTATGTCACCAGTAACACTTTCGGAGGTTCAAGCTGAAATTAAATCAATTGATGCAAAAAATCGAAAGGATATGATGGAATAGATGCGAAAACTATAAAAGCGCTCCCAATAAAAGTGCATCTTCTGCTTGTTCCCAGCAAATGGAAATGTGCGGAAATAATACTAGTTTCAAAGCCTGGTAAACCTGAAACTGAAGTATCATCATATCGACCAATTAGTCTGCTGGGAATTTGCTCGAAGAAGTTCCACTACTCAATGGCGTTATACTTCCAAATCATCAGTTCGGATTTCGGTGAAGCCATACCGCAATTACAATGTAAGTTGACTGTTATACGGGTTACGTTGTATGTCTTTCGTTAAAATTTGCCTCGTGGTTCTTCGCAAAAAGTTAAAATTGTTGTAAACGATGCCGAATTATAGATGCCTGTTTTTTTTTTTTCGGTGACACTATCGTTTACTTCGATAAATTACTGTCCATAATTGACCCAGTTTCTAACTTTCAATCCCTACGCTTCAAATAGACTGGCTATAGTGTATCTGACGGACGACTTCACTCTGCAATATAGTTTCCTGCTCTTGTTGTTTTTGTTATCTCATACCACGTATTTTAGCTGCAATTTTAGTTTTCGCTTCCAATTTTGACTCCTTTTCATATCGTTTCGTTTCGCTTGAAGCAATGTTTGCATAAATTCTTAAGCCATCAACGGTTTTTGAGACAGCGACATTTGCGGTTTCACAACACATTCACCTTATGAATTAATTCATTCAAAGTGCTTTATGAGTATTTATTCAGACAAATTCAATTCATGAATTCAATCAATCCTCTCCAGAAAAAGTTACTAGAAATCGATTTGATGACACATCTGGCTATCACGTTTGGATACTAAGAAAACAATTAAAGCAAAGACGTAGGGTTGTTAAAATTGTGATTTGTTATGCCAATTTCCGGAGAGGATTGACTTAAAATGCTACAAGAAACCATTCAATAGTGTGGGAGATAGTCGGAATCATTGTGCTCCCTCAACCGAATATGGTATCCTTACAAAGATCTTGGGAATTGACGCGGGAACATGGTATTTTAGGTAGTCATCGATTTGTATATACCATTGCTAACCATTGCTGATTGCAGCGCCTATTACGAAAACCCATTAGAATAGGTATATACCACATTATACTTCCCAGGATTGAACAAGTGCCATATCTACACTACAATTCTTTGGGTTTAATTCCAAACTACAGGAAACCGCAATCAGTTAATGGTATATCTTCTTTTTGGTGCCATTTTCTGGAGAGGATTGGCTGGAAATGCTACAAGAAACAATCGGAGAGAATCAATGATCATTGGGCTCCCGTAGCATAAAAAGTTATCAAAAAAAAAAAAAAAAAAATGTGGAATTCAGGCGGAAAGATGGTATTTCAGGAAGCCATCGGTTTTGGATATATTTTTGTGCCAACTACTACTGATTTCATTTCCGATTCCAAAAATTTACCGGATCATCTATTTGTAATTCATCTAAATGCATTGAATGTTTAAAGACTTAGCCGATGACTCCGGGAAATAGTTTGAAAAGATTTTAATGTTATTTTACGAGTCGATAATAAATTCTACTCCAACGTTTTCAATTAAGTGCGAATTAACATTTGGAATCTGTCAAATTTTCAAATTATTACTTACAGCTAAAGCTACACCGCGTGGTGTCGCGCTGATTATTCCTTATTGGTCGCTACTTTTTACATCACGATAATGCGCCAGCTGCTGAAAGAACTACTAACTTCATTACGGTTTCTGGCAGCGAAGAAATTCACCCAGCACCAAGTTCTCCGAAACATGACACAAACTATTAAATTTGTTAACACTACTTATCGAAGTCATTGCGATTACAATTTTGTCTTTATCGAAATTATTTAGATTATATTTGTATTTATCGAATTCGTTTCGACTATTTTTGGATTTATCAAAATCATTTCGATAATTTTTGGACTTATCGAAATCATTTCGATTACTTTGTCAGAAAACAAATAACAAAAGGGAGAGGAGTGTAAATAAGCAGAAACGAAGCAAAATGTAGTTCGTATAATTGCGAAATTCACCCACATTGCAAGTGCAAGCCGAACAAAGAAGTTTTACGTACACACGCATACAGACACTGGAACAGAGAAGAACTGTAACATGTCAACAGAAACAAAATTTGGTGAAGGATTTGAGAGGCTTTGGCCCCATCCAGAATCAGAGCCGCAGCTAAGTAACTTCGGCCGCACACTACTGCAGCAATGCAAAACGCTTGAAAAGCCAATTGACACAGCTGACTCTGTGGATATCAAAGAGTTTATGAAGGCGTCATCGGATTTTCCACTTGAGGTATTTTCGTATATACAATAATACAATTGAAGAAATTGCAATTAGAATATTCTTGCATTAGTTCGGCACCAATCATTGTCGCATTGTCAGTCAGCCAAAGGATCGTCATGCGTATATACGCCAACAGATTGTCTCCGCCTATCCGGTGCTGCACGAACGTGTGCTGTCGCTCTATCTCAACTTTCTCGAACACAAATGTCAATATGGTAAGTGGAGCTCAAATGGTATTTCACAAATAGCTCACTTATGTGTATCATCGCATCATAGGCAACAAAGTGGAACTGGAGATCTACAAATCGCTCTCGCTGCCGGACTTCATCCAGCGTCTGCTAACAAAGCGTTGTGCTTCGTTTTTTGGCCAAAATGATAAATTTCTATTACTTTCACGTGAACGCGGCTGCAGTGGTTTTATGGATGTCGGTACCGAAGCGCAAAAGGCGCCGTTACTGCTGGAACGTGTCCTCGCCTACGATGAGATCAAAATATCGGCACTGTTATCTGTCTCCTCGCATACAGAGTTCATCAATAACGGCACACGTGCCAATTGTGGCGTCATTGAGCGTGACAAGTCGAGCATAGAACGTGCCGGCGTTGTGGTGGGTGTTATTGGTGCACGTTTGTCACGACGCGATGTTATGGAATTTCAAGATATTATCATCTCACGCATACAGAATACAACAGAACATGGCTATGGTGAAGCATTGCATGCAACGGCAGATACGCGCGCTAAAGATTATCGCCGCATTTGGAAGCAATTCTATGAGGAGCAAGATTTTCTGTATACAAAGGTTGACAAGAATTCTGCACGTTTTGGTCAAACAAAAAACAAAGAAGATATATTTGATAATGTGCTCATGAAGAAGCGCTTCACCATATCCTTCGACACGTTGCTGCTCGAGTGCGAGGCACGCGCTGCAGCGGCCGGTAAACAGGCCTATTTGCATGTTGTGGGCATTGGTTTAGGCGTATGGCGTGTTGCACCGCACCAGGAAGAGATCTTTCTGGCCACATTTGAGCAGCGTCTAAAACATTTAATGACACATTTGACACATATCGATTGTGTGCATTTCTCATGGTTTACGCTCGAGTCATGTGGTGAACTTAAGCACAATGCTGTACTCAAGTCGGAGACACATCCCAGTGGCGGCATACGCATATTTATTTCAAAACGCAATCCGGCAGATAAGTTGGTTAGTATCTATTTGCAATAAATTAAGCTTAAGTTCATATTTACTAATCATACTTTTTTTTCGCGAATTCTCACTCATGCAGCGTGTACCTGAATGCAGTCCCGGCGAGCTGCTGCTTGTCGTCTCCTATCCCTGGGATGGTAATGCGTTGCCCGGCAATGAATTTTGGATGGTACGTAAACTATTGCATATACAAATTTGCTCCCGCCGATTTTTTATATTTTTTTTTCTCTCAAAAATTGAGATTTTATTGTGACGTTGGTGTTGATGGTTAATCGGACTTAAACCATGACTTTCTGCGTTTGATATTGTCGTAGCGAATGATTTTTTCGTTGCCAGTGATAAATCGATACAAACATTCTTTCATTATCTTCGTTCACAGCTTTCATTAGCTGTTCACAGGTGAACAAAACGTCTCTCCGTTTCAACTATTAAGACGCTCAATATCATTGCATCTGGATCATTCCCAGGTCTATCAGGCGTTTTGAAATTGACTATTAAGTCACTCCAATTGATATTGTCAACTCTGCTTGACGTTGATACGAGTCTTCATTAAGCAACAATGCCTGTAATTCTTCATATTCGAAATTTTTCGCTCTGTCGGTCTTTCATTCTTGAGCGTCGAAACCATTTATGACACGTTCTTTTACTCATAGCGGCCTCACCGTAAGTGTCGTAGAACATTCGATGCAGTTGCAGATTTTTTCCGCAAATGACGAGTAGTTGACTTATAAACTGATATACGGTTATATTTAAAAGATGCCCAAAAGTACATTTTGAGTACTACACACCGCTTATGCCATCTATAGTAAAACGGCGGGAGCAAAGTTGTAAACCTAGTAATACATCAGTTTTTAAATCGAATTATTTATATATTAATTATTCTCCTTATATTTCTCCCTATCCAGAAAATGCTAAAATCAACCGGCGACTCTGCAACTGCTTGCAGCACATTAATCACTGAGCTGCACAATCCACACATTAATTCTAAATTTGTCTGCGGCAACAATTTACATATTGTCTCCGAGAAGTATGGATTGCTACACATTGCCGAATATGCTAAAAATATTTTGAATTCAGATTAATTTTCTATAACATTCTCAACTCCAATATTTTTTATACAACTTTCTATTGAAATTTTTTTTTTTATTGTGTTTGTTTTTTTGTGTACCTGCAATTATCTTTTGTACATATTTATACATAATGTGCAATATTTATCAAAATGTAGTCCAAATTATACAATTAGATGTCGTAAAGCATCTTAGCAAAAAAAAAATTCCATATTTTTATACATATCACTGTTAACGGGGTAGTCCACGCAAGTGTGGAGCTATGCGCTGGACATGTACCACCTCAATCGCAAGGTGAATCCCAGCGAGAGCGTTGTCGGCTGGTGGGTCGCCGGCAATGATGTGACCAATTACAGCTCCGTCATACACGAATATTATGCGCGTGAATGCAATAATCCGGTGCATCTCACCGTCGATACTTCGTTGCAGACCGGACGCATGGGTGTGCGTGCTTACATCAATATACAACTGGGCGTGCCGGCTGGAAAAACCAGCTGCATGTTTACACCCATTCCCGTTGAGCTGACTAGCTATGAACTGGAGATGTTTCCGGAGGCAGAAGACATTGAGCGTTTCGGCACCACATCGGCCGATGACAGTATCGCCAATGCTTGATCTGGCACAGATTTCGGAGGCTTCAACTAAACTGCAAACATTGTTGAATTTATTTTGAAATATGTCGAAGATGTTACTGCGCATAAAGTTCAGCCGGATAATGCCGTCAGACGTCAGCTACTTGATTTAGTACACTCTGTGCCACACATAACGCACGCACAGTTTACGACGACTTTCAATACCAATGTACGCGATCTATTGATGGCCATCTGCCACTGTCCCAGCTTATTAAGACACAATTGCAATTGAACGAGAAGTTGACCTTCCTGCCGACAAATTAAGCGTGGGTGGAGTGTAGCGGGAAACGTGCCGAAATAAATTCTGTGTGGAGTCTGCATTTTAAGCTGTATTTGTTATCAAAAGTCGGAGTTTTTTTTTTTTTTTTTTTGATATATGATTGTGGAACTGTATTTTATATTTGATTGTAATAAGAAAAAACAAAAAAAAAAAAAAAAGAAAAGAAATGCTGGGGCACCATTCACACGTAGTGTTAATGATATAACGTAACGCACATTAAAGGTGGAATCGTAGATAGCACAAAGTATATAAATTGTTGATCAGTCGTTCTAGCTATGTCCGTCTGGATGCTGTTGCGCATTTTTTGAGGACCAACTTTTATGCTATCCAGTTGTAAATTGTCATTTAGATTTATTTTTATTGCAGTCAAATAGAGTATCAATATTGACCGGCTGCAGCCATATTTTGGGGTAGCCCCCATACAAACGCCCCGCCCTCTATTAACTTTTTGTAAAAAAAACTTTTATTGTAGTCAATACCAACTTAATAATTGATATGATAGCTTCTTTTGGACAGACGCTTCACATATACATTAATGGGTGTGACACCCTCACTTGTTGTGGTATCTCCCATACAAACTCCCACGAAAAGCTTCTTTATTAAACTAAATATAAATTTGAAATTCGATGTGGTCGCTTTTTATGGACAACTGCTTAACATACATAAGTTAATGTGCGTGTCCCGCCCATACTTTGGGGTAGCTCCCATACAAAACCCATTTTTTTTTCGTATGAAAACTTTTTAATTATGTCAATATCAGCTTAACATTCGATGTGGTGGTTTCTTATGAACGGCTTCTTTACATACATATATAAATGGGCGTGCCCTGCACACTTTTTGAGATAGCGTGGTATCTAATGGTAAAATTTCATGCTCTTTCGACTTCCGATGTGAAACATTGTGGTTTGTGGTGATGTTTTAGCGGAAAAACACTACTTACATCTCGACTATAAAGTGAAAAACCATATATAGACCACCGATATAGTTTTTAATGATATGTTTAAAGACAGCTCTATATAAATTATCCTTACAAAGAAAAAATTCAACAATTCAATGAACTTCAATTTAAAAAAAAAGAACAAAAAATTAAGTCTCTAGAATGCTTGGTTTGCTTGGCAATGCGCGATGGAAACGATCTTACGGAATTGTCCCTATTCAAGTCCCGAGGAGTGTATGTCCATATACTTCGTGCAATGCGCTGTCGTCTATTAAGAATAACATGGATTTACTATTCCTCTTCTTCAAATAACTGCACTAACTTATGTGGTCTCAGTCAATAGCATTTATTTGCATTAAGAATTTAAAGTGATACGAATTTATGCTAGCTCAGAGTCAATACGTGTGACTCTGTTCCACAGCTATCGCCGTGATATATCGACTAATTCTCTGATGAATCGATGAGGACGACTTTAAATTTCAAACTAACTTTTTTCACAAGATCGTATGATTTAACACCAATGGATTACGTTTAGCGTTACTTGAAATCGCTACTTTACAGCAAATGGTTCCAAAACTTTTGATGACCTCTAAGCCAACATCGGAACAGACTTTACTGGCATGCCAGTCGAAATGTGACACAGGGTCATTGAAAATTGAAGCAATATATTGTTTAAATATTATATGGCATACACTTATTCGTCAAATAAAGGTTTAATTTCAAAGTTAGAACATACTTAATGTTAGACCCGATGCATATACAAGTGTATGTCGATAGTATCTAGTAGTAGATTGTATCTACAAGATACATTTATATAAATTATTAGCTCTAGGTTTGAAGTTAAACTAAAGCTTTCTAAGCTTAACGTCTGGGGAAATTTCAAATTCAGTATTTTTAGGCAATTCCCAGTAAAGAAAAAAAACCCAGTAGGACATTTATTTTCGACCAGATCGTTTTAGTTGCTATAATGAATACCAATTTATGCCAATTCCAAAGTCATCAGCTCGAGACCTTAGTTGTTAGGTCATCAGCTCTGTAGCGTTCGTGTGGTTTAAATATGAACTATATTTACACCAACAATTAATCAGTTTATTAGTTTGTGCATGAACTAGTGATGAATAGGTTATTCGAGATTCGAACCGAAAAAATGGGGAAATTTGTCAATTTGTTTGTAATTTAATAGTGGTTTAATTGCTCGCTAACTTGAGTTTTTGCAAAAAACATTTGTGGTTTCGTATCAAATTTGTTCAAACGAATTTTTATACCCTGTACCCATAGGGTAACAGAGTATATTAAGTTGTGCAACAGTATGCAACAGGCACGATGTACATATATACACATTCTTGATCAGCAACGAAAGGCGAGTCAATATAGACATGTCCGTCCGACCGTCTGTTTGAACGAAACGAACTCGGGATTTAATTTTCCATGATTTATAGAAATAATTGGTTCTGCAAGATCAAAATATCTCGTAGAAGATGAGATTGATTAGTTTTATTTTCAAATCGGTGATGTGAGCGAAAGCGCTAACGAAAATAACAGTGGCTTCGACGAATATCACCCGGAATTTTTTCGTTTTGTTTAGTGGACCATCCGAGCGAGAGACTGAAAGCGACGAAGAAGAAGAACAGGTTGGAGATTTCGTTGAGAGACAGCATATGCCATCTCCTTCCGCTTTTAGTGGCCAACCATGTCAGTGGAATATCATAAATTTACAGACAGCTGTGACCGTGTACACCAAACCACATCTCTTCGACATCAAAGATGGATTCATGCTCTTCTTTACGCCGGCAATTGAAACAATTATTATGAAATGTAACGGCGACAGCAACGCTCGACTGACAAATTCAATCCATACGAGTGCTTTGGGAATGCTGATCCGAATGGTTTAAACATTTTTAAGATTCTTGCTACTGTGTGACGAAAGATGTACACATGCTCGTCTTCCATGGTCGATGTTCGTTCCATGTCCGTACATGCAGTTACAGCCTAAGATGTACGGTATAAAATTCTGGGTTTATATATGCCTAGACAAAGCATTTGGTGAACGGCCGGAAAAAAAACCAAGGGGCTTGCGTTTTTCTTTTCGCTCTCTCACTGGCCAAGCCATACAGAAACCAGAAACCTGCGAAACAGCTCTTCGCGTTTGTCCCAACAGCAGCGTACTGCGGGCAGTGACAGCGACACCATACACATCTAACGTACGTTTTCCGGCGAAGAGAGCAAAGCACATTCGCGTCTAGTTTCTAGGAAATCTGTACAGTTTTAAAAAATTAAGCTTGAAATGCCGAATTTGGCTTATCTTCCGTCAAACCCTATAAAAAATATTCTATGTAGGCACAGATCGGGCCACTTTAAGAAGAAGTTACATGCAAACGTGCCTCATGGAAGAATGCTTCAGATAAATATCAAGTGGCGTGTCACGTCCACTTTTAGGGGTAACTTACTGCCCAATTTTTTAATTTTACATTGAAACTTTCTTATTACGGGAAATATTAACATAAAATTGAATATAGTAACTTCTTATGGACGAACGCGTCACGTATAGGGAAATTGGTGCATTTCCACCTTTTTAGGGGCAGCCCCATGCAAACCCACCACCCACTTTTATAATTTTTCATGAAAAACTTTATCATGTACTTAGTTTTGAGATTTGTTTGAGATGTTTATAAAGCTAGAAATGCCAAAATTGCTCAATCTTAGGTCAATCCTAATAAAAAAGCTTACATAGGTCCTTATTGGAACGTAATAAAGAGTAGCCCAAATACAAATCTGTCGCAATTTTTGAGTTTTTTAATGAAAATTTTTGATTTTGTTGTTCATTAACCCACAAACTCAAATTTTGGTGTATTCATTTGGAATAAGAAAATCTCACATTGGTGTATATCAGATCACTAAAGGGGGCAGCCCCCATACTAATCTGCTTCCGTTTTTAAGTTTTTGTATGCAATTTTTGTTGTTGTTAACTAAGCGAGAAACGCCAAATTAAGTGTCAGATCGCACGTAGGAAGACGCTATATACTTCCGCAAACTTGGAACTACCAAGTTTAGGGATGTCATCACTGATCTGGTCATGCCAACGTAAAAGCTAGGTTCTTTCGTAAACATTCGGGGTTCCTCCGGTTTACCAGTCCAGTGCAGCTGCTGAAATTTTATGCGCTAGACTATGTCAACCTCATCACACAGCTTATACAGCTCGTGATTCATACGGGTCCAAAACTCGACGCCAACTTTAAGAGAACCAAAAATCGTACGAAAAGTATTTCTCTCGAATATTCCCAAAGATGCTTCAGCACCATACAGTAGAACCGGAATTATCAGCGTTTTACCAAATTACTACTTACGTACCTCGAGAGAAGACTCTACTTCTAATTTGCTTGCTGAGGCAAAATTGGTATTGATTAGTAATTCTACGCGTGATTCTTCGTCTGGTCTCCAGACTGACGTTGTTGTTGCTGTTCCCAGGTAGATAAAGTTTTCTACAACATTGAAGTGGAAATTCTAAATACTCATAGACCGTTTTCGTCTTGTCCTCATTTAACGTTCCGAGAATGCCTTGCTAACTAGCCGTAGTATCAATTCATTATGGAAGATAGTGACTTTTCTACATATATTCATTGGTGTAGGATGTACTCCATTAGGAGATTAAAAAACTCGCACGATAAACTATCACTCTGCCTGAAATGTCACGAGGTATCAAAGGGCTCGGATATATGTGTTCCTGTTCTGATGACGCTTTCTGTGTATGAACTTCATCATGAAAACACGAACGATCTTTGCTGGTATACCAAGTGCAGATAGGATAGGGCGTTAAAGTACTTCGTTCTTATATCGGTGTGTCGAAAACGGCCCTATAAGCGGCAAATAAGTGGTGTGTGACTTTGTTGTACGCACAGGTATTCTCCATGATTTGGTGTGATTTGGTGTGATTTGGAGTAGAATGTAAATTTAGTCACTGGTCGACTTCTTTGGTCTGAAGCCACACTGATACTGTACTATCAGTGTAGCCGTTTACACCGTACGCGGAGCAGAATTTTATATCTACAATAATTTAAAGGAATAATTTATTCCATGGTAGTTCGTGAAGGCAGAGGAGTCTCCTTTCTTGCAGATATGACAAAGAACATTGAAATTCACATCGTTTTGCGTTCATCGGGCCAACTTATACAAGATAAGAGTTGGTGCATATGCCTTACCAACTCTTAGCTACCGGTCTTGAATAACTCAGCTGACTCGGAATCTGCAGTTTTGTTATTCTTCAGCTGTTTGTTTTTTTTTTCTTTTTATTACAGAGTTGATCTCGTTCTCGTTCTGTATTTACAAGAAAGTCATCATTAACTGGTGGTTCTAGAAATACTACAATATCGGCAGCATTGTGAGAGAAGTGACTTCTACATAGACTCAGTCATACTTGTGCATCCGTAACCAGCCTTGTATTTTTATAATTACAGAAAGAAACTCCTTGCTTAAAAACTTTAAGTGAGCTGAGAATGTCTGACTTCGTCTTAGTGCAACGTGTTTTTGTCATTTTTTTTTTTTCATTTATTCGCTGTACCCATAGAGTAAATAGTATTTTTAGGCGTGACATCTCGAATAGTGTAAGAGATACGTGTAGATAGACTTTTTAGATAGACTACATCAAATGAAAGTTCCAACCGAACCATAATTTTCTTTGTTTGAAAACTTTTCGCTTTTGTTAATAATCAAACAGAAACACAGAATGAAATAGTCCACCTGCATAGCTCAAAAAAACAAACACAGCCCCATAGTCTACGTATAGAGTATCCCAAAGACCACACTTGACTTCAGCATTATTTTTTGTTACTTGCTGAAAGTATATTTTTTATAACTGAAAACTAATGAAGTTTTGAAGTTGGTAATACTAAAAATTATAATCCCTTATTGATTTTTCTTCAGAATATATAGTCGGACAGAACTATAAAATGTGCATGAATTTAATTTTATTGGCATATGAACAAAGATTTTGCTTGAATGCAAACATTCTCTGACCTAGACATATAAAATTAGAAAATTATGCAAAATAAAATAAATCTTTTGAGTTACTCAAATATAATTGCTATTAAATTTATTGAACCAAAGCGGCACCATACTTCAAATGTGAATACCACCTCTCTACACTTTCTCGTACGAGAATACTATATTCAATATTTTGAAATGTTGATATGCATGCCTAATTGAAATTATTGAAAAATCTGGCAACAAAGCATGGGAAACGAGGGAATCGAGGGAATCGAGGGAATCGAGGGAATCGAGGGAATCGTGCGAACCGAGGCAACAAGAGTACAATTGAATACATATTTCAAAAACAAATAAACACTCAATTATTTTCAACAAATTTATTTGTTTTGCGATTAAAGTGGCACAAACCGATAGAAAAACACACAGGCAGACGTAGAGGCAACATGAACTGATGGATGTTTGTACTATACGAGTGTATATATGTACGTACGGGTAGCATGAATGAAATGCACATAGAGTTAGATATACACAGATACTCAAATACTAAGATTCTTTACCACTGCAAAATGCTAGCGGCATACAAATCTGACGAAATTTTATTTTATTGTTGCTTTGGAACTCTATTTCAACCACAGCGGCCAACTTAAGCCATTTTTCCAGAAACTCCCTCTACCAACATTTCAACGCCTTACACATTTTCAATTGTCGATTTCGAAAGAAAAGAACAAGAAACGTGAAACGTTTCATTCGGTAGAACCGAAGTTTTAATACATTTTACAAGCATCTAAGTTTTTGATTATTTGATGCATTCATTCTATTTTTAAGTTGTTTAGCTAAAAAAATGAGAAAGTCCTACCTGCGAAGTACAAAAACTGGGCGGTTGGTCTGTATGCGAAGTGCCTCTTAAAGTGGTGAGAATATACCCATTAAGCTTGCATCCATTAGAACCATTAGAATATTGTAATAAAAAAATGTTTCATACAAAAAAACGAAATGCGTATGGTAGAAATGTATTGGGCTATCCATAAACTAGAAGAACCACACGCAGTAACCACATCCATCCATTAGAAGCCAATTCAAGTTTATATTGACTGTAATAAAAAAGTTACCCTCAAAAAACATAATAATTTATGGTGGGTTTGTGTGGGGCTACTCCTTAAAGTGTGGGGAGTGCGCCCAATAATATATGCGTTTCTATCCATAAGAAGCCATCGTAGCGAAATTCAAAACGACTTTGACTGTAAAAAAAGGTTTACCTTACAAAAACCAAAGAGGGGAGGCTGGGTTTCTATAGGGGCTGCACCTAAAAGTGATAGAATGACCTCCATTAATACGATGGCTGCTATCTATATTTCGGCTGCTATTTTATATGGCAACACTAATGTCAAAAGCTAAAATCTGGCAACACCATAATAAAGTTTGACATTTTTTTTGCAGAAACGTACTCACAAAGTTTTGATGTACAATTGCTATTTGTTTTGTTTACAGTAAGTTAAGAAAAGCAATTTGGCCAAAAAATGGAAATTTCATGAGAAGGTTTTCGTTGAATTATTTTTCACAACTTTCGACGTGGATTATCTCAACAGAATGTGTCAATGAACTCAGTTCTTTGTATGGCGATAAAGCACCATCAAAAACCACAGTATTTCGCTGGTATAGTGAATTCAATCGCGGTCGCAGTTCGGTCGCAGACGAATTCCGTGCAGGTCGTCGGTTGTTGTGCCCAAAAACATCGATGCAGTGCGTGAACTGATAATGCAAGATCGTTGTATGTGACATATCGTGAGATAGAGGCATACTTGCACATTAGTTCCACTTCAAAACATTCGATTTTGCATGAACACTTAGCTGTAAAAAAACTTTGGTCTCGTTGGATACCCCATAATTTGTCAATCGCTCAAAAAAAGGCTCGCGTCGTTCGGTGTAAGAAAATGATTAAAAAGTTCGACCGTGGTGCTTCAAAAGACGTGTATAAAATCGTGACAGGATATATGCATGAATATATGCATATGAGACGGAAACAAAACAGCAATCGACAGTGTGGGTATTCCAAGACGAGCCAAATCCAACAAAAGTTGTTCGTGAAGGAAAAGAAAGAAAAGCAATTGATCGCCTGTTTCTTCGGCCGAATGGGTCATGTGGCCACTGTTCCGCTTGAGCAACGTAGGACGGTCAATTCTGAGTGGTACACGACCATTTGTTTGGCGGAAGTCTTCGGAGAAATTCGTAAAACCAACCGCCAAAGACGAATCATTCTGCATCATGACAATGCGAGCTCTCACACATCTCGTTAAACAAGTACATTTTTGAGCAGTCAAAACATCGAATTATTGACTCATCCTCCGTACAGTCCTGATTTGACACCCAATAACTTCTTCTTGTTCCCGAGTATCAAAGCTAAACTGCGTGGTCAACGATTTACGAGCGCCGAAGAAGCAGTTGAAGCGTTCAAAAACCATGTTTTGGAATGCCACAAGAGGAATGGAAAAACCACTATGACAAATGGTTTGAACGAATGCAAAAGTGTATTGATCATCAAGTGGAATATTTTGAAAAACAATAAAGCCATTTTCATTTAAAAATGTTTGTTATTTTTTTGTTATTCCTGAAATATAAATAGAACCCTTCGTATTTATGTAAGGGTTCCGTCGATTAGAAACCTTCATATGAAAATTCAAGTTGATATTGACTGTAATAAAAAAAGTTTACCATACATAAAGCAAAAAGTTGTTGGTGGGTTTGTATGGGGTCAGATCACGCCTAGGTTTCCAATTATTACAAGCCATAACGAAATTCAAATTCAAATGACTGTAATAAGAAAGCTTTCCTTCCAAAAACCGAAGAGTGCATGACGACTTTCAGTGGGGCTACTCCCAAAAGTGGGGGATCGTGCCCAATAATATACATGTGAAGGCTTACGTTCATTAGAAGTCACTATATTGAAATGATCAAAATGATGTTAACTGCAATAAAAAATGTTTTTCTTACAAAAAACGAAAAGTGGATGGTGGATTTGTGTGGGGATCAACTCTTAAAACTCTTAAGATATGGATACTAATAACATATATGTGATGCTTCCGTCCATTAGGAGCCGCGATAACGAAATTTAAGTTAATATTGATTGTAATAAAATTATTACTTACAAAAACCGAAAATTGGATGGTGTGTTTGTATGGAGGCTATTGAATTGGGAGAAGTATAAGAAGAAGTATAAGAAGTCTCCGTAATCGACATCCGATCGATATCTTAATAACTGAGAAACTAGATTTGATTTACGCCAGGTTGACCGACTGTGCCCCGACTCACAGCCTAGGAGGTGGTCCAAGCGTGCGCAATTACTAAAATAAAGAAAATAGAAGTTGCTAAAAGAAATTTACAAATTTATTGAATAGTGATTTGTTAGTACAGAGTTTTTTACATACCTTGTGTAAGGAAGAGTTATAAGAAAAATAAGGCGAAAACTTATTGTAGATAGAACAAAGAGCTCGGAGTGAATTATTGTGCGCGTAATTTGTCATACAAAAAGGCAATTTTATCGGCACGAGGTGGCGAGTTGGCCGAACATTTAGTACATTTAGCCTGAAGTAAGTAGGAAGAATCAATGTCCCCAATAAGAATTTTATGAAGAAAATCTACTGAGAGCGTAGAATGGCGTGACAAGTGGGTTGGGAGATCAATTAATTTTAACCTATCATGATAGGGTGGAAGATTTATAGCGGGATCCCAATTGAGACTCCTAAGAGCAAACAGAAGAAACTGTTTTTGGACTGACTCAATACGATCCTCGTGAATAGCATAATATGTGTGCCAAATACAGGAGCCAAATTCTAAAATCGGACGAACAAGGGAAGTATATAGGAGTTTAGTTGTATAAGGGTCATTAAATTCCTTGGACCAACGCTTAACAAAGCCAAGGATACCTTTTGCTTTATTTAATATTGAACAAATATGATTATTATAAATACGTTTAGGTTCAATAAGGATACCTAGGTCATTAAAAGAAAACACTCTACCGAGGGTAATGTTATTTAAAGAATACGTCACTATAAATGGGTTTCTGCGATGAAACGTCATACATTTGCATTTTGAGAAATTTAGATTTAGAAAATTTAGACGACACCATGTATGTATGTAGCGAGTTTAAGTCAGCCTGCAATAAACTGTGCATCTGCATACATTAGTGTATGTAGGGCATGCTTAATAGACAAAGGAAGCTCATTAATAAAAATGTTGAACAATATTGGACCTATGTGACTCCCTTGGGGAACACCAGAAGAAACAAATATTGTTTTAGAAAAACAATTGTTAAATAAAACGTTTTGTCTTCTATCGAATAAGTATGGCTCACAATCCAAGTAACAAGAGACGTAGGAATCCCTATTGCTTTTAATTTGAATAAAAGCTGCTTATGACACACACTATCAAAAGCTTTACTGAAGTCTGTATAAATGACATCAGTTTGGCAACCCGACTCAAAACCATTATTTAGAAAAGTGGAATATTCTAAAAGATTAGTTGTAATAGATTTTCCTTTAACAAAACCATGTTGTGAAGAACTGACAACAGACTTTAATGACTGTTGCAATTGGTCACAAATGATTTTTTCAAAGAGCTTTGGAATAGCACACAGCTTAGCAATACCTCTATAATTCGATACATCAGACTTGCTAGCCTTTTTATGTAAAGGTATAATAAAGGACTCTTTCCAAAGAGATGGAAATTTACATAGCTTTCTGGATAGGTTGAAAAGAATTGATAAAGGAAAACAAATGGAGCTAGAACAATGTTTTAGTATGCAACTGGGAATATTATCCGGGCCAGGTAGGAAAGAGAATTTAATTGATAAAAGACATGTTAATATATTTTGTATGTATATAGCGGGAGGAGATATAAAGTCATAGTTTGGAAAAAGTCGGCAAACAAATCTGATATAGGGGAATCAGAAGATGCAACTGCACCATTAAGAAATAATTGCGAAGGATACGCTGAAGTACTACGTTTCGTATTAACGAAATTGCAGAACGATTTTGGATTGTGGATTGGATTGTTTCGTTTAACTTTTATTGAATAATTAGCATAACACCTTTTATTTAATGCATTAAAATCAGAACGTGCGACACAATATTTACTCAATTCAGTATTAGAGCCACTACGGCAAAGGCTACGTGAAAACGAAGGCTGTCTTTTTTCAGAGACTGGGAGAGTAGTGAATGGAATGCATCTGTCGAAATAACTGAGAATGGTGGAATAAAGCAAAATATTCGTTGCCAATTCAATATCTGAGCAGCGCTCGAGATCAGACCAATCAGTATAGAAAAGTAAGTGATTTAACTTAACATAGTAAGTTTTTCTAAAACATCTGACACGTCGAAGAGATTTATTTATGTCATGACTTATGATTTATTTATGTCATGATGTCAACGACAAATCAAGTCAAGCTGAAAAGAGACTTCCAAAGTTGGTTGGTGATTATGTTCAGGCATTGTAATATGAGGATTCCTATTAATAAATACACCACAATCAGTATCAACAAAAAAAAAGATCAAGACGTTTTCCAGAGTTGTTGCGAACATTATTGCACTGTTGAGTGGACAATTCAAAAAAACTAGCAAGAAACTCATTCTTTACCGCTGGAATCAGCATAGAGGTATCAATCAAATTTGACCATCTTATATTAGATAGATTAAAATCACCTAAAACAATAAGATGGTCTTTTTCATATAAAAGAGTAGCGATGTATGAGATCGCAGTGGCATGCTGACAGTAGATCCTTATTTCCAAAGAAGGTGGAATGTATGAGCAAGTAATGTATATGTTAAAACCACGAAAAAAAGTTTTAACACATATAAATTCAATGTTCTGATTTATACCAATTTCCTCAGACAACAGAGACGATTTGACTGATATTAGAACACCACCACCAGAGCGATTGGCACCATCTTTCTCTAAATGTAACAAAATTATCATTGAATAACTCAGTATTGAGTATGTATGGTTGAAGCCAAGTTTCACTAAAGACAATTATGTCAGCAGTAAAAGAAAAAGTATTAAGATAAACATTACTAAGCTTAGTTTTTAACCCTCTCACATTTTGTTAATGAATTAGGAAAGAAGTAGAGCTTAGTTTTTGGCACAGTGGGCAACGTTTACTTTTATAGACGTACTCACTCATGCACAACAATACCAGCAGGCCAGAAATTGGGAGATAGAATGGTATCGAAAATAGACACAGGAACAATTACTTTAAAAGAGCAGATCGAACGCGAGTAGGAGAAGTTAAATTTAGAAAGAGATATGATTCAGATATGATTTAATATTATCTTCAGTACTATCAGAAGCAAGACGTGTTAGAAATACAGATTTACGCGGGGCAACAACGGTCAGGATATTATCTTTTTTAGAAGATTTATTTTGTGTAGAAGATGGACCAGCAGAGACACTAGTTATAGCTTCTACAACAGAATCAGTTGCCAGTTGAGGCACAACAGTGCAGTCATCAACTACTACCAGAGGGTTGGAGTAAGCACTAGTTGACGCTTCGAAGTTGAGATCGGGCGTCATTTTATTGGTGTCAATTTCCCTTGGCACCAATGTTGACTTCACAGAAGGTTCTAAAGACGGTGCGACAGAAACCGTAGAATCTTCTGATTTTTTATCAAACGGTGTTAAAAATACTGGGGCCATAATTGGAACATTTGGTGTTGCAGGTTCATCCTGTGAAACACCTATGCGCGAAGTCTTTGACTTCGGAGAATTTCTTTTTTTTCTGTTTTCGTTTAGGAGAAGCATTTAGACATTTAAAATCATTGAACGATTTTTAAAGTTGCTGAAACTTGGCGTTCACGATTTTTAAACAGCGTTTATAATCATGAATACTTATACTTAATGGATGCGTTACAAACTCTGCAACCAATTTGTGAATACTATTTACACTTTGTGTGAAGCGACAACAGCATCCATACAATTCATATACTCGTATACATTTATTCAACAGTTCGTTGAATGGTTCTTTGGCTCATTTTGGGCAACATTTTGATTCCAGTTCTGGTTCTGATTTTTCTGATTTGATTTTCTCTTTTGTGTTTTTCAAATAAACAAACAAATCGGCAAATGAAAATTGAGAAATATTTGAAATTTTTGTGTTCAGCGTTCGTTTTTTTTTTTTTTTTTTTTTGTTTTTTGCTTCTTTTTTTTCAAAATTGTTCGTTTTTATTTTTCGGAAAATATTTAATTGATTGCATTCATGGCAAAATTGAAATTGGATTTTGTATTGAAAGACATGTCCGCAACACAACACACAACACAACGGAACGCAATACGAATACAAAACGATAACAAATGAAATTATAGTATTGCCATGTATCCACAGCTGGCCGATGCATACTTAAATGCATGCATACACGAGTATTTACAATATGTATCTATGCGCTACATAAGTATCTGCCTCAGTCAATGTCAGTCATCTACATACGAGTATGCATGTCGTGTTTAAGATTGTACACGTTTGGCAAGTGACGTGTAAGTCTGGGATTATATGGAAATCACGAAATCGTTTTGCTTAGTGATATTATAGGTTTGCATTTCTCTTTAATACCCTGCACACAGATTATATATGGACACACCCACTTTTATATTAAACAAATAAACGTAAGTATCACGACTTTGAAGTACCCTACCAACTTACTCATGTAAACATATTCGTATGCAGACTCCGCACATCATGTAGATTGCTGGTATAGCAGGCAGAATGGTGACTAGCACTGCTTAGTTATATTAAAAATTGGGAATGAGTTAAATTGACGCATTATAGGCGTGGCATTCACATTCACATTCACATTCACATTTTTTTTTTCTAAATTTCACCTGCATCTGTTCTAGGCGAATTTAAAATCAAAGTTTGCTGCCTCTACCTTTTATTGTGTTCAAGATTTCGATGTTCATACCAGACGAACAAATAATCGTGATTTTATCGACTTAACTTTTTATACTTAGATGTGAAACATGCATTTGACAGAGTGTAGTACGCCGGTTTGTTCTATAAGTATCTTAGTACTTTTCTAGGATGCAAACTTTTCAGTTGCTTCTTTCTAATAAAGTATTTACCTAGCATCTGGAGCATCTGCTTCTAGCTACAGCTTCACATTGAGCAATAATATGAGGATGGGTCTCCTCTTCGTGGTCACAAAATCTACATTCGGCTTTGTTTTGTATTCGCAAAACATGAAAAATGTTTCTTTAGTCTACAGTGGCCTGTTAACAGTCCTGTTAGTATTCTTAGTTGATTTCTACCTAGTTGGAGCATGATTTTCGATCTGCTCGGGTTGTAACCCCTTAGAAGTAACTTTGCTTGTCCCAGAGTGTTGTTATTTAAATATATTCGTCTTACTTACGGATTACTTCCGATATAGCATGCCTTCTAATGCCACAACAGAGCTCAGGTGCTCATTCCCTGGAATATTGTTGTGACCCAGTAGCCACAGCAGAGAAACTCAGTTGTGTTCACCGAGTTCTTCGAATAGGTAATTTGCTTCCAGCACTAGCTTTGTCTTATACCATTCAAAGCATCGTACAACGTTTTAAAGGGGCCTCATCATTGAAGAGTGCAAAGTATCTTTAACTGACCGCGAACGCAGCCAAATAATTAGAAAGGTGAAGGTCAACCCGAAAATTTTCTCAAACCAGATAGGAGCTGAGATCAAGCAGGAGTTTGACAAGGATATTCATCCAATAACGGTCCACAGGGCCCTGCAAGACGCAAATTTCAACTGTGTTGCTAGACGCAAGCCACTTATTACAAAAGTGAACAAACAGGCCGCCAAAGGGTTTGGAGAAAGCCCAACACAGAATTCCAAAAGGAAAACATTGCTTCATCTGTAAAGCTTGGTGGTGGTGGAGGAGTGCTCGTTTGGGGCTGTTTGTCTGCTGGAGGTGTCGGTGAGCTGGAATTCATTGATGGAATAATGGACAAAAAGAAATACTTGGACATCCTCCAGAGAAATATTAAAAAAAGTGCAAAGAAATTGAATTTGACAGCCACATTCAGCTTCCAGCACGACAATGAGCCAAAACACACAGCTCATGATGTTCATATGTGGCTCGCACATTATGTGAAACACACATTGCCGCATCTACCTCAATCTCCAGACAAGGATAGGCCCCATTTGTGGATAGGCGCGTGAAGAAGCGCTTAATAACAACACAAGTCCAACTGAAGGAGGCATTGGTCGAAGAATGGCACAACATTCGTCCAGAAGTAAACCAAAAATTGGTTTCTTCAATGCCGAGGCGCTTGGAATGTGTTATTAAACAAAAGGGCTTGTCAACTAAACATTAATTTCCTTATAAAACATTAATTGCTGAACAATTTTTAATTTTTTTACTGAGGTGTGCCAATAATTTGGTTCAAAAAATGTTTGTACTTTTTTTGGTTTTTTAATTTTAAGCAAATAATTTTAAGACATATTATAATGAAATAAAATGAATTCAGTTAAAAATTATTTATTCTATTTAATTACATTTTTATTCCAATCAAATATCACCGTATTGCAGGTAGAAAAATGGTCTCAAACTGTAACATGCTTGCTGTGCCGATAATTAAGTTTGTCAGTGTATTATATATTTTACGGAGTCTACCACGTCTTCTTTTGCCTGTTACATACATTTGCACAAAATTAGTGTATCCTTTTACTTTATACTGGCTATAACATTGACATTATTGTACTATGATTGGGGCAAATCGGTGCTTATTCCAAAGTATTTCTGTATTCGTTTCTTATTCTAACACCATAGTGCCAGTATCCAGTACGGTTCTTTGATTTTATTTTATTTCGTTAAAAGGTTCCGGTTTTAAAAAAATTTAATATATCGGTTTCGGTTTCGGTTTCGTTTTCGTTTCTCAATTTGAATCGGTTAATTTTGGTTAACGGTTAAAGGTTAAAAAAATAAATAAATAAAACATTAGGTTTGAGGTCTATAGCTGCTTAAGGATTTCAAATTTAGTGTAAATGGTATTAGAGTTTCGGTTCTACCGAAGCAAAGTTATTTTCAAAGCATACAAAAGCAATTGTGCAATATATTTCGAAGTTGTAATCTAATGGCAATCTTGTTTTTTATTTTAATATTAATAAAAAAATATGTATATTAATAGTTTCTGTAAAGTCCGCACAGCCTGGAAGTATCGTATGCAGAGAACTCCTTTTATATAACACTTACCTCAATTGCATCACTTCTACTTGATTACAAACGATTTTTAACGTAAAAATTCTTAAAATCTGTTAAGCTTTTCTATTTTGTTTATTCCCATTTAATAAAATATAATAATGAAATAATTTGCATCTGTTTCATGTATCATGAACGCTTCCGGATGAAAATATATGTACGATACATTTGTTACTTGAATCAAATCCGGCGGTTAAATATTGAGTTAATGATATTAATGTTGTCTTCATTGATTATTTCATTTGGAAACACAAATTTTTGCATTCTGATTAATAGTCTGCGTGTGCTACAACAGCTGCTACACCAGACCACATCCTCAAAGATCGCCTCCTGGATTTCAGTGTAGATAATTTGTTTGACATGCATCCACTTTGTTATTGCTCTGCGTTTATAGACCTAACTGTCATAGCATAGTTTTCCACAAGGGCATTTAGGTAGTTGCCTCAAAGATTCTCTCAACAACCAGGGCAGTGGTGTGGTGTCGGAGTAGTGCTCTGAAGCGGTCCGAGCAGCTAGTAGCCAAAGTGGCGTTACTGATATTGGTATAATGACCGGGGTGTCGTCTTCAACCGCATCGAATGGATTGCTGCAGATATCAAGTTCCTCGACGTGCATATCATTGAAGATGTATGGCATCGATATCAAAGTATTGTTTGCAACGTGCAGAATAGCCAGGCTGCTCATGTTCCGTATTCCAATAGGCAGTGTCTTATTGTTGTTCAAATTAAGCTTGACTAGCTTGACATTTTTCCTCAATAATGATGGGAAGCTGCATAATTGATTACACTTAAGGCTGAGCTCGTTAAGTGTATTGCCTAAAACGGCGCCCATTAACCATTCAAATTTGTTTAAACACCCGAGTTCGTTTCCGCACAAATCCAAACTCGCAAGTGGAAGTAGTCCGATCTCGGTTGGCAACTTAGCCAAATATGTAAAGTTTAATGTTAACGATGTGAGATTATTTAAAGTGTAGTTTTCGAACTTGTAGTAACGTATTTTCTGCGGTTTTGCCTGCATTGCGGCAGATTTTTTGAAAATTAATACTGAGTTTTGTCAACAAACTCCTAGTTTAATGACAAATATTTGTATCAGGTTATGTTGGGGTTTGCGCAGCAAGCATCGGAGACCATATAAAGTATATATCGTTCATGATAAGTGTGACAAGACGACTTGATCTAGAAATGTCCGTCTTTATGTATGTCGGGGAGACTAGAGAAGTCTTAAATTCACAGTATAAACTCTCTAATTAATTGAAATTTCATAACTCGCCACTCTTCTACCTCAGTGGTACACAATTCAGTTCGCTTTTTTTTTTGAAATATTTGTTAAAATTGTTTTGTAATATAGCTTCTAGAAAACAAAATTTGAGACAAACTAAAGGCAACTACAAAAAAAAAAAAAATAATAATACATGTGCAGTGTATAATATAGGCCTAGCACCTCGACTATACTTACTTACTTACTTACTTAGGTGCCTTTAGAACCGGTCACTGGATACCGGTCAAGACCGCACGTAGTAAAGCGCACCATTCGGTGTAGATTAATGCGCGACGGCGTCATTCATCTGAAGCTTCTTCAGATCATCATAGACCTTATCTTACCATCTTAAGCTGAGACTTCCTCTCTGATGCCGTTCACCCTTCAAGTACAGGTTTCCGTCGTAAGCCTATAGTACTATAATTTTATGCGCTAGACTATACCAACCAGCATCATACAGCTTATACGGCTGGTTCATGGTTCATACGGGTCTTAAACTCTACCCCAACTCTACTACTACAACTACAACTGTATCCGTTGATGTCAGGGTCCATGCTTCTGCCCCATACAGCAGTGCCGGAATATCAGTGTATTATAGATTTACATCTTCGTACTTCGAGAGGGCTCTACTTCTTATTTGCTGACACCAAGTATTTCGTCTTGTTCTCGTTTACCGCTAGGCCCATGATGTGTGACTATGTCTCAATCTCGAAGAACGCCCTGCTAACTCGCCGTTCGTTCGTGGCGATGATGTCAGTGTCATCAGCATACGCGAGTAGCATCACTTCCTTTTGGAAGATCATGCCCGACCGTACTACGTATGTGCATTGGCGTATGATGTACTCCATCAAGAGATGCAAAAAGTCGCACTTTAAAGCATCACTCCGCCTGAAACCTCTCTTAGTAGCAAAGGGTTATTTCCTACTCTGACGACAATTGTGTGTATAATGGACATTCGCCGTTCGAAGTCTGTACAGAAAATAATTGAAATAAGTAAATTGTATTTACCGATCGATATTATGAATATAAATAAATGAAATGAAACTGCCTCAAGGTTATTTTTACATTGATAATATTTTTAACATATATTTCTCAAAGCCAAGGTAAAATAATAACAACTTTTCGTTACACAAAAAAAAATGTTTCAGCCGCAGATACTTAGCTACAAGTTCTCATTTGTCGGTTCATCCGAACGTCTGTGTGAGCGAACCGAACTCCGAGACTGTCTATGTTGGCATCAGGTCTCTTTGATGACTGTATGTAAATAAAATGCTTCTTTCTGATATTTACTTGGAGATTTTATAGCTAATCCTTTCTAAAAAGAACTCATAGCGGTTTCCATCAGTATTGTTTGAGTTCCAAAGATTTGTCGTGAATTTATGTCAATTAATCAAACCTTGGAAGGACATTGTGGGAAATATATATGTGTAATGGATTTTAAAAAGCTGCTCTGCCATCGGAAATAGTATCCACTAAAATGCAATATATACATAACTGATGACTACCTGTAATACCATCTTTCAGCCTCCATTCATAAGATTTATGACATAACACTTTTTCTGTTACGGGACTGATTGGGACTAACAATGATTCTCTCCGATTGCTACTTGTAGCAGTTCTAGTCACTCCAATTCAAAAAATGGCACCAAAAAGAGAATATGCCAATTGCTGATTGCTGATTGCGATGTCCTGTAATATGAAACTAGTCGCAAAGAATTGTAGTGAAGATATGCAGGGAAGCACAATGTGAGATATGCATGTTCCTATGGGTTTTTGGAATGGGCGCAGCAATCAGCAATAGTTGGCACGAGAATATATACAAACTGATGACTATTCTGTTACAACAGCCAAAAGATTCCGACTATTTCCCACACTCTCGAATAGTTTCTTGTAAAATTTTAAGCCAATCATCTACCGAAAATGTTATTTCAGGTAGAAAGGGTTGACTACAAAAAGCTTATAAGCTGTTCCAGCACATGTGAGCTCATGCTCACGAGCAAGAACCGAAATGTGTGTGTTTCAAACTCTGATATAAGAAATTTTCAAATATGCTATTAATATATAGTTTTTACTAATTACTTGATTTTAAACTAATTAATATAGATTTCTTATTATATTCTGAAAAGTAATTTGACATACTCTGCATAACAAAATTTGAACACGCTGACCTCTTTTAAAATGCCGCATTTTCACGGTTAGAAACAATCAAACAGACAGAAGAGCTTTCAGACACACTAACATGAAGCGCATTCATAGCATTCAAAGCTAAGCATTCATTCATTCATTCATTCATTCATTCATTCATTCATTCATAAATTCATAACATTCAATCAAACAGAAATTAAAAATTGACTAGCTTCGAATGAATTAGAATGAATGTGAATTTTGCATACTCATTCATTCCATTCACATTCATTGGAAGAAAGTGCACTTCCATTCATACGAGTATTATATTCACTTTTATGTGAATGTACCGTTAGCCGTTTTGGCCACATTCATGTATTGCTCTACTATGTACTGCTTAAGTTTTTGTCTCCAAAATGTAAGCAACTACTCGTAAGAGACAACATTTATGCTCATTTCTTCCGTATATATATTTAACTTTAAAAGCCAAAAACAAAAAATTAACCTTATTTCAATACTATACAAATACTTATGTTGAACATAGTCAGATGCACGGCAGCGTACTAAGCAAGTACTACATAATCGTACACTTTTGGAATACTTAGTCAGGCTGATTTATGGTTTTGTGCAAAAACTACAAATCAAAAAAACGAAAGTTTTAAAGTTTTCGAAAATAAAAAGTAAATTTTAACTACTACACACGAGCATCAAAAAATCAAATGCCACGCATTAAGAGTGAATTTCCCGCCTGGAAGTTGAAACATTTTCATTTCGTTGTGGATAATTTTCTCTTCGTTGTGGAAAATTCCCTCCGTGTTAGGCGAGTATAAAAGCGGCAGGCTATTTATATACTTTCATCAGTAGAACTTTCATCAGTTCAACGGCAAACGGCGTACGGAAACATTGTCGAGAACAGCGCGTGCAGCGCGGCACCATTTTGTTGTCCTTTCGTTGTTGATTTCGTCGTCGTGGTCGAAGGTCGTGAAAGAAGTTGTTAAATCCTTTCGTAAAATACATGTAACGGTGAACGCTTTCCGCGAGATTTCCAAAAGCTAACTAAGCTCAAGATATAGCTCTGTGATTTTTTATGGTGGGTTCTTTTTTTCTTTTTTTCTTTTTTTTCTTCCATATTACGGTTTTTTCTATCCATTTTGTATTGTTGTCCTTGCTCAAATATTTACAAAGAAACGCGAGTGTAACCAATAAAACTATGTAGAAAATTCAAGTGAATTTTTTTGATGTAGTTTTAAAATTTTTTTCTAAAAACTGTTTATGATATCCAAACACAATGTTTTTTTTTTTTCGTGAACTTAAGAATACAAAAATTTCACAGTTGCCTAAAGTGTTTAGAAAATGCATCTTTCTTTTTTTTTAAAGCTAAAGTATATCTATTAAGTCTAAATATTTATGTTCGCAGCGGTTTTTGAGTTTCTATTCGATTATTTTTTCTCTGCATGTTCAAACAAATGAATTAAAAATTTGGTGTTCCATTTAATCAAATAAAAACAAGAAAAAAACTTAAATTCGGTTGAACCGAAGCTCTAATACCATTCAATCGAAATTTTCCCTAAAGGTGGGGGTTTAAATAGAAGCTACCGTAAAAAGTGGGTGGTACACGCCCATTAGTAGATGTGTATGAAGCGATGTAGTAGATGTGTAAGATGCCGCCATATCGAAATTCAAGTTGATATTGACGTTTTCCATACAAATGCATAAAAGTGAACTGCGGGTTTATATGGGACTATTTCAAAAAGTGGGCGGGACACACTCATTTGTATATGTATATGAAGCGGTTGTCCATTAAAATCCACAAAATCAAATTGCAAGCTAATATTGATTTAAATGCAGAATGTTTTCATAAAAACACACAAAATTACACGGTGGGTTAGTATGGGGGTTACCCAAAAATGTGGGCGGGCTACGCCCGTTAGTCTATGTATAATACGCGGCTGACCATAAAAAAGCATTTCAACCTAATACTGACTTTAATAAAGAAGTTGTCATACAAAAAGTCAAAAGTGGGCAGTAGGTGTGTATGGGGGCTACCCCAAATAGTGGGCGTATCCCAACCATTAATGTATATGTTAAGCAACATTCCACTAAAAGTTACCATATCAATTAATAAGTTGATATTGACTACAAGAAAATAGTTTTTCATACAAAAAGTCAGAAGTGGGCGCTACCCCAAAAAGTGGGCGTGGCGTATAACTCTTGATACTCTATTAAACTGCAATAAAAAGAATTGTATGCACAAAATTTAAACTGGATAGCATAAAAATTTTGGGCTCCAAAAATGTGCAACAGCATACAGACGGACAGACAGACGGACATGGCTAGATCGACTCATCTCATCGAGCTAATCAAGAATATATATATATACTATATGGGGTCTACGATGCCTCCTTTAAAAACCAAACCAAGTAACGAAAGATTATTTTCAATAGCCAAAACTTCTGAAATCAATTTTGTGACGAAAAATTTACATATATTTTTCATTTGTATTGTTGAGATTGCTTACAATGTGTAATTAAAGGTTCGTCTTGTTGCAATTTTTGTTTACGAATATCTTTGCCCGTTTAATTGGAATCATCTTCTCGTAAATCAAACACGAACGTTCAATTACACATTACAATCAATCCCAACAATACAAATGAAAAATATAAACCTTTCGTCACAAAATTAATATCAGAAATTTTGGTAATTTTGGAAATTGCAAATAAGCTGTTTTCATTTGGTTTTCACCTCGTCAAGAGACTTTTCTATTTGATACAAGTCATTTTAATGGAACAGATAAATGAAGTGTTTGGCTAGAACTGTAAATGAAACCTGTACATTGTTTAAAACTTCATATATGAATCATAGATTTGTAAGGTGCTATATTCTTTAATGGTCTGTTCTGAGCATATAAGTGACATTAGTTCAAAATAAAACCAAAAAAGAATAAATTTTCATACAAAAACTTGAAAATGTGACCAAGTTTATATGGGGGCTTCCCCATACTCGTAAAGTGAATTTTGATATAAAAAAAAAACAAAATTATTTCAAAATAAAAACAAAAAGTTTTCATACAAAAACTTAAAAATGGGGCCAGGTTTGTATGGGGTTTGGCATTTTGTTTCTAAACAATTTATCTGAAGAGAGAAAAATTGAAGTCTAATTATACATACTAGAAGTCTCCACCACTTATAGTCGCCGAGATATTTTTGTTAACTCTGACTATCGAACGGACAGATGGACAGATCTATACTTTATGGAGTCTACCACGCCGCATTCTAGATGTCATATACATACATTGATATTACATACTAGATACAAATCTATGAATACATACGAAAAGATACAACAGAAACAAAGAATATAACTGGTTTATGTAGATACATACTGCATATAACAGATGCATATAACATATACATACAGCTATTAGCATTTTGTGCAAATAGCTAAAATATTGCACAAACTGATATTTATGATGCTATATCACGGCTCACGGAGTTTTCTCAGAGAAGCTAAATATATCAAAATTTGCCATATCTCACAACGTTTTATCACTCGAAATATGAGCACGAAATTTTGGACTCAATTTTCGGCAAATCAGCAAAAAATATATTTTTCAATATTTATTTTGATCAATATTTAAGTAGCGATCATCAGTAGTGATCATCTAAGAATTCACTCGAAAGTTATTGAAAAGAGTTTGCCAACGACATATTACATGATAAAAAATATTGATATCTAAGCTTTTTTGGCTTTTCACGAAAAAATAATTTTAAGAGAAAAAGTTTCATAGTTCTTAAGTTTGCGTATCAAACCAACAAACAAACAAACTAGACCAATATTCGATGAACGTTTCATACAGCAAAGTGACGATTATGATTGGGCACCGTGGTCTTTAACAACTTCTCTCTTCTTTTCTGTACTGATATCTCAAGGAAAATCTGTATGCGAATTGGCAAGAGACCCTAGGACAACATTTGCTGAGAAATGGCCGCTATTCCCAGAGAAATGTTGGAAAAAGTGTTGAAAAACGCGCCGAAAAAAGATTAAATCGTTGCGGGGCCGCTTAAGGTGGACATTTGACCGATGTCAACTTCCACAGATGATCAAACAAATTGTACAGAACCAAATAAAGTGCCCCCAAAACAAAATGAAGTTTTTATGTGGTTTTTTTTTTTTTTTTTTGTTTTCAAAGTTATTTATGAAAAAAAATATGTAACCACGAAAACCACTAACTCGTCAAAATTTTGAAAAATTCTTTTGTACGAGTTGACTGATTTCCTTGATTATGGTTTCCATGGATCCGTCTCGGTGTCAAGAATAAATAGAAATATGTAAAAACTGATAGTTCCTCTATTTCAGACTGTAGTGATCCGTTTTTATATGTTTTAACAATTTCTGAATTTACGTTTGAAGACCTTTTTATTGGTGTATATACTGATTGGACTTATCAGTAAAAGCTTCGTTATTGCACGTTTAATATAGTGCTCATGCTGCAGCCACTTTAAGGTGGGCTTTCGGCACTTACGTGGACTACCGTCCACATCCGTACTATGTCACAGCCACACAAATAAACTATAAATTTTGTAATACATAGAATAGTATAAATATTATTTTTTCGATTTCACTTTGTGATATTATTATAAAAAAATATCTTTATGTACTATTTCGGAACTCCACACAGTCAAATGATGCAATAAAATAAAAAATAATCATATAATATGTTATAGTATATTGCTTTGATAATCGCATTAGTTCTTTTACATTTGATATTTAGTTTAGAAAATTGCTTGGCAGTGCGCTACTGAGCTATATAAACTGCTCTTAGCTCTAATGTTTGAATAGAGATTTGAGACAGATTTATTGAAAATATTCATAAGTAATTTATAAAGTGTAAGGAGCATAAAGTCTTCCGTTTTATGAATATGAAATATACAATTTCTGAAATAGTTGTAAACATTTGCAAAAGGAGTTATATGAATTATGATCAAAAAGTACCAGGAAATTGTCAATAAATCGAAACGGTTTATTAATTACTTTGTCTCCTACAAAGAAATTCCCATTAGATGAAATACGCATATTCTGACCAACGCTTTTACCAATCTTAGTCCAATCTTAGTTTTCTATTTTCTATATAATCGCGTCAAAACTCTTTTCGCAGAGTGGTAACTTCAGTCATGGTAGCGGGGAAAAACTCACACGAGACCATGTGATAATAACGTTGTTTCTGGTCAAATTGTTCCGTACAAGCTGAGATATCTGCAAAAAAATAAGCAATCTCGGCAAGGCCATGCTACGATTAAAACTCATCTTAAGTCTAAATTGTTTTACATAATGCTCTGCATCGATATGAATGAGAACCAAAATTCGGATGGTATCTCACTGACGATTATCAAGCATATTTTGTTTTACTTTTTCTGAACGTTTTGATTAGTCAAAGCGGTGAATAGACGCCCAGAACATATCAACACATCAACCACTGTGATCCGATTTGAACTCTGTACCGAATGCGAATAGTTTATGCATTGCCGATTCTCCGTAGGCTATCTTTAAAATTTTGAAACCACATGAAATTTTCTTGGCCATACACATTTTACACACTCACCAAACTAAACTAAACTAAACTACTACTTCGGTGTAAAACGAAATCACACGAAATTTCAAATTGCATACTTAGCAGATTTAACGAAACATAAAAACCTAAATGTGGGTGGTAAGTTCGTATAGGGCTATCCTTAAAAGTGGGCTTCAAATTTCAAGTTGGCTATTTTCAAAGTGGTTAGAAGGAATACCTCTTTAAATGTTCTTATACGCTTACTTACTTACTTAGATGGCTCTACAACCGTCTATCGGTCAAGGATGCACGTAGGAAAGCGCACCATTTGGTGTAGTTTAGTTCACGCCGGCGCCAGTCGCTGGCAATCCGGCATGCCATCTTAAGCAATTGGTGGTTCTAGAAATACTTCTTTATCGGCGGTTTTGTTCGCTTCATCGCCCCCAAGTAATCATCTGTAATTAGACTTCCATTATTTTCCTTACAAAAATAAAAAATCTAAACTCCGGCCTTAAAACCTTCTGTCAGACGCTTGACCTTCGGTTACAACTTTCGAGCTTCATTTCTATCACATAACTCTCTGCTCAATGTTCTCAAGCTCACGCTTTTCTTGTTCCTTTTGTTTGCATTTGACAGAACTCGCGAAACAGTTGGGAGAGTCTGACTGAAAAGGCTTTGGCGGTCTGTTGGGCCAAAGATTCCTTTTTTGTTGCCAATTTTGGCGTTAAAATCGCCAAGCACGATTTTTACATCGCGATTGGGGCAGCGCTCGTAGAGACGTTCAAGCCACTCGTTGTTATATGCTGGGTATAATTTACTGAAGCACGTCGACTTTAGCGATTTTTTTTTTTTAATTTCAAAGTATGGCAAGTGTGCAGGGTATTTCGAAGTCGTGATGTAGCGAGAGCTGGAATTTTCATTTTCTCAATAGTTATAAGAAATACATGTGTTTTAAGAGTTTTCTGTAAAGTCCGCACAGCCTGAAAGTATCGCATGTAGAGAACTCCTTTTATATAACACTTACCTCAATTGCATCACTTCTACTTGATTACAAACGATTTTTAACGTAAAAATTCTTAAAATCTATTAAGCTTTTCTATTTTGTTTATTCCCATTTAATAAAATATAATAATGAAATAATGTGCATGTGTTTCATGTGTCATGAACGCTACCGGGTGAAAATATATGTACGATACATTTGTTACTTGAATCAAATCCGGCGGTTAAATATTGAGTTAGTGATATTAATGTTGTCTTCATTGATTATTTCATTTGGAAACACAAATTTTTGCATTCTGATTAATAGTCTGCGTGTGCTACAACAGCTGCTACACCAGACCACATCCTCAAAGATCGCCTCCTGGATTTCAGTGTAGATAATTTGTTTGACATGCATCCACTTTGTTATTGCTCTGCGTTTATAGACCTAACTGTCATAGCATAGTTTTCCACAAGGGCATTTAGGTAGTTGCCTCAAATATTCTCTCAACAACCAGGGCAGTGGTGTGGTGTCGGAGTACTGCTCTGAAGCGGTCCGAGCAGCTAGTAGCCAAAGTGGCGTTACTGATATTGGTATAATGACCGGGGTGTCGTCTTCAACCGCATCGAATGGATTGCTGCAGATATCAAGTTCCTCGACGTGCATATCATTAAAGATGTATGGCATCGATATCAAAGTATTCCAATAGGCAGTGTCCTCAGCTTATTGTTGTTCAAATTAAGCTTGACTAGCTTGACATTTTTCATCAATAATGATGGGAAGCTGCATAATTGATTACACTTAAGGCTGAGCTCGTTAAGTGTATTGCCTAAAACGACGCTCATGAACCATAGAACTAATTAAAAATGAAAACATACACACGAAATTTCAAATCGTTTTGTAAAGCATAAACATGATAGGCGGGTTTGTACAGAGGCTACTCCAAAAAGTGTGCGGGACACGCCCATTAGTATATTTATGTGAAGCGGCTGTCCATAAGAAGTAACCATATTCAATTTCATGCTGATATTGATCTAAACAAATAAGTTTTCGCTACAATAGGTCAAAAGTGGGAGTGTGGTTTTTATGTGGGCTACTTCAAAAGCCGGGGATAACACCCATTGTGAAGCGTCCGGCCATAAGAAGCCACCATGTCCATTTTTAAGTTAATATTAACTGCAATGACAATGTTTTTCATACAAAAAGTCAAATGTGGGCGGGTGGTTTGTATGAGCGTGGCATGTCAATATGAATACTCCATTTGACTGCAATAAAAATATCTGGATGCTGTATTACAGCTGAATATGTTAAAAATTTATCCCTTAAAAATGCGCAACAACATGCAGGCAGTGTCGAGCTGATCAAGTATATATCTATATATTTATAAATAGGTAAGTGCAGAACGGTGACACACTTTTAACCACTGCTTGATTTTTTGTTTTTTTTTTTTTTTTTGAAAGGTTGTGGAGACGTGCAGCGATGAATGTATCTGTCGTCTATGGGCGGCTATGATTTAGCAGGGCTGTCGCCAAGAAGAGCACCCAAAGTATTTCTGCATTTATCTGCTTTGTACTGAGCGATATTTTATGCGAATCTTTCTGAGTCATAATTTGTACAGTGTGCCAAAATACAACACCAATTCAACGTAACTAATTCCAATTTTTGTTTCTCTTTAGATGCTAAAAAGCAGCCGACTTCGGCATGTTCGTTCATATGAGTATGAACACACGAAGGTGTTCGTCCCACTGGGGCTATGGCTGGTCTGAGGCGAAAGCATTTTCCGTGACACTCCTGTATTACTTTTTTTATTGGTCACTTTTAAGACAAAAGGTCGAGTTTTGACCACTGGGAAAACTCTAGTATACTTTATTGGGTCTACGATGACTTTTTTAAAGCGTTATAAATTTTCGGACAAACAGATAAGGTGTGAATGGCATATCATGTAAGAGCTATACTCAAAGTGATTGACTACATTGTACTCTGCCATATTGTGTTCGTAGTTGGTCTCGAGTTGCTTTCAAAATTTAATATCTACAAACAATATGGTAGTTGTCTAGTTGCCTAGGAACCTAGGAATTCCCCATATCCGATTTCAAATTGATATCGATAGGAGACAGACGTACGGATGTAGCTAGTTCGATAGGTCTCTTCGAGCTGATCAAGAATATATAAGCTTCATGGGGTCTCCGAAGGTTTCTTCATTTCACAATTCGTATGAAAAGTATAAAACTTACAAACCGAATATATTTTGTTTACCATTACGCTAAAACGGTTCTGATTAATGAAATTTGAAGACTCACTTGAGGTAGTCCCATACAAACGCGCAGCTCTCTTTCAAGCATTTGTATGAAAAACGTTAATTTCAACCTGAAATTCGATATGGTGGCTTCTTATAGATAGTCGCTTCATACACATCTGCTAGTGGGCGTGTACCTCCTACCCTACTTATAAATATTGTTTATGTAGTGGAAAAATATAAATATTGATAAAAGCAAAGGGTTTACCATTAAGACAGTCGGAACTTTAACTTTAGGGAAAAATATTTTGGTTAGTTTTTTTCAAACTTTGTCACAGAACTAATATGCCTACTATGTATGCTAAATGTAAAGAGTATAATACGATAATCGAGGAAACACAGAAAATAAATCAGGAAAAACTACCGCAAATCGTTAAAGACATAATTCTTTTTTGCTGATGACATTAGGTAAGTAAGATAAAGAGACACTGTGTGTGTGTGTGAGTCTGTGTGTGTGTGAGTGTGTGTGAGTGTGTGTGAGTGTGTGTGTGTTTCGGTTTCGGTTTCTGTGCGTCTTCTGATGGTACTTGAGTTTCGCTTGCTTCACTTCCGCTTCCGGTCACCATTTTATTTTTCCATTTTATCCAACCACTTTTGCTGCTGGTAGTGCCACTAAGCGATTTTCAATGCTACCCACTTCCCTGCAACACGTCCTGCTCTGCATGTCCTATATAAGTATATATATATATATATACATATATATGTTTTTCACGCTTTTCACGCATCATATCATCGCGTCATTATTCAAACATTAAACACTGTTTTTTACGCTGCGGGTTTTCAAAGATGAATTTTCCCTTTCAACGTTTCATGGTAGTCAAAGCGCCGTGGCGCCATTTCCGCTATAAAACCAACTCAACTGGATGCGGATTTATGTCTGCAATTCGGTTGCTTTGGAATTTTCTTTTTGCCTGCTGTACAAACGTTCATTTAAGTATTGCGAAAATTCCACAAAATCCTTTGGCAGTGACCACCGTACAGCATATTTTATTTTCTCTGTGAGTAATATTTAAGTTTTTTAAATATTTGATTGAAAACATATGCAAAACTCGGTGACAGTTCAGTTTTTATGTTTGTATTCTAACTAAATTCATTCAATTTAATGCAGCCGTGTATTATTTTGTTGAACTTATTATAGTAGAGTCCATAGAGTCAGAGTTTTAATTTAATTGAAGTTGCCAATGTGCTTAGCAATTAGTGCACTATATCATATTTCCAATTAGATTAAAAGCAAATGTCATATTTGTAGACTAATAAATTTCCATAAATATGATTAATTACGTTAGGTTAAATATGTTTACATGCAGAATACGCCACATTATTATATTATTCGGCCATTAGAGCGCATAGAAAGATGTAAATAAGGAAATGGACAAATCAAATTCATCTTTTTCATGCAAAATACCAAATCTTTTGGATTTTGCAGTTTATTTTGGAATACCACGACATCATCTGGAAATTTCTTACAACTATGACCTAAGTTCAGACCATTCGCCAATTATAATTACATATGGCACTGCTCTTCCAGCACTATCAAATAAATATAAAATTGTCACATCTAGGGCAGATATTTTAGCATTTCAAGATTGGATAGATGCGAAACTAAATACTAATATATCTCTCAAAACTGGTTTAGAAGTGGATACGGCTGTGGAATCATTTACAAACATTATACATGAAGCAGGTCTGTTGTGTACTGCACCAGCCAAAAGTGCTACAGCGAATACTGTTTTTATATCAGCTGAGCTTAGGAACTTTATAAATAATAAGCGCAAGCTCCGGAAAAATTGGCAAACCAGTAGATGTCCAGCAGATAAAACTAGGTACAATACAGCATCATTCCAACTTAAAAAACGCTTGCACGAAGTAAGAAATGAAGCAACTGCAGAGTTTTTCAAAAGTCTGAATCCTAACACCAAAGACTATGAATACAGCCTTTGGAGAGCTACCAAATATTTAAAACGACCTGCAAAACGAAATGATGCTATACGTAATCATAATGGAGAATGGTGTAAAACCGCCAAAGCTAAGGTTGAGGCATTTGCACAACATTTACACTCAACATTTCAACCAAATTCAAATCTTGCGCCTGAAGATACTGAAATAATAGAGTTTCTGGATGTACCTTGTCAAATGTGTGCATGCCAATTCGTAGAATTACTGTGTCTGAAATCAAAGAAGAATTCGCAAAACTGAATCAAAAAAGGTCACCAGGCTATGATAAAATAGACGGAAGAGTTACGAAAATGCTCTCTCAAAAGTGTATTCAATTTTTAGCACTAATTTACAATGCGATTTTGAGGCTGGATCACTTTCCTACACAATGGAAATGTGCGGAGGTGAAAATGATTCCAAAACCAAACAAGCCTGAAAATATTCTCTCGTCCTACCGTCCTATTAGCTTGCTGTTGACATTCTCCAAAGTATTCGAAAGAATACTTATGAGTAGATTGTTACCAATTTTGGATGAATACAATATAATACCGGAACATCAGTTTGGGTTTAGGAGAGGTCATGGGACTCTAGAGCAATGTCATTGTATAGTGGATATAATTACAAGTGGATTCGAGAAGAAACTGTATTCTGCGGCAGTATTTCTTGATATACAACAAACATTTGACCGAGTGTGGCATCCAGGCATGTTATATAAAATGAAAATTTATCCTCTTATTGAAATCGTATCTAAGCAATCGACACTTTTATGTTCAAATGGAAGGAAAAGCATCGAAACTATATAGTATCCATGCTGGTGTCCCACAGGGCAATGTTCTGGGACCTGTCCTTTACACAATATTCACTGCCGATCTTCCTGTCGTCAGTGATGTTCAAGTAGCCACTTATGCTGATGATACAGCTATAATTGCATCTAAAGACACTGCGGCAGAAGTATCTCAAGATATTCAAAATTAAATAGTTGAAATAGAGCGATGGCTTAAGAAATGGAAAATAAAGGTTAATACTGAGAAGTCGAAACATATCACATTTGCTCTGAGAAGAGGAGATTGTCCGTCAGTATTTTTAAATAATTCACAAATTCCTCCTAGTTACTCCGCAAATTATCTTGGACTCGATATAAATCGGAGAGTAACTTGGAAAAGTCATATTAAAGGCAAGACAAAGAAACTCAACATAAAAACAAAAAAAAATGTATTGGCTGCTTGGGAGAAAATCGCAGCTTAGTTTGGAGAACAAAGTTCGGCTTTACAAGGCTATTTTAAAGCCTGTGTGGACATATGCTATCCAATTATGGGGAACTGCAAACCAATCAAATATTGAAATTCTTCAACGATATCAGTCCAAAACGCTTAGACTTATTGTTGACGCCCCCTGGTTTGCGGCTAATGACCAAATTCACAAAGATTTAAATATTCTATACATAAAAGATGAAATACGTAGAATAAGCACAAGGTATGTTGAGAGACTACATGATCATTTAAATGCTTTGGCAATAGGCCTACTAGATAATAGCGATACAACTTGAAGACGAAAGAAATTATGTGTTAGATTTACCTTTTAGAGATTAAATTTTGTATATATTGTAAATAAACTCTTAATTATAGAATTTTGAATATAATAGCTGTTCTCACTGGAGTACAGCTATTTCTGTTATATTATGAACTTTTAACTAATTTACTTATTGTCTTATTGATAGATTGTAAATTAATAATAATAAAAAAAAAAAAATCTTTTTCATTGTGTGTATACAGCGGTGCTAAAAAACAACAACACCATTTCCTCTGTGGCTTATTCCTATTACGTCACTCATTTTGACTTTTTTGTTGTTATTTATTAGCACATTGAGTGAGCTGAGAGAGGTAAATAGTGTTATATGGTTTTTACATAGACGCAATATTTATAGGAAAAAAATTACATTCGACCACATTCGATACATCATGATTCCGAGGGGAGTCGAAAAATGTTATAGTTGTAATAAGAAGTTGCAGTAAGTATCATCAGAGATAAGTTTCTGTATAAATAAAACTCCTAGCAAATAGCTTCGTTTTTCCAGTATGCGAAACTTAATTAAGATCAGACGACAGGAATACGGTTTCAAATTAACATTTAGATTCCAGCCCAAATTACGCAAAGCAAAAAGAAGAAATTGTTTCTAAACAGATTCTAAATGAGCTTATATGAACCATATATGGCGGATTCCAAACAGGAGAGGCATACTCAACTGTTGGGCGGACCAATGAAGTGCACAACAATTTAGTGATATGTGGATCATTAAACTGTTTCGATCAACGTTTAACGAAACCAATCCACTTCAATGCCTTATCATGATCCATAATCGAGAGAACCCGTTCTAGGAGATAATTATCAATAAGATATATGGATAATATAGGGATTCTACGACAAAAAGTCATTAGTTTGCACTTAGAGCAATTTAGAACTAGATCATTATGTTAACATTAGCAATAAAGCGCATTGAAGTCGGTTTGCAGTTTATTATGCCCAATTGAACCATTGTAACTCAAGCATAACTAAACATCATCAGCATGTATCAAAATGTGACAGTAGAATAGAACATCTGGGAGATCAGTAATAAACAGTATGAACAGTAAGGGTCCACGATGACTACCTTGTGGTACTCCTGAAAGAACTTCAATTTTGATTCGACATAGTGCTGACAAACAGTACGCGTTTTGTACAAGATACCAAATAGGATGAAATCCATTTTACCAAAGTTGAGGGAAAACCTTAACAGTTTGTAGAACAAAAGTTTAAATAACATCCGTTTGCAAACTATTAACAAAACCTTGGACCTAAGGACGTAAGTTCTAATAAATTAGTTGAAACTGATCTATTTTAAGGAAACCATGCTGAGCTGAAGTGAAAAGTGATTTAGCTGAAAATTTAAGTTGTTCCGCAATGACTTTTTCAAAAAGTTTAAGAATTGCACATAACTTGGCAATAACTCTATAGTTGGATACACTCTATACTCTATAGTTAGATTAGACTCCTTCCAAATTGTACCATAAATTTGGAAGAAGTCGTAAATTCTTTAAAAGAAAATGGAACAAGAAAAAACGTTAACTTCGGTTGAACCGAAGCTCTAATACCATTCACACGAAACTTTAAATAGTATTGTAATACATAAAAGTTGGGGTTTAACAGTTGGGGTTTAAATAGGGGGTGGTACACGCTCACTAGTAGATGTGTATGAAGCGATGTAGTAGATGTGTAAGATGCCGCCATATCGAATTTCAAGTTGATATTGACGTTTTCCACACAAATGCATAAAAGTGAACTGTGGGTTTATATGGGACTACCTCAAAAAGTGGGCGGGACACGCCCCTTTGTATATGTATATGAAGCGGTTGTCCATTAAAATCCACAAAATCAAATTGCAAGCTAATATTGATCTGAATGAAGGATTTTTTCATAAAAAAACACAAAATTGCACGGTGGGTTTGTATGGGGGCTACCCCAAAAAGTGGGCGGGCCACGCCCAATTTTCTATGTATGTTTAGCGGCTGTCTCTTAAAAGGCATCATATCGCATTTCAACCTAATATTGACTTTAATAAAAAAGTTTTTCTTACAAAAAGTCAAAAATGGACCATAGGTTTGTATGGGAGCTACGCCAAATAGTGTGCGTGGCAGGTCAATCTTGATGCTCTATTAAACTACAATAAAAAGAAGTATATGTGCAAAATTTCAACTGGATAGCATAAAAATTGGTCCCCAAAAAGATGCGCAACAACATACAGAAGAACAGACGGACAGACATACAGACGGACATGGCTAAATCGATTCGTCTCGTCGAGCTGATCAAGAATATATATACTTTATGGGGTCTACGATGGCTTCTTTAATGCGTTACAAACTTTCAGACAAACTGATAATACCATTTCACACTATGTGTGAAAGTTGAAACAGAGAATCGCTTAATGAAAAAGCACACATTTAAGGCCGAGGATACATTATCAGGACCTGAATAAGAACTAAGTTTGAATGGAAGTAAGTGCTTATGGTGTAAATCGATAGATATAATAGGGACAGATATGGTGAGTATGTACATTTGGATTAGAAATGTTAGCACCACTTAAAGGATTGTTGTTAGATGAATAAACTGATTGAAAATTAGATGCCTCTTGCGCAGAGGTAGCAGTGAAATTTCTAAGCAACATATTCTATGGGTAAAAAGACGAGTTTCGCTTTGAGTTAACAAATTTATGGAATGATTTGGGGTCATTACGAAAACTGAAATGATAAGAACACTGAGAGAAATAAGTTCCACTGTAAACATGGCGGTATCACCCTCATGTAGTACGCAAATAGTATAACAAGTTTTGAAATAAAAGTAAAGATCTAAAAAATGTACGCTTTTATACTTGTATGTTCAGTAAACAAAATGGAAGCGTAGCCGCGTACGCCGTGTATATATTTACATATATACATATATACATATACCCGTATGTATGTTTACTTATAAATATGTATATTTTCGTTGCAGTTGCTATCATACTATTGAAGTATATATATTTGTCTCAATTCTTTGCAGCTGAGCGCACTCGAAAGCCAATTCAACGTTGAGAATTGTGCGGGCAATGTTCATTGAAATCTACGATTATGCAACAAAACAACTGAACAATATGTCAACAACAACCAGAACGACGACAACGACGACGACGACGACGACAATATCACAGTCGTCGCAATCACCACCGAACAATTTGGCACAACGACTTTTGAATGTCACCACAAATGTGCGAGCACTCTTCAACAGAACACTGGAAACGGTTTCACGCACAAACCTCAGCGATTATACCGCCCAATATGCGCTACCACCCAATGCCATCACAACTAATGTCAACAGTTCCAGCAACAGCACCAGTCTCATCCACAACAATGACCACTATAACCAGACCGCAATAACATCAACTATGGCAAATGGCAATGAGCTAACTAACGATGGCGGTGGCGGTGGCGGTGGCGGTGGCGGTGGCGATGGTGGTGGCAGTGCTAACATGACCTTTGATGTAGCACTTGCGACACACGGTCTCGACTATATCGACGCCGTTGTTGCGCAGACCATTTCAACGTCTTCTACGGCAGCAACAGCAGCAGCGGGCGTCATCAGCACTACGCTCCCAACGACAGCAAGCAGTCCGGCGCGGCATTTTGACGCCGGCGTTAGCTTTCCGGCACAGACGGTAGCCACGTTCATAGCCGGCAATAAGAATCGCGCCACGACCATAGTTGTCTATCCAACGGGTAAGTTGACCGAACGACCAATTCGACCAATTCATTTGTAATTAAACAACAACGAGTCAATTTAATAAGTCGCATCATTTTTGCTCCTATTCTATCGTTTTCCAATTAGTATCCCAAATCTACGATATGTACATACTTGTATGCATATAAAAATTATTGTCCTGACTGATTAATTTCTTTTAATGATTGCTGATCTAAATGCTAGCTAGTTTGTGTGCCGCTAGAGCGCATTGTTGCTAATGTGCTAGTTCATCCAAAATTGTAGGATGCAATGTAGACATCCTACATTGATACGTTGTAAATGCCATTATTATTTAAAGCTTCCAGTATACGGAACCAGTTCAGGACTGGCAAGTCTTCAGCTCCTTACTAACCAGCTCTAGTTCCGCGCGTTACTAGTTCATATGTGTGCAGGTCAAGGGCAATTCATCGCCAACTCTAATACGTCCAAAAATCCTACGGTGTCTTTCTCTCGAACACTCCCAAAGAGGCTGCATCCGATGTTGTCAGGGTGCACGCTTCGGCGCCATACTGCAGGACCGATATTATTAGCTTCGTACAATTTTCGTACTTTGAGAGTGGTCTACTTCTTATTTGCTTTCCGAACCCAAAGTAACATCGATTAGCTAGGGTGGCTCTTCGGCTTATCTCCAGACTGACGTTGTTATTGCTGGTTACCGTATGCAACACTACTTTTATGATCAACATTCCACTATTTTTATTATGATATGATCTGTTGATACGAGGGGTACTATTTATATTTCGGGAAAAGCAAATAATAAAAAATATTTTTAAATGAAAATGGCTTTATTGTTTTTCAAAATATTCCCCTTGATGATCAATACACTTTTGCATTCGTTCAAACCATTTGTCATAGTAGTTTTTCCATTCATCTTGAGACATTCCAAAACATGGTTTTTGAACGCTTCAACTGCTTCTTCGGCGCTCGTAAATCGTTGACCACGCAGTTTATCTTTGATACTCGGGAACAAGAAGAAGTTATTGGGTGCCAAATCAGGACTGTACGGAGGATGAGTCAATAATTCGATGTTTTGACTGCTCAAAAATGTACTTGTTTAACGAGATGTGTGAGAGCTCGTATTGTCATGATGCAGAATGATTCGTCTTTGGCGGTTGGTTTTACGAATTTCTCCGAAGACTTCCGGCAAATAAATGGTCATGTACCACTCAGAATTGACCGTCCTACGTTGCTCAAGCGGAACTGTGGCCACATGACCCATTCGGCCAAAGAAACAGGCGATCATTTGCTTCGCTGTGCTTCTTCCTCGAACAACTTTTGTTGGTTTTGGCTCGTCTTGGAATACCCACACTGTCGATTGTTGTTTTGTTTCCGGCTCATACGCTTTTGACATTAGTGTTGCCAGTATAAATAGCAGACCTCGTACGATTTTGAAATATAAATTTTAAAATCAAAAAAAAAATACTCCTACTATAAAGTCGAATACCTTCTCTCAATTTCCTATAGGTTAGGTTAGATTAGAATGGTCGGGTGAGTTACAAATGCCCACCCATCACTTAGGTCGCACACAGCCTGTTGTGATGCCACACGAATCTCTTTGAGACTTCGAACCACTGAGAAGATTTTACATACTTCACAACATTTTTAACCTCTAGCTTAAAAGTTTCAGTTATGTCATTTAGAAAGTAGTCCCCCAGGGACAGTGACATAGAAGGTGATGGACGGTTTCTGGTTCCTCGCAGTTATCACAACTTCTACAAAAGTCTTGTGAGTAGTCTTCGGATCCCTAGTTTCTTGGCATACTGGCCTATGAGACAGTGTTCTGTCGTTGTTACTAGTCTATAGTTCAGTAAGTTCATCTGCTATACAGTTACGCTCAATATTGCTGTGCCCTGGCATCCTGTTCTACTTAGCCATCTCATTAAAAGATTTGTGGCAGTCAGGGATGATTCTCCACCGATTTAGACAAAAGTCAAGCGCTCTTATAGCTGCTTGGCTGTTTGAGTATAGGTGGACTTGTTTCGCTCGAATCGTAGACGATTCAAGGTAAAACATTGCCTCCTGGATAGCATTTCTATCACATGACACCTCAATACAAGCACAAGCATTTTGTCTCCACTGCTCATTTTTTCAGAAGCAGCAGAGGATGCCGGAAGAGTTTGGCTGAAAAGGTTTCGACGGTCTATAGTAATTGCAGCTTTCCGAACTTCAACTTTCGTTGAGTGTTGGAACGTGCGGCTTACACCAAGCTGAGCCTAGTGCGTCGTTAAGGTAGCGAACCGAATTTATGTTGGGTGTGAACGAAAATTGAAGGATACAAGATCGCACAATAATATTAAATTGTAGAAACTCAATTTATTTGAAACATTTATTGAATTTCTACAATTTCACACAGTTTTTCTTTTTCAATGTGATATATTTCAATTCATAGCAATAAATGAGGGAGATTAATTATGTAGTCTTTTCTTGTTGGTTTGTATGTAAATGGATTTTTTTGCATGGATAATACATATGTTTCATATATTTATATATATGCAAATACATACCGAGTACATATGCACAAAAACATTCACAAACACTAGTATACCTACACAAGCAACAAATCCAGACGATACATATAATGTGTATGACAGATATAATAGAAGACTTGCATAATGTGTATAACAGATGTAATAGTCTTAATATTTCTCGTAATAGTACGATACGTGCTTGAGCGAGACAGATAGCATAGCGATGCAATATCTCTGCCCACAGGATTTTTACAGAAATATATATAATACATCAAAACTTACACAATCTCACAACTTATTATCACCCGAAATATGAGCACGAAATTTTGATCTCAATTTTTGGCAAATCGTCAAAATGCACTTTTAAAAATTTATTTTCACCTATATTTTTTTAAGTAGTGATTGTACAGCACCACCTAAGAACTTATGTGAAGGGTATTTAATAAAGCTGCATATTATACGTTAAAAACATAATGCCGTTTGGCTGTAGTAACCAATTGAGTTTCTTTTTTAGCTTTTCCCGCCGAAATCCGCCAAAGTTGCGAAACAAAAGTTTTTTAGTTTTTTGTGTAACAAACAAACTATTTCATTAACTCGTCCAATTTTTAAAAATAAATAACTTTTGAATGAGTTGGCTGATTTTCCTAAACTTTAGCTCGTCTCGGTACTATGAATTTCTAAAAGTAACTTTTGGGATGCTATGTCCCCCACGAGCTCCAATTCTTCTTGAAGTTGAGTAGTTTTAACCTACTATATTTCAGACTGGGGTGATCCGATTTTATATGTTTTAACATTTTCTGAATGTATGTATATTTCAAAACACTTTTATTGATGTCTCGATCGGACTTATCTGTAAAAAATTTGTTATTGCAGCCAAACTGAGGTGAAGTAGCGTCCGCAGTAATATCTACATTTTTTCTTGCTTGCAAATATGCATATATTTCATGCATTAATATAAATGTATATATGTAAGAGGAAATGTTCAAATGTAGATAGACACAGGTATCTAATGTATGTATACATATTGTGTATGTCAGATATAACAAATATGCACACATAATGTGTATAACAGCAAGATACAGCACGACACGTGCGTGAGCGAGACAAATAACTAATATTGAGAATCAGAATCACAGTATTTGAATTTTGTTTTCTATTTTGTTGTACTTAAACGGTTTATAAAAATGTTCTCTGATGGAGGCAACTGATATCACACTATGATACATGCGAACGGCATTGCAAAGTGACATTATATTATAATGTCACGTGTCGTGCTGTATCTTGCTGTTATACACATTATGTGTGCATATTTGTATCTCGGTTACCCGATACATGGAGTTGCCGATTCACAATCCATTGCTCTTAGCCATTTACTGTCGATGCGAAAAAATTAGAGCAGCTGAGAGAGTAAATTGTATTTTCCTCTCGTGTTTTTCTCCTCTCAGAGATTGATTTAAGAATTTTATACTAACTTCAAGTCAAAAAGGACTTATTGGACACATTCTGAGACTTTTGTAGAATTAGCTTTTTATACTTATTTCAAGAAGTTTATACTTATTCTAAAGAGTTTTTGCGCTTGATTTATAAATCGATCCCGTTTTTCACTTGATTCAAGAAAATTAACTATGAATCATGCCTTTTTTTCTGTGTATATACAATATATTTTAACATTTATCATTAAAAATATCAGTAAGAACAGTCACACTGAGTTGGTCTTCCGGCACTTGCGTCGAATAGCGTCCGTTCACAATGATAATAAATGGAAACCATAAACTCCCAGCGGACGAAAACGCAGGATAATTGCTAGTGTACACGCACATATCATATATATATATATATATATATATATATATATATATATATATATATATATATATATATATATATATATATAGACTCCATTTAATTCTATATTAATTGCATTTATTAAATAATTTTACCAATTAGAATATTTAGCTTTCAGCTCAAATTGTAATTGGTTTTCTGTTAGCTTTGTTAATTGTTATTTGCATAATAAATCCATATAGATACAATGATAAGTGCTACGTGACTGGTTCAAGTGGAATTTAAACTGAAAATACTTGAATAAATGTTTATGTATTGTATGCATTTAATCGGATTAAGTTGTAGTTTTCAGGCATTTAAAGTCTGTTTGCACTTCATTTGCCAATTGCTAAATTTTTAATTAGTTCAAAACATTTTCGCATAGAATTCAGTTGGATTTCACATAGTATAAAGGGTGATTTGTTTTAGCAGGTAAGTTTCTTAATGTGGCAACACTCAACAGAACAGCTGATAGCATATTTTCGTACACAACTGGTTGGCAAGTCATCGTCATCATGCAAAGACTTCAATTACGCAAAGTTCAGCGATGGGGAAATCGTTCCTCATCTTTAACGCAAAATTTTGTTCAGAAATTAGTGGCTTAGTCAATAAAAAAAAAAAAAAATTGTCGCAATTGGTGCGATAACAATCCAATCGTTTCAACATATCGCGCCATATGTCACACTTCTGACTTACTTTTATACAAAAAAAAAAAAAAAAAATGGACAGAAGGGCGCCCTAAGCCGCTGTACAAATTAGAGAGGCATTACTTTACTTAACACCATTCAAAAAGTACTTTGCAATTCTTCATTGAATTGCCCCAACTCTTAACGGTCTTCTGCGACGAAAGCAGTAGGGATTTAGGCGTCAAAGGTTATGAATCGACCACATTAACTTTCTATGTATCATTGTAGAGCAGTCTGTTGACTTCCAACGAGCCTTTGGCAACATTATAAGAGACATCATTGGGAATTCCTTCAGAAATTGCGGAATGTCAGAGAAAATTTTCCAAATGATCACAGCACTGACTACGGGCGTTCAACAAGGCTTTATTCTGTCTCCACTTTTTTTATATTACAGTACTAGATGGTAACAAAGAGGGGCAACGAAACTCCAGAGGTTATTCAATGGCGTCTAAACCAAACACAATCGGATCTGGACTACGCGGATGATATACCTATGCTTCACAACACAGATTCTTGCTAGTGAAAGATTTAGGCTCGTCCGACTCATCGAAAACTCAAAAGAGAATTGCCTGAATATAAATTTCCAAAAAATAAAAACGAAACTGATGCGCCTGGAAACTTCAAATAACACTCCTCTCACAGTTTCAATTGACAGCCAAAACATTCTCGTTGAGGATGTCGACGATGTTGGTTATCTTGACAACATTATCTTCAAAGACGGAGGAGAAACGTCAGATGTCGCAGTTCGAATCAGTAAAGCGCAAACAACTTATCACAAGAAGTCAAAAATCCGGCGATCACGTGAGGGCTCACTGAAGACAAGACTCCGGATATTTAATACCAATATAAAGCCAATCCTTCTATATGGCGAAACGTGTAAGGTAACATATGCCATATCCTAAACAAATGCTTACGCATAGTATCCCGAATCTTCTGGCCACTCACAATAACAAACAGTGATTTATAGATGATTTAAAAGAAGAAAGTAGAAATGGATAGGTCACTGCCTTCTCAAGGATGGCAACAATATAGCAAAGATAGCGTTTCAGTGGAACCCACAAGGTACCTTTCGTCGAGGACGCTCTGGAATGACTTGGGTGAAATCCATCCGTGCTGAAAGTAGTGCAACGTGGAACAAAATAAGATACGTTGTAAAGAGTTTGTTAGCGTCCTGTGCTCCGACAAGGGTCGACAATTCTGTGTTCCGATGCTAAAACCTGTGTCCTGTGTTTTCGTTAAAATAACCTGTAATTGGCTATTAAAATTGTAAACGTATGAAATTCAAATTTTTCAAACCGAAGAAGCAACAAATGTCAAAGCGACCGCTGGCAACACGCGGCGAACGCACAGATTGAACAAAGCGAATTTCACACACGAGCACACATAGTACATCCGTCGGTGTACGTCATGCGCGCCATTTCATTTGTGTCGAGTTTATCGACTTGTGGACAACTCCCCTCATGGACTTACATATACTTTCATAGGCTGCGTTGCGCAAAATTCCAGTGTTTAAAGATGCTAAGGAGCCATGCAACAGTTGGAAAAACCGCAGTTGTACGACGCAAAAGAAAACGCGGTGAAATTGCACAGACAATTTGCTTACGCGAAAAATTATTGTTCTGAATCAAAAATCAAACAATGGAAGGACGAGAAGATTCCAACCCCAAATCGGTGGGTCGAAATATTCAGTCATCTGGAGAGTCAGAACTGCGACTACGATGAAATGGCGGCAATAATTGAGTACATTCTCTGCATGCCCGGTTCGACGGCTTCTGTCGAAAGAATATTTTCAGGAATGAACAAGACATGGACAGAGGAAAAAACGAAATTGAAAGTCGAAACTCTGAAGGTGCCAAAAACACCCTATATATCTTGCACAAAACATAACAATTAATTTAAAAAAAAAAAAAAACAGATCCTTGTTGCTAATTGGATTTTGAATAGCTGAATCACTTTTCTGTTGAAACTTTAGTCTAATTAAACAAGAACTGCACTCTAAACCAACTGGCATACAGTTTTTGTACAAAAAGATACACTTGTATCTACATACTGCACTCAAATTGGAAATGTTCGTTCGTTTTTCTGACTTGTAACCTTTTTGCTGAAAGTTTTTGCTGGTTTCAACATTTTGCTCTAATTAGCTGCTCTGCGTTTCAATAAGATTTCAGACACAAAGAAAAAATTGCCGAAATATCTGAATAATACGGTTGATTCATTCTTCGATATTTATTTTGTTCCCTTCAAAATAATCACCGTTGCATGTATGTAATACTCATATTCCAAAGCATACCTTCAATCCTCAAAGAGGTAACTTGAGTCGTGAGAACTGAAAAAAGTCACACTGGGTAATATCAGATGAATATGGAGCTTGCAGCATAACATTTACATTATTTTTGTTCAAATAGTCGCATGCAAATTGATATTTTCTGCAAGAAATTGAGTCACGCTTTAACTCTTCTTTTGCCCAAAACAACTTGTAAGATGTTTTACACCGTTTCGAACGTGACCCCTAAGGTAGGTTTCTATCTCCCACGACAATTTTCAAGCACAATTTTCTTCATTTTTATAGTGTAGCCACTTATGTGAGTTTTGAGCAGTATCAAACGACAGCTCAGAATATGTAAAAACTATTTGTGAAATATAAGTGCTTTTAAGTTTTAACTGAAAGCTTGTAATTCACAGCAATTGTTAAAAAGAGAGGTCACATCAGACATAAGTAGTAACAAACACAAGCGAATATCGTTTGTATAATTATCGTTGTCTGTCTCTTTTGTTGCATTGCATGTGCGTATGTAATGGGCTGCATATAATGGAAGAGAAAGTACGCTGCAAGAACCAATCACCGTTTTTAGATTAGTGCGTAGCATGATCGATGATGAAGAGGGAAAGCGAATGAGAGTGCAGCAGCATACATTACTGCTTGATTAGTGCGATTAGTTGGTAGTATGTATGTGCATACAAGTATGTGTGCATATCAATTGCGCTGTGTTGCTATATTAACAGAAAGTGAGAAAGTTTTAGTAAGAGACCAAATTTTAAAGTACAAAGTTCTTAATGGTAGACCATTTATGGTAAATTTAAAACTTAAGGTGTTTAATTAAAACAGCATAAATTCAGTCGTTTAGGTGAATGGCCAACCAGAATGAGCCCCGCCTTGAACTCTTCCTACCACTCATATGCCTGTGCTTTCAACATTGTCGAGTCCACGTAGGCTTTATTTAATACGCTTGCTTTTCAACGTTTCTGCACACGAAATTTTGTTTGAAATTCAAAATTATGTCAAAGGTTTGGTGCAACCAATGACCTCCTTGACAGCCGTATCCAAGGAGTGCGAGATATGTCTTCACTGTTCATAAATATGGCAACTATAGTAGATGTCACAGAATGCTTTTTTCGAGCAGCCCTCTCCTCTCCATTGCATTTTCTGTATTGCAGTGATGCCAGCGTTGTATTTGTCATGGACACCAATCAGCTGGATAGTTACACCTTCCATATAGATGCTGCGGACATTTCAGTTGCATATCCAGGTTCGATATCGTCCGAGGCTTATCTGTGTATTCACTGATAAACAAATCCAGCGCACCAACAATTAATTAAGGGGAGTTGCCTACTCACAGTTTGCTCACCCCAGAACGGATACCTGGTCATTTCCAAGTGAATGACAATCAAAAACTTTCATCACTAATGTAAACTTCAGCAAACGACACCTTAAAACGCCTTAAAACAACTTCAGAGTATGCAAAATCGCGAATTGAAATTTAGCAACAAAAATTTATTCTATTATTTAACTAGTGAAAAACTTGCTCATTACTTTGTCAATATTTTCACTGTTTTTGTTGTTGTTCCATCACACTGACAAAATCCAATTAGAATTTGAAATGAGTGTTTATGAGTAGCCACTTGAACAAATTAAAATTTCAAGCTTGAACAATTTAGGCAAACTTACAATATGTTTTGTCACTGATTAGCATAGAGTGGACAGAGTACATGACAAAGGATAGCAGTTAGAGCACAGATTGTGCACAATCGGAATCCAATAAGCCAAGCATGACTGAACGAGTATCTATCTATCTATCTATCTATCTATCTATCTATCTATCTATCTATCTATCTGTCTGTCTGTCTGTGCCTGAATGACTGCCTGAATGGTTGAATAAATGATGGACAGTTACATTATGAACACGTCTGCCGAAGTTCAACGAATTGTGCGTCAATTAGGTATCTAGTTTCCGTTGCTAATTTACATGATCTGTAGTGTGTATCTTTGTTGTATGTATCACGTAGATAGACAGATTATGCGAACAGATTTGCCTTTTGTTTTTATACCCTAAATCCATAGGGTAAAAAAGTATATTAATTGTCCGCAAATTGATGTAATAGGTATAAGAAGGCGTGTAAGACCATTTAAAATACACAGGGGTCGGCGCTCGAAGTGTTACCAACTTCACGCTGCTGTAGCAAGCAAACGGCTAATGACAGTAAGCTCTTGCTTTGTCAAGCGCCAGTCTGTTATGTTGTTTACAAAGTCTACGGCAGCATATCGTTTTACTTTGCAGTTAAAACATGGACTTCAAATGGAATTCAAACGCAAGAGTGTTATTGCTTTGTATTTGGCCGGAAAATTGCAACCAGCCATTGCTAATGAGCTACGTCATTTACGTGTGAACAAAATGTTTGTGTATCGGACCATTACACGTTACAATGATACTGGTAGCATCAAACAATGTCATGGTTGAAAAGGTGAAGGCCACAATTCAACGTAATCCACGTTGTAGCATGAACTACGACTGGAGCGCTACAAAATACAAAAATTGCAAGATTTAACAACTGTACAAAAGGGAGTTCGCCTAGTAAGAGCAAAGGTGTTAAAACAGTGGTTGGTTAGTGGCGAGCTCGTTTCTATTAAGAAAAATTTGTACTGTTCAGCAATATGTAAACAAACAAAACGATCGTGTTTGGTTAAAGTACAAATCAAAAGACAATTTAGAGCAGCAAATTGATCTGCGAAAGCAAGCACCTGTACCAGTGATGGTTTGGGCCGCGGTAACTGTCACAGGACGCTCACCACTCGTTTTCATTGAACAGGGCGTAAAGGTAAATAAACAAATCTACCGTGAAAAGATTTTGAACGATGCTTTGATATCTTGGGCACGTAAACAATTTTATTGTAACAAATTGAAAACAGAATTTAGATTTTTGTATAATCTGCGTTAATTTATACATAAGCTTGAATGCGTACGTAGAAAATATGTTAAAAAAAGATGGTACATACATATACACATTTAGAAAGCACTGAATGATCTATATACGATCAACATACAAGTATGTTTATACATGTTAGCATTGAGATAGCTAAAATATATGCCCGGTTTAATAATAGCAGTGATACTATTCCTGCTCGACATCATCGCAGGTATCTTTTTTAGGTCCAAATAGCAAAGCGAGTGCTTGAGCTTCAGCGTCAGCCTGGTGTTGCTTCTCCTCAGCCAATTTTGCATCGCGTATGACCTTCTCCTCAGTCTGAATTCTACGAACCTCCGCTTCCTGTTTGGCCAGTGTGCTCTGACGAACCATCTGGCAAGTTTGATAAATGGAGAAACGCGTACGGGATCCTGTGCCATATTGTTATGTTTCGTGTAGAATTCAAGAAGTATATATGTATATGTAGCACGGAAATTGTTAAAGCACTATGGCGTCTAAGAAATTATTTGTAATTATTTTATAACACAATTATCGTAGCTAACGCTGTTTTCTTAAAATTTGAAATGTTTTTACGATGTACACTGAAGTTCTTAAATAAAAAAAAAATAAAATACAAATTGACAAAATTACAGTATTTTTAATTGGCGCCGACCCCTGTATATGCTCTCGATCCGTGTCTCGGAAAAAGTGTCGATATAGACATGTCCGTTTGTGTTTCCGTCCGTCTGACCGTCAGTTTGAACGAACAGATCTAGAAGCCTAGCCTATTAAAGATAACTAGTACTAAATGAACATGCCAACACCACTTTAAAGTGTAGCCCACATGCAAACCTGGACTTCATTTTTAGGGGTTTATATGAATTTTTGTTCTAAATTAGGCTAGAAAAGCCAAATATGGTGTATCTTCTTTTTCATTTTTAATTAAAACCTACTGATTTTTTATCAATTCGCTTAAAATATTTCGCATATGTTCAGATCGAACCACTAATGAATATAGTAATATATGATTCATATAAGAAGCCTTAAACAAGGTACAGTGTATCACAAAGTCGAGCACACACGACTGCAGCAATCTTTCTTGTTTTATTATATGCGATTCGCTGCGATTACTCGAGTCTACCAGTTCAGCATTAGTTTGGAATTATGTTAATCTGGTCTAGAAGCTCTTTGTTGATGCTAGGTGCTAATATTAATTTCAGCGCTAGCAACTGATAACAATCAAATGGTATGACTGAAATTAACTTAAGCGGAATTGAATGAAGTTAACTTTTAGGATAATAAGAAAAGAAGAAGAAGGAGAAGAAGGCAGTTTAAGTTCTCCAATTGGACTTAATCAACAGTGAAGTGAGCAGGCATGAGATTCCAGTTGATTGCTGCACGAGTTTGTAACTTCCTTCCGTTGTGCATGAATTTTATGCCTTACCCCCCGTCATTATGCGCCCTAAGCATACTATACCATACCATACCATACCATACCATACCATACCATTCTTATACTTCCACTGACCTTTTTTCGTTAATGGCGCCAATGGATTTTTCGTGCTTTTGTTTTTTTTTTTTCGACTTGTCATGGGCTTTCCTTACTAACCCTGGGCCGCACAAACTGGCCGTAGCTTGTTCAACTGCTAATAGCTTCGCTGATGATATTAAGCTACACAGAAAATTTACCAACAAATTGAACACGATTAAGTAAAAATGAAAATGTTGGCAGTGGTTGAAAAAAAAACAAAAAAAAAAAAAAAAGACAAAAAGCAAAGCAAGGAAAAGTCTTTATTAACGACTTTTCCACTTCGACTTGAATGGATATTTTAATAAAGCTGTAAGTAGGCAGAAAAGTGGGAAAGAAGTTTTTTTTGTTTTTTTTTGTTTTGTCAGCAGAACAAAAGAAAGAAATGTTTTACGCAAGAAGAGTTTATCTCATTAAATAGCAACGCAGCGTTTCGGTTACCAAAATTTGTGCCAAATTTAGACGCTACAATTAATTTATCAAGTAGTACGTCGATACATCTAAGTAAGGATATTTATTGAACAAAATAAAGTCAATACTAATAAATAAAGACACAGCTGAATTAACTGCAACTCCCAAAACTGCTGATACCAATTTTGTAACTAAAGACTTACATTTTTCTTTTGTATTGTTGGGATTGATTCTATAGGGTGTTGGAATTAATTCGAAAGGATTCATAAGAGATGGCGTAACTAGCACTAAATCGCATCCGGTAAACCTGTGACTATATTCATGTTAAAGCCTACTTTATAAGCTTCAATTTTTAGTTTGTTTCATTCCACTGAGGTGTAAATATCATTTTTTTTTTTTTGCTCTATGAACATGTCGTCTTGTGTTCCAACAAAACGCAATTTGCAGGAAGGTTTACTTTTGTGCTTTCATTTGAAGAAAAAAACAGCTGAAGCCCACCGTATGCTTTGTGAGGCTTACGGGGACTGTGCTTCAACTTGTGAGTACTGGTTTCGTCGGCTTAAAAGTTGTGATTTTTATACGGAGAACAAAGAACATCCGGGCGAGCCCAAAAAGTTTGATGATGAAGAATTGGAAACATTACTCGACGTAGATCCGTGTCAAACCCTTCAAGCATTGTCAGAATCATTGGGAGTTGACTTGTCAACAGTTGGCAAACGCCTCAAAGCCATAGGAATGATTCAAAAACAAGGAAATTGGATGCCGTACGAATTGAAGCCAAGAGACGTTGAAAGGTAGAGTTTTTTGCATCGTATTGTTACTGGCGATGAAAAGTGGATCCATTACGATAACCCAAAGCGAAAAACAGCCAAGCCGAATATTCATGGTGCCGAGCTCATGCTCCGTATTTGGTGGGATCAGAAGGGTGTTGTTTACTATGAGCTGCTGCAACCTAACCAAACCATCACAGGTGAACGTTACCAACAAGAATTGATGCAATTGAGCCGAGCATGGATACAAAAAACGGCCGGAATATGCCAAAAGACACGACTAGTTGGTTTTTCAACATGACAACGCTCGCCCACATGTTGCAAGATCCGTCAAGGAATCGTTGGAGGCGTTGAATTGGGATGTGCAACCCCACCCGCCTTATAGCCCAGTCACAGCCCCTTCCGACTACCACTTATTCAGATCGATGACCCACGCCCTGGCTGAGCAGCGCTTTACTTCTTACGAGGATACCAAAAAATGGGTCGATTCGTGGAGTGCCTCAAAAGACGCGCCGTTCTTCCGACGCGGAAACCATATGCTGCCAAAAAAGATGATCAATGTTAACATTCGGAGTTTTTCTTGTTTTCCGAATCTTCACCAAGACGACATTTTCTGTAACTTCAGATTATATATTTGGGAAGACGAGTCGATATAGACATGTCCGTCTGTCCGTCTGTCCGTTTTTTTTATGCTCAAAAGTGCTTTTATGTCAGAACAAAATGAATGAAAAGATTAATCAAAGTATTTTCCATCGCTCGTTACTACTTTATCCCAACTCTCAGGTAATTTTCGAATGCCATCTCAAAAAAAATATCTCGTCTTTAGAGGCGATTCAAGTTCAAGGAGCCAAATTTCGATTTCTGCGAAAGAAATTTACCGATGATCTGCAAAATCATGCTGCATCCCTAGGAACAACCAATAATCAGAAGGAGCAATGTCCACAGAATACGGAGGGTGCGGAAAAATATGCCACTTAAGCGTTTCCAAATATTTTTTTTACGACTTTTACGTCGAGCGTTGTCATGCAGAAGAATATCTTTGTTATGTCTTTGCTCGTATTATGACCGTTGTTCTTGTAATACACGGCTCAAAGGAATCAATTACAGTCTAAACCAATGGTAATTGAAATGCCAGGTTGTAGCAGCTCTTAGTACACAACAGTCATTTGGTCCCACCAGATGCGCAACATGAAATTCATACCTTGAATATGTGGTTTTGGTGTTGATGTTGAGGACGATAACAACGATTGATCGTTCATGTTATTTTTTGTTTTTAGGGTTATCGTAGAATATCCATTTCTCATTCCCACTCACAATTCGATGTTATAAATCATTTCTTTGTTGCCTTTGAATCAGCTGCTCGCAAGTGAACAATCGACTTTCAACGTCTCTTGAATTCAGTTCATAACAAAGCTAGCAAAGTATGCTCAACCACTTCTAGGCTGTTTGCTCACCTAAAAGACAGAAAAAAATGAACCAGACTCGCACACTCTCTCAGCAGAACACTTCTTTTTGATTCTTTCGTGTCTTCTGTTTCATGATTCTCGATGAACAAAACACACAAAGCTCTTTTACGATAATGGCTTGATGGGGACAATTTCATTCGACTCTCAGCAACTGAGCATCAGCAACAGAGCAAAGCGAGCCAAGTGGAAGCGTAAACTGTCTTTTTTGTTGTTGTTGCGTTAGGTTGTAGTTGTTGCTTTTAATATTTAATCGCTGGCAAAGCGTGGTAGAAGAAGGAGGGAGAAAGATAGGACACTAAACTGTGTGCAAATATAAGTAACACACATACTACATGCGCAAAAGACACTTTTGACAAATTTGCGCAGCAAAGTGTCGCAAGTGAACAAATGGTTATGAAAGCTTCTCTTTCGTTTGACTAAAGAGCCTTAAACAATGTATAGAGTATCTCGAAGTCAAGCACACTCGACTGCAGCATTCTTTCTTGTTCTATATAACCGTGATGAAAGGTGGTGAAGCTACTACAACACCTCCCCCAACCCGCCTGGCGTAATTTTCTGGCTTTTTTTATATACGATGCATTTAAGTTACAAATTTATCCTGTGTTTTTTGCTATAATGACTGTTGTTGTTTCTATTCGAAAAATATTTAATGCGGCTTATTTGTAAGCATCCAATTAAAAAATTTTAGATATAAACTAAACGAATCAACAATATATTTGAGCTCTGTATACAAATATGATTTGACTTTTAATGTACATTCATATGTATTCATGTAGTCTAATTGCATTATTTTAACTCTTAAGCTATATAATTCCAATTCGACTATATACTTTGTCAATTGGTATACACTGCAGCAAAAATTAATTAATTACAACGAAAACTCCTAACTATTTTCATATTGCATATTGCTTGCGAATTCATGAATTTTGCAACTAAGCAAATCAAATTGGCCTTTTTTTGGAATTTATTCATTATACCCTATGCCCAAAGGAACAAGGATATAATAAGTTTGTGCGAATGTATGTCACAGACAGAAGATATTCTTGATCAGCATTGAAAACTGAGTAGATTTAGATATATCCGTCCGTCCATCCGTCCGTCCGTCTGCATAGGTCTACTTTATCGAGAGTGTACATGGTTGCTTGTAATGAATGTACGCTTCACAATGGGTGTGATTCCGCGCATTTTGGGGTAGCTGGTATATACTTTTAGTTTTTATATGAAAAATGTCTTTACTTATGTCAATATCAGCTTGAAATTTAATATGGTGGCTTTTTATGGACGGGCACAAAACATAAATATACTAACGGGTGTGACCCGCCGACTTTCTGGGGTAGCCACTATACAAACCCAACACCCACGTTTATGTTTTACAATACGATTTGAAATTTCGTTTAATTGTATCATTCGAATTAATTTGGATGTAGCCAGCCAAGTCAATGTGGCACCGTCTACTTTACTAGTGTAACTTACTTGTCCCGCTGCACCATAACATTTGTTCCAAATCGCATCCATCTAACACCGCCCAATTCTAAAATTAATCTTCCTTTTGCGGTTCCTTTTATGGTTGCCTTTTACCATGCCTCCGGTACAATTATCATATGCACCAACTCTCAGCAGCATCTAAGCACCGGAGACCTCATAAAGTATCTCGTATATTCTAGATCAGCTCGACAAGGCGAATTATACTAGCTATATCCTTCTGCTCATCTCTCTGTCCATTCTTCGTTAGTCTGTCAGTTTGTCCTCTGTCTGTGTGAATCAAAACTAGTTCCTAAGTTTTTATAATATCCATCTGTAATCGGATATACAGACTTCCTATGTTTCTGGGCTAAACACATATCACAATGACCATAATCATGACCAATAATCAGATTAGAAGTGGATTTTGCCTGAAATGAAAAAGATTTTCATACAAAAGTGCAATAGTGGTTGTATGTGAAGGCTAAACGCAAAAAGTATCTATCTATCTATTTTTTAATTTCCTTTATTGTTTTCATTGTTACAAAAAACAAAAAATATCAATAATAGTGATATTGTCTCATCAATTTGTAAATATCGGGTTTTTTCATATCATTCGGACATGAAAAACAAAAACAATATAATACTTTTAATATCAATATCATGTAGTGAGATATATGTATGTTTTGAATTAATATGAATCTGAATTCAAATCATCCGCCATTTCGAAAACAGACAAACCAAAAGATGATGTATGATAAGAAAAGCAGTTAAGAAAGGCAACTGGTTGTAATTCGGCAACTCGGTTTGCCTGTTACCCGAAGTTGTTAAGATGCTGCAACTTTGCAAGTCAGCGCCGTTGATCTTGTCTTGTCGTGGTTCGAATGCTAGCTCAATCACCAGAGAAAATTTTTCTAAATCGGCAAAAAAAAAAAACCAAATTAACTCCTACTAATATTATAAACGCGAAAGTTTGTGTGGATGTTTGTTACTGTTTCACGCAAAAACTACTGAATAGATTTTAATGAAACTTTACAATAATATAGCTCATATATCAGAATAACACATAGGCTATAATATATGACTTGTAAATGTAATAAATAAATGTAAATGTAAATGAAATGTAATGTAAAGTATGCTGATAATTGTATGAGCAACATAATGATAAAACATGATGTATAGCTGAAAGCCACAGATTGTAGAGCGTTCATGTGTTTGTCTCATATGGTCATGTGTGCAAGATCGAAGTAAAATGTGGTAAAAGCATATTATCGCATTGGAAATAATCTATTAAAAACCATTGTGTGCATTTAAAAGTTCATGAGTTCATTGCAGTTGATCTGTGGTCAACTCATATGAATGTGTGAAAACAAGTTTGTTTGAATATACATACATAGTATGTGTGTACGCTAGCTACTTTCTCTACCCTTTCTATGTTCGTCATTTTGTGGAAGTGGGCGCATACAACGTTGCGAGAGCCAGATAGTACTTAATACTTAATAAAATTTAGGGTCTGGCGCATAGCTACTACGGAAACAAATACAAAAATTGTACATTTTTGTTAAAATGTTAAATCAATATCAAAAAAGCTCATTTAGCTATGTTCGAAAATATCAAAATGATGCCTTTTTTGGATTAGTCTTAGATAAACTTTTTCACCTTTTTCTGTTTCTACTAAATCAGCTACAATTCAGAAATACACACTCAAACATTTTTATAAAACACAACCAAATAATTAAAATATCAGAAATTTCTCAACACTGTTCGGATGCAACCATGTGTTACTGCATTTAAATGTTTGGTACTGCATCAAAACATTATTTTTCTGATCTGTATTTTCCAATTATAATTTATTATGCGGCCTGCTCTATTATACCAGCAACGACTCTCAATCGAAACCACTAATGAGCCAAAGGTTTAACAAATTTTGAATAAAATAGCTTTATATTTACAATCTTGTCATTAAGTATGCTATACTCACTTTGAATTCATAGCGTATTTGCTTGCCGCTCCAATTGCTACAAAAATTTAGCGCATTCAAATCTCATTTGTATCTGGTGGTGCTTTCAGATGTATGTACATACTTCACCTATATATCCATTGAAGCGAATGTTTGCCAATGAGCAATATTATTTTTATTGTATTTATTGAATATTTGAAGCATCACAAAGCATAATGATGACTCAGCAAAGATACATAGGCAAAGAGGATGAGAGATAAGAAGAGAGTCAGGAACATAAAAATAGAAGCAAAAGCTACTCATTCTGTTGAGTATATTTTTCCATATCACATTCAGTACACGCCCACGCCCACGCCCACGCCCACGCCCACACCCACACCCATCAGCCCATTAGCATTGAAGTACCAATAGATTCAGTTCTCATTCAATATTCTTCTTTCGTTCGACATTTGGTCCTTTGACGTTATTCAATGATGCTTTACTTCACCATATTATTACTTATAAGGCTTGATTCAAAAGTGGCGAACTTTTCCAAAGTAAAACCAATTATAAAATAGTTTCGTAAAATAGGTTTTTTAAATTTTCGTAACATTTTAAATAGCTTTATCTGTGTAGTTGAAGAAAGACAGAATATTGCTATCAAACTATTTAGAGAGACGTAGAGGGCCATTCAATAGGAAAACGAGTACTGCACCATAAACGAATTGTTGTAGCCTATCCCAGTTTTGCTTAGCTTAATTTACCAAAGTTGGCGGCGAGCTAATGTGTTGGATATGAGAGCATATGTTCTTATATGTTCTTCTTATTTTAGTTCTGACAAAGAAAGAAGCAAATACACATTTTTGCTGAGTTTTGATATTCGCGAATTGGTTTCCCAATTTTATGCGCCATGATGAGACGACATTTCGAGAAATATACGCTTTGATGACAAAACCATTAGAAGCTCCCGACAGCAAACAGACAAACTGGCACCTATTTATCAGGGACAACAAGCTGCTTGTCCCGTTTTACAGCAGGGACTCCTATTGCTACAACGGATTTGGGCACAAATTAGTCCAATAGCTCAGCATAATCTAGTCCTTTTATCGTTTTATCTTTTTCAAGGTAATCGTATTGAATTACTATCCACTGAGAGCAAATTCAAAAAAAATCTTTTCATCTTCTTCGATTCGAAAGGATGTCAAAATAAATTTTTAGATGTTTTTTTTTTTTCATTTCTACGAACACTTCTGGCAAACAAACGGCTATTTACCATTCAGAGTTGCCTCAAATGGCACTATGGCCACAGAATAGAACAAAACAGACGACCATCTGTGTCAAAGTGCTTCAAAGTGCGAAGAACATTTTTTGGTTTCGATGCTTTGTGAAACACACATACTGATGTTTAGTCTTAGGCGCATCTACAAATATAAATAAAATTGGATTATACCATGGTATAATAATAAGGTAGCGTGTTGGGAGCGATCATCCCTCGTATTTCACAGACCAATTGCAATACATTGTTTTATATACATTGGTACTGTGTTCAGATTTTCGGGAGCTCATTAAAGAATGCGTTCCAATGTAGTTGTCATCACTAAAGCACCTCATTACTGACAAACAAATACATATCTCGAAGTCTCTCAACAAGTAAAAGATAAACTAAAAAATGTGAATTCCATCACAATTTTGACGCATTTTATTACAAAATCGTGGGAACTTAAAACGATACTCTTAACCTGCTCACGATTCCATGCGCCTCACAATGGCAAACACATTAAAATATCGCTAATGGATATATGCAAGGCGTGGGGTGTTTAAGATAAAATTCATGGAAGTAGTTGTAGCAGACAATGCCAGAAATATGCTTAGCACTGTGGAGTTACTACGTTGGTTACACTGGCCGTGCTTTGCACTTATTCTAAATCTAATCATCCAAGATGATGAGCGCACATGCAAAGCTTTGAGATTTAAGATAAAAAGATTGTGTAATATTTTAAAAAGAGCATCAGATATTCTGCTTGAAAAACCAATAGATTGTAACCCTTTTGACAACATAACCGGTGAACTTTCCGTCGAGAAAAATTGTTGAGCGTCCAAGATTATAATACTAGAGTCGAGCTAGCTGAACCCAAACTTAAGCCTTCCAATTTCCGCTTTAAAAATGTGTTAATAAGTTTGGTGAAACTTAAACCACTTCCGAAACATCCGCTGCAGTAGAACATCGCACATATTGCAATGAAAACGGTCTCAAACGCCAAGGTAGCCCTCTCGAGTGATGGCGTACTCACCTTGTATTTTAAAAAATAACAACTTTGCCCATCACTATTGAATGGGCAACAACAAAAGCCAAAAATTGTTTGTGTATTGCATGTTGTTATAAGGCACCAGATTCACTCATTTGTCTGTTCCTTCAGCGGTTAGAGCGCTAGAGTGGGACTTATTTTCTCTATACTACCAATTGAAAGCAAAGGAACCGAAAGCAATGAAAAAAGAGATCAGCTAAGCGAAGTACGGTAGCGTCTATTATTCTACCATGCGCTGGGTAATGCAGCAACTAACTGTGTGTACGATTGTGTGTAGCTAGCACTTGATAAGAAACTGTGAGTGCGAAAGAAATAGGAAGATTGTTCGTTTGATTTTGTTTCTGATCTGATTTGATGAACGCGTAAGAGATACCTTACATTAAAGAGTTATACATTTCGTGGCTTTAAAACAATAAGGCTAGGTTTTTCAAACATAATTTTTTTTAGTATATTATTTATCATTTACGAAAAGAGAGAGAGAGAGAGAGAGAGAGAGAGAGAGAGAGAGAGAGAGAAAGAGAGAGAGAGAAACATTTAACCACCGAACTACATGTCAAAAATGTTGAAACCTATTACAAAAGTAGTAATATTACGAACGGCTTCGAAAAAAATTCTCGTCATCGAGAGGCCCATTTCTCACTCAATGGTTACTAAAAATTGTCGCATTTAGAGTTTTGAGAGACCTAAAAAATTTGAAAAGAGGTCCTTAAACATAGGATCTGGGCGTCCTCGGACGTTTACCGTCAATGCAGAGCGCTATGGTTGTATGATAACTGCTTTCTTGTTTGGCCAGCAGATGAAGATTTCAACTTGAACAATATCGAAGATCGACAAGAAGCCGCCTCAAAACGTTTAAATTTGTCACAAATATGAATCTTCCTAAAAATTGCAACATTGGCTACTTTCATCAGTGATGAGGTTGCTTGAACTGACCAGATATTTAAAAACAAAAAAATGGAATAACTTTTAACTCATACCTTGTTTATTTACTTTGACTTGTAGTGTATCGTTTTGTATGCTGCAAAAGCTTATGGAATCAGTGAATCAATGAGTGAATAACTAAACTGAACGACTCAGAGACTGACTAAGTGACTGACTGAGTGACTGACTGACTGACTGACAGTCTTAGTACACGCGCGTGCAACAACATTTACAACACAAGTACGAGTGGCATTCGTCTTTGCTGCCTTTGCTATATCCTTTTTATAAATTCATCCTCTTCCATACGACTCCTTTTGCCTGTCAATTGCTCTGTAAATTTGAACTGTCACTTTGAAAGCGTTAATTGGATTTAATAATGTCAAGCGGGTGTTGCAGTCCCAGGCGTATTGTGCGCCCTTTGACACACTGAAACTTCCTGCTCGGATATCTGGCATAAAGAAAGACGCCTTACGTTTTAGCCCACTTTCAGCTGATTTAGCTAGTGTCAACGCGTTATTCTCGTTGCTTCTCTACTTCTTCTGCTTCCACTTCACATCCTTATCCTTTTCATCCTGCTTATACACTTCAACGCGCTCGTCTTCGTCCTTTATATAGGCTTAAGTTTATAGCGTAATTTTTTTTTTTTTTCGTTTGGGGCGGGAGACTGTTACTATAAGAAACAGTGCTATATATAGTCATTTGTATATATATAGGGTTTTTCAATAGGGACATAATAATTTTGTATGTTTAATACGATTGCTGCTATTTATATTTCGGGAACTGGCAACACTAATGTCAAAAGCTAAAATCTGGCAACACCATAATAAAGTTTGACATTTTTTGGCATAAACGTACTCACAAAGTTTTGATGTACAATTGCTTTTTGTTTTGTTTACAGTGAGTTATGAAAAGCCATTTGGCCAAAAAGTGTAAATTTCAAGAGAAGGTTTTCGTTGGATTATTTTTCACAACTTTCGACGTGGATTATCTCAACAGAATGTGTCAATGAACTCAGTTCTTTGTATGGCGTTAAAGCACCACTAAAAACCACAGCATTTCGCTGGTATAGTGAATTCAATCGCGGTCGCAGTTCGGTCGCCGACGAATTCCGTGATGGTCGTCCAAAATCGGTTGTTGTGCCCAAAAACATCGATGCAGTGCGTGAACTGATAATGCAAGATCGTCATGTGACATATCGTGAGATAGAGGCATCCTTGCACATTAGTTCATTCATTCGGTACATTCGATTTTGCATGAACACTTAAACTTTGGTCTCGTTGGATCCCCATAATTTGTCAATCGCTCAAAAAAGGGCTCGCGCCGATTGATGTAAGGAAATGATTAAAAAGTTCGACCGTGGTGCTTCAAAAGACGTGTATAAAATCGTAACAGGTCACAAATCATGGACATATGCGTATAAGGCGGAAACAAAACAGCAAACGACCATGTGGGTACTCCAAGACGAGCCAAATCCAACAAAAGTTGTTCGGGTGCAAACCACTTCGAAGCAAAAGATTGCCTGTTTCTTCGGCCGAATGGGTCATGTGGCCACTGTTCCGCTTGAGCAACGTAGGACGGTCAATTCTGAGTGGTACACGACACATTTGTTTGCCGGAAGTCTTCGGGGAAATTCGTAAAACCAACCGCCAAAGACGAATTATTCTCCATCATGACAATGCGAGCTCTCACACATCTCGTCAAACAAATGCATTTTTGAGCAGTCAAAACATCGAATTAATGACTCATCCTCCGTACAGTCCCGATTTAGCATCCAATGACTTCTTCTTGTTCCCGAGTATCAAAGGTAAACTGCATGTCAACGTCGAAATGTCACTCAAGGTATTATCACGGTGAAGTTCACGAACGAATTTTTAATAATTTCCAAACGTTCTTCATTCGTGCACTTCACCATGATAAAAATTTAGATCTTGACAGAAGTTGACAGATCCTGAAAAAGATTCAAGCATGCGTTAGTATTAAAATATAAAATTTGTTACGTCCCTATTGAAACACCTATATATATATATATATATATATATATATATATATATATATATATATATATATATATATATATATATATATATATATATATATATATATATATATATATATATATATATATATATATATATATATATATATATATATATATATATATATATATATATATATATATATATATATATATATATATATATATATATATATATATATATATATATTCAGAAGGCAAAACTTTTATTTGATTTATTTATGTCAGCTCATTGGATTTTTCGACTTGAAAAGTTTCGCTTACTATTTATAATCGAAAGTCGTGCTGCGAATGGAGTGTGTAGTGTAGTGACTGCTGAATGAGATGCAATGGGGAAAAGTGTTCACATAATATTCAGAAAGATATGTATTCATATTAGTAAGTAGTTTACAAGCAAAAGTTTTTCATTGTGCGCGCAAAACCGTGAAGATAACAAAAAGCGACAGAAACGCTTTAAGCACTTTTCAATACTGTCACAGAAGGAAATTTAAAGCCACTCTTAAGTATTCTTGAAGATTTCTGATAACAATCAAGAACAACTTAAATTCATGCTTGTCGAACGTTGAATCAAATAAAAAAAAACACTCCTGACGACATACAAATCGAGTGCCGAAAGCCATTTTGTAACTTCCAGAACTTCTGATATCAATCTTGTGACGAAAGATTTATATTTTTTTATTTATGTAAGCGTTCACCATGTTTAGATGTAGTGCTGCACTTTCGAGAAGATCCTTTGGTAGAGAAACGAATTCGTTGTTCTAGAAAATAAACTGTAATTTTCATGGCATAAAAGATTTAGAACATGTCGAACACTCTATTACATATTAAAAACAATCGTAACAATGCAAATGAAAAATATAAATATTCGGTGTTAGAATTTACAGCTTTTGGGCGGAAGCGAAATTGACCGAATACTAAGCAGTGGTCACTGTATATATCAGTCGAGCGTCTAGCAAGCAAATTTACTACATATAATGATGTGGTCTAGCTGATTTCGAGTTCGGTCATCATTAGATTGCCAGGAGTATTTGTGGGTTTTCATATTTGGGAAACGAGTCCCACCAATAAACACATTTTGGGTTTCACAAAATTCAATTAACCGGTGAGCATTATTTGTTCTGGTAGCCGAAACATGACTCGCTCAGCATTCGTATCGTCGTTGTCCACCGCAGCATTAAAATTGCCCATTATAATCATTATATCACTCTTTTGGCTGTTAGAAACCCTTTTGTCAAATAGTTCGTAGAACTCACCTTTTGGCTCTGCAGAGTCCGCTTCTGTGAGCGCATAGGCTTGAATAAACGTTACGTTGTGGTCTGAGATTGCAGTGAACTTCATCAGCGCTAGCTTTGCCCTACGGGTCATAATAATGCAAACACCGTGCATTCGAGATATGTTTCTGCCGCTATATGTGAAGTATTGCCCAGACTGGGTTAGACATTCGCCTTGGTCTGTCCATCTAGTTTGGGATATTCATAAATCTCTAGGTCATACCGTTCTATCTCTCTATATGCTTGCTCAAGCTTTGATGTTTGTGAGAGAGAGATCGAACATTCCATATTCCAAATCTTTTCATTTTTCGGAAGCTAAATATCGTCATCATCAGTTGTTATATACGTGACTGTTAGTCGTTTCTTTTGGTAGTAGGTGGTTTTATGGTGGGTGTACCAGCCCAACACTACCTGTTTAGTGTCTGAGGAGTGACATAATGCATTTTATTTAAGAGAGTTTTTTCTCTCCCTCCTACTAGAGATTAGCCAGCACTTCCAGAGAGTATATTTACTTGCTGAAAGCCTGTTTCTAAATGATATAATTGCACTACCGTCAGTGCACAGAGTTACGACACGTACACCGAAGTGTTACATGTTATAGTCCCCCGTGTACCTGATTGGATGACGGCCAAACAACAATAACTGCTTTAGTTCAAACATGTTCGATACAACAAAATAAATACAAAGTGTTTTTGTAAGTGAGCTATACTTTCTAATGGATAAATCGTGGTAATTTTTGAACTTGTGCTGGTTCAACTTTCAAAACAATGTTTCAAAGTTTGAAATAATATGGTAGACAGACTGACGGACATGGTTTGATCGAAATGCTGGTTCTTTATGTGATGCCCGATGCTTCCTTTAACGCGTCGCAAACATTGTGACTAAATTTTAATACGAGAAATAATTAATTTATACTTAGATAAATGTATCTTACAAGCCTCATTTGAAATGTGTGTTAATTTAGTATATCCAAACAGTTCAAACAATTCAGAGCCAAGTTAAAATACAAACTGAATTATATATTGAATAGTAAGAAAACACAACAACTCATTTCCGTTCGACAGTTTTGTAAGCGACAATGCACAGGAAATCAGTTAATAATTTCAAATTAGTCAAGTTATTCTCATTTAGCTTTTCTTCATCTTCTTCCTATTTGCTTCATTGTCCTATTCGAACAATTTAAATAAGTACAAATGATCAAAATAAATAGATAGGAAGGAAGGAAAGACGGATGGAGCAAAGTAACATCTGCATACACATACAAAGTATCAAAAGCTTGAAATTTTTTATGAAAAGCAAAACCATAAAATTCAACAAAAACAACTAAAAGCAACGCATTAGCATTTATGGCAGTAATGGCATTCTTATTGAAGCAGAGTTTTATGTGAGTATGCGAGTATTTGAGTATCTGCGTGTTTGTGGGTTTAGTTTTTCATTTAAAATTCAACGCCTAATGACCAACAGAGCACATTATGGAATTTTTGGCGCATTAAATTTAATGTATGTACATATTTGTTCTTTTGAAACACCAAACCATAAACATTCTCAGAAGAAGATTTTTACCCATCATTAACTTAATTTCACTCTATCTCGTTCGCTCTTATATAATACAATATCTCTTTAATTTTATGGTTTTTGTTTTTATTTTACAGTTTCACCCGAATCGATTGTCATACCGATTGTCTCGTGCATCTTCGGATTTCCAATATTGGCACTGATTGTCATCTGCTGCCTGCGGCGACGTGCCAAACTGGCAAGAGAACGGGACCGTCGACGGAATTACGATATGCAGGACCACGCTGTCAGCCTGGTCAGATTTAGTCCAATTCATAGGCTTAGTGAGTTTGAGTGTTGTAATGTGATTTTGTTTATATATATTTAATTTTTTTTTTTTTTTTTTTTTGGTTTTAGTTTATTTTTATTGTTTTTTTCTCTCATGCATACAAGTATATGCTTTATGTTCTGCATTTTCAAAACTTTGAAGCATCAAACATCAAAACTTGAGATACACGACTTACAATTCAAACAAGTAATCTAGTTAAAACATATAATTAACTTCGTTTTCTTAGGCAGTTTCTACGAATTCATTATCGCAAACGATTTCCATATATATATTGGATAATAATCACAAACTTAGTTTATGCAAGAAAGTTAATTGTGATTTTGAACTCATGAATTTGAGAAACTACCGAAAACCGATTTTTATATTGAGAGCTAAAAACAGTTTACAAAATCTAATAATTTATTTTGCCCAACATATCTCACTATGATATGAATTGAAAGCATTTAGGTTTTTTGTTTATTCGTTTATTGTTATTAAAATTTGATATTATTTTGAATGAATCTCCTACTTATGAAGAATTTTTGATGAATAAAGTTTGTCGATTTTGATGCAACTAAAAAATCGATAGCTAGAACACCCGTCTGGAAATTATACAAGTTTTAAAAGATACAATAAACTTCAATTTGAGTTCGATATAATTTACGTTGGAATATCTCAAAAACCTGACGTGATACTTCAAAAGTTGCACGGAATTTGTAATTCTGTGTAGTTATTAAATATTATCGTCGAAGCCTCATCATTTTTAAAGAACTAAGGTCCAATGATGCGACCGAACAGAGCACAATGCTCCTTTGAGACTTCGAAACCTTTTCTTTTACAATCACTGAGAAGATTTTACATACTTCACAAAATGTTGTACCTCTAACTTAAAAGTTTCAGCTATGTCATTTAGGAAGTAGTCTCCCAGGTACATGAATCTTTTCTTGCACAGTTCGCGGTAGTGGCACAGAAAGTGATGGACGGTTTCGGGTTCTTCGCAGTTATCACTGCTTCTACAGTAGTCTTGTCTTCGTTCATGCAATCCTATGAGACACTACCTTGTTACCACTCCTATTAAAATTGATACATCTGTTCTACTCAAGTAGGAACTAAATAGAGACTGAGTTCTTTTTTACTTAGGCCATGCCTACCTTGAAGTCTAGACAACGTATTGTTTGTGGGCCTAAAAGTATTGGTTTTGATTTGCAGCTTACAAATTGACAGCGGTATGCCAATCGATTACTTTTCTGGCGAATATGGGTCATTGTACCCAGTCTTGCAAGTTCATCTGCTACACAGTTACCCTCAATATTGCTGTGCCCTTGCACCGAAATGAGGTGCATACTGTTCTGCTTATCCATCTCATTTAGAAATTTGCATCAGTCAGTGATAGTTCTTGACCTATTTAGATAGGAGTCCAGCGATTTTATAGCCGCTTAGCTGTCTGAGTATAGTTGGACTTGTTTCACTCTAATCCTATATGATTCTAGGTAAAACATTGCCTTCTGGATAGCAGCGACTTCCGCTTGGTAAACTCTACAGTAAACCGATAATCTAAAACAGGCACTGATATGCATTTCTCAAATGTATAGCCAACTACCGAATTTGTTTTTCAGTTTCGAACCGTCTATGAATATCTTCAATTCGTTTTTCTATTTCTATTTTCTGTTTCTGTACCTGCCCGACAAGATTGTGAAGTAATGCGAACATCGAAATTCTTATTGAAGTCCAATATAGGGATACTCTCAGGTAGATCTCTTTCTCGTTTTAGGATTGTTGAGTGTCCTGTTATCTTATTCTTCCAATAACCACATTCTCCAAGCCTGATGGCAAATTTTGTAGCACTATTAGGTCGATAGCAGGAAATAATTCGTATCAGAGAAGAAGATTTTCACAGATACACAAAAATAACTTTTAGATCTTGTTATATTTAGTTAGGAAGACACCAATTGAATCATTCTTAGTAGAATTGAAAACAAAAACTGCATATTCTTCTCTACTATATCGAATCTACTACGATGCGTGTAGAAAAGAGACCTTTTTTAAGCAGGATATTTTAAATAACAAATTATCATGAAATTATTAGACGTATGCGAACTACAGCCAGATATTCCCCGGATCATATGTGAGCAGAACAACAGCTTTGGTTTTATTGAAATCAACTACTTACCTTTTTTTTTTGTAATTTTATGTTTTATTTATTTTTTTATCTACGTTTATTATAGAGAAATTTGCATTTCTTTCACTGTTCTTTATAGCACTAAATAGAAACACCTACAACTGCTCTACAGGTCCCACACTTCTTTTCGACACTTTCCACACAACGCTATTGTTAAGCACTTATTCACACATTTCGTTTATCATTTCAAACTTCCTACTCTACTAACACCCTACTCAATTACCTTATTTTATACTCAACTCTCCCACGTGCCAAAGGGCACGTTCGTGGCAAAATTTATGTTTGTATTTTTTGGCATAAATTGAATTTTAAATTGAAAATAAAGAAAACAACAACAGCGACAGCGACAGCGACAGCAGCGACAGGAGCATAAAAATTAAAACAAAAGAAACCAAGATATATGCACATTCGGTTTAACAGACATTTATATACTGTACACTCAAACAACCCCATCAGTTATTGGTTTAAGGTCAACTGTTATACAGTATATTAGTTGATCTTAAAGCCATAACTGATAGTTTTGGACTGTTTAGGTACTTAATATGGTATACATTATACCATATTAAGTACCTAAACAGTCCAAAACTATCAGTTATGGCTTTAAGATCAACTAATATACTGTATAACAGTTGACCTTAAACCAATAACTGATGGGGTTGTTTGAGTGTACAGTATATAAATGTCTGTTAAACCGAATGTGCATATATCTTGGTTTCTTTTGTTCATATCATATTAAGTACCAAAATAGTTCAGTCATTATAAGACAACATACGAGGTGTGTACAAACAGTAAGGTAACTTTTCAAATTTCGCGGGCAACGTACATTCGATTATCGATTGTTTTGTGTTTTGTTTTGTTTGTGTTGGTACACTCGTCACGAACATATGTTTACAGTTTGAGCTATGTAGCATGTTTAGTTTGTTTGTGAGAGGCATAACGATTAGAAGTGTTTTGCGTGGTCGGCGATTTTCTGCTATCAAGCTCAGGAGCTATTGAATGACGTCAACAACGATCTAGATTTGCTCAAAAGGCTCATAACTGATGACGAAACATGGTTATATGGTTATGACGTCGTAACCAAATCCCAATCGTCCCAATGGAAGAGCCCAGAAAAGCACGCCAAGTTCGATCAAATACTTTTTGTGAGGAAATGGAGACGTGTTGTAACATTTTTTTGGACTAAACAGAGCAACACGTAGACTCTAGGGATTCAAGAGAAAAAAGAGTTATAACTTGAATTAGAAGCGACTCTTAAGTCAAAGAAAGATATTAAAATACCATTTTTTAAATTATTTTTCTATAAAAATTTCTAAATTAGCCACTACAAGCTATAGCTCCCATGCAAAAATAGTTTCTATTGATTTTGTTGTATCGAACATGTTTGAATTAAAGCAATTATATTTGAAATAATATTTGTTTTGAAAACTACGCACAAAAGGTGCATCCAATTAATAATAGAGCTGATAAATTGTATAAATTGTACAATTGTATCAGTAAATATTTGAAGGAGTCATTTGCTCAATAGCATTCTACCTAATATTGCAGATAACCTGGATTCAACCTCCGATGAAACCAAATTTTATTTAAATTTTAATTGAATTTTTTGTAAACATTTCATGCGCAACAATATTATCCACTCGTCAAAATAGTAGTACGTACATATACTAGTAGCATTTTCTCACTTTTTCACTCCATTACTTCCTTCTATCTAGCTTAGTCCTTCTTTCAATGCGCTTCAGTTCGTTCCGAAGTATTTCTCTACTTAATAAAACACTTTAAAATGACTTGAACTCATTAAAATTAAAAACTTTAGTCATGGTCTAATGAAATCTGAAAATTATTCATGCAGATATAACTTAGATTTCTATGTGACTTTGCCTATTCATAAATTTTATAATTTTATTTGCGTAAACTAACTCTTACACTAAGTACATCTGCATTATATCTAACTATTTATACAACTCGGTTAATATTCTTAATGATCTTGCACATAGTACAGCGAAATAGACGAAGCAGTTACCCTACATGAAGGTAATAACAATACACTTCATGGCGAAGACGCACAGTGGTCCATTTTCGATGCTTAGTACGAGTAATAAAATGTGAAAATTGTGAAATATAAGATATATTTTTGTGTTTTCTCACCTTCTTCTAATAGTGACAAGTCTAAATTTTTGAGGAAACACCGAAAAATCAGCTTTTTCAGTTAACAATCTAACTACCCAGGGCGCTTGACTAACTATCTGATTGAAGTACAGCATATAAAAGTAGACTATTTCTATGGAGTTTAAAGAACTGAATGTGAATCTTCTGACAGAATGCTTGTATTGTTTGATAACATGTTTTATATTACGAAAAATCAACAACAAAAAACATGTTTTTATTTAAGAAAAAGAAGAAAAAAAAAGCTAATTACAAAATTCAGAACACGAATTCGGATGTAGCATCCCAGTGCACATTTACATGCCAGTTGGCGTGTTTTGGAGTAGCCCCCATACAAACCACCACACCATACAAAGGTCCACTTTTGGTGTTTTGTATGAAAAACTCTGCCACTTCTATAAATATCAATGATGGATTTGTATGAACTATAGTTCGCCCAAAAAGGGCAATTTGTACAAAGAAATTCCACGATGCTTCAATACATGTGTGTGAAATCTTGAAATCATGGATCTATGCAAATGAGACCGAACAAAAAAGCAATCGACTGTAAAGATTTTCCAACCAAATTCAAGAAAAGTTGTTCACGGACGAAGTAATGGTCGCCTGTTTTTTTCGGAAAAACTTGTCATGTTGCAACAGTTCTATAAGACCAACGTAGCAAGTCAATTTTCAATGGTACCGAACATTTTTTGGCCAGAGAGTTTTTGAGCACTCAAAACACGAATTGATGTCGTTCACCTTACAGCCCTGTCTTAACACTCAATGACTTCTTTTTGTTCACTCACATCAAAACTAAATTTGCAATACCTTAGCCTATTTCGATACCGGAATAAGCTGTTGAAGTCTTTGAACAACTTGTTTTGAATGTACCCACTTCTGAGGCGCAAAAGTGCTTCGAAAAATGTACGTACATCATAACGTTCTGCGTATGTTTATGATAAAAACTTTCAAACTTCACAATGGAAATGTCACCTTGCACCGAACAACAATTAGCGCTACCAAGTTGTACAATATACAATATACAAGACAGCCCTCGTATCAATAATAATTTATCCATTTAAAATCTTCTAAAGGCACAACTACTAGATAAATTTTTTTTTGGAAAAATGTATGCAAAAATTTGCATCGAAATGCTTTGGGCGTAGACTACTAGCAAAAGTATTTTAAACTCACAGAAGAAACATTAATTTTTTTATGCTTTTTAAACCAGTGTGCAAGTCCTGAAAGCGGGCAACAGAATTTCCGGCTTGTTAAAGATAACAATGCGATGGCCTTATATCCATGCGGTCGTTGGCATTTCTCCACTAACACTATCCAACCATTACAGTTGCTGCTACTTATTTGTCCTGACGCTTCGTTATTTTACTTGTTACTCTTTTCTCACCACTTCACTTTTCACGCTCGCGTGCGCTTAAAAGTATACCACATACAACGCCGAATAAAATGGAAAACGACATCCGACCAGTGAAAGGGATACGAAAAAGGAAGTAACAACAAAGCGCATAAATTCCATGCGCCTGCAATAAAATGTTCACTACTACGTAGATATACATATTCAAATGGTAACCTTCTCCACATTCAGCCCCATATTTCAGGGAAATGTAACATACGATTGCGGGGCATAAACAGCAAAAACAAACGAAACAAAATAGAAAGGAAATTTGCATATTCCTACGGTTTGTAAGTCTAAAGGAAGTCTTGCAAAGAAGGGAAAGACAGATGGACAAATGGACAGACGGATGACGACACCGCAGAAGTATGTGGATAACAGAAGTGGAAGCGGCTCTGCATGAATTATAGTTATAACTATTGCATACTTTTCAGCGTGCTTAGCCTTGCAACCAAAGTGCATATACGGAAAATATACTATATACAAGTATATATGTTTAATAGGCAAACCGATTTTTTGTGAAATTTATCATTTGAAAGGCATTCATATACAGATGTCCACAATCTAGTAGTAACGGGTGATTTATTTGGGGAATTTTTTGTCATTTGTCTTTTTTTCACAGATCACGCATGACTGTTGTCATTCTGTCAACTTATTTTTATTCAGTATTGTTTGACAATTTATCAAGGAAAGACTCACACCGCAAATAAAGTCTCCAAATTATTCAGCTGTATTACGAAAATCAGCAAAATTTAGTCTCAGTGTATGTTATTGGATAATACACGACCGAATAGACCACATCCAGCTAGTAGTAAGGAGAATATTGCGGCTGTGGCGGTTAGTGTGGCTGAAGACTATGACCAATCGAATCGACACAGTGCGCAGCATCTTGTCCTCTCGTATGGAACAACTTGTAGAATTTTACGCCCAGATCTAGGTTTAAAGTCTTACAAAATCCAACTCGTTCAAGATTTGACTGGAATTTACGCTTTAATTTCAGTCAAGCGCTCAATGAAGATTTGCTGTTTTTGCGCCGAATTCTGTTCAGTGTTGACATTTTGGCTGATGAGCAACCCGAATAGATTCTCGAACTACCGTTACATCCACAAAAGTGTACTGTTTGGTGTGGTTTGTGGACTGATGGAATCAACGATCTGTATTTCTTTAAAAATGAGGCTGGACAGAGCATAACCGTAATAGGCATGTCTCGCCTAGTTTTAGGGATAGCCCTTATAAGCCCAACGGTCTTGGCAGAAATACGAGCATGTTTAATGCTTGTGAAAAGTATTGAGCTGCAATTCTATTGAAGTTAACGTTTTTTCTTGTTTTTTTTTTTGTAATTATATCTTAAAAGCATTATGGCTTTCAGAGTTTTTGGGTCCAGCCGTTTCCTAATTCTTATTAAACATATTCATGTATGCATCGAGTTCTTCTCCAGTTCCAGATAAATTACTTGAGCTAGCACAACTCTCTCTAAGTAATTGCGCTTTTTCAGCAATGTATTAAACTCCGGAATATAAATCTGTCGAAGCTGTTCAACAAATACTGTCCTGTTCAGAAGTTCTTCGATTTTATTTTGTTTCAGTGAAAGGTTCCGGTTTTAAAAAATTAAAAATATCGGTTCCGGTTTCCGTTCTCAATTTGAAACGGTTAATATCTGTTAACGGTTCCGGTTCCAGTTCCAGTTCCGTGTTTATTCCCTGATCTTTTTTTACATGATAATGGAGGTTTTACAAACATGCAAAGTGCTTGTCACTTTTCGCCGGTTATAATTGTCATGCATTCTGTGTGTGTTAGCGTAGGTTTCGCCCCGCAAAATAATCTATTATATCTCAGTATACTTAGGTCATACAGCAATACAGTGCATAACATTATCTTTTGTCCATAGCGTGCTGTGGTAAATATTGTAACCTGAAGACTTCAGTTCTTGCTTTAGAAATGTGACTGATAACGTACGACTTTCCATATTATCGGTAAAATAGTTTCTTTCAACGATATCATACTTCAATAGTTTATACAAACTTCGCACAGAGCTTTACCGTGCTTGGTTTGAAACATTTTCCCGTTTGTTAGCATCCCATCCCAGTTTGTTACCATCCCATACAGCTGTTAAGTTGCCATTATAGAGGTTCTGCAGTGTGGTTTGCATCGATGATTAACATATATTACTAAGCTTGTATATTAGGCTGCTTTTATCGATCGTGTCAAACGTAGCCTTAAAGTCTATGCAGAAAATTTAAATTTTTTCCTTTTTCTAGATAGTCATTAGCTATCGACTTTAGCACAAAAACACTATCCATGGTTGAGTACTATCCTTTCCTGAAACCAAACTGGTTTTCGCTTAGCAGATGATGTCGAACGTTTTTCAAACAGTGTTTTGAAACGATATACCTATATAGTTTCGTACATCGTTAGGATCCCCTTTCTTAAATATAGGCTATACAATGTTTTTTCCGAAAGCAATTAAGAGTTTGCCCAGAATTATATATTGTATTTAACGCATGCCTTAGATATTCCATGAATAGCAGCAACTCTGCCGGGACCCGATCAACATCCAGTGCTATGTTTGGTTTGCGAACTTCTTCAAGTGAAATATCACCATCTAATTCACTAACCATAGTAAGAGGCATTTCATAGCGTATTTGTGACTGAAAGTTCTACACGAATAAAAGATTTTTGTAGTACGTCGCCAAATCATAGGTCGCTACTTCAACAGTGTTCTGACCAGTGCCCAGAATGACTTACTATCGTTAATGGTATTGAATGGTATTCATTTGCAGAACTGCACAAAATCGGTTCAATAGTTTGGTCGTAAAAGGCAAACAAATATTAGACCAGATTAAGCGAGCAGCCAAGTTGATAAAGCTTGCGAGCGCGAAAGAGATAAGAGATTACGTATTAAACTTTGTATGCACTTCGCTATTATGTTGGTGACTGTCTTTCTGTTTGTAGTTGTTGTGAATGGCGCACGGTGAAATGGCATTAACTGCAAACGCAATAATATACAAAATTACTACTAGATTGCGGACGATTAAGTCGACCAGTGAAATAGTACAATATAAATAAATATATTACAATACACAACATATAAATAAACCATTTGATGAGGTTTTAAATCTACATAAACGCTAATAACATTTCTGATATCAGTTTATACTACACATTGTCATTTTTTCACAATTTTTGTGATTTATTCTAAAAACTTGAATAAATTACTGTACCTATTTTCCTATAGTACACTTTCTAGCAGCTACAGCGTATAATAAAGTAGAGCATCTCGACTAAAGTACTCCAATTTCTTATTAAATTTTATTTTGTTTATGCATCCAAAAAAAAAAGAAAAATGTTTTCTATTTTATATTAGGCTACTGTTATATTCTATTTAGATTATTTCGTCTATTTACACGTTTCCAATTTTGCCTACATTCCTCGTACTCGCTTTGCTCTGCTATTATGCTTATGCATTATTCTAAAGTATAGTAATATTATCGATCTATCTTCAACTATGTATCTGAGACTCTTTTCTTTGGCACATTTCTCTTTTTGCATCTTATTGGCTGGCACACAATCTCAATGGAGTTGTCTTATAAAAATAAAACGTAGTAATTGTTTGAAAACTAATGCATATTTTGATCTCATTGCTCTGCTTTATTTCGTTCGCAGATTACCGATCGTCGCGAGCTATCAGTTTACGTCCTGAACGAAGCCTAAGTCAGGGCTTTACCTCCATCGAGCTGGACACTGTGCTCGAAGAGCGATGCAGCGATGTTGAACAAACACAGACCGAGGTACTCAATCCCGAATCGCCGATGGAGACTACATCCTATAAAATGTCATTCTCATCGAGCTAACATTTAGCACCACCACCACCACAACAAAAACAACAAGAAGAAAAAAACCAAAAACAACAACAACAACAACAACAACAACAACAACAAGAAGAAGAAGAAGAAGAAGAAGAAAAACAACAACAGGAAAAGGAGCAACAGCCAGGAACATCTAAGCAATTCTCCACCAACACCTGCGCCCCCACTGTCAGCGGGGGGCAGCAGCTGCTACCACCACAGTTGAAATTAAACTCAAAACTTCGCAAGACGGCAAGCATTCGTGAAACACATCTGGAGCTCACGGAACCAACATCTACATCTGCACTGGCAGCGCTCGCCAAGCGTCGCAGTCGACTGCATGAACTACGCGCAGCATCGACCAGCAGTTCCACATCGAGCGGCAAGCGCGATTCGCAGCGAAGGCAACGCAGATTAGGAACAGCAGCCGGAGCATCGACATCTTCGCCCAATATGCGCAAATCACATTCTTTGGATGCAGATAACTATTCACTGTCCAGCATTCAGTCACCACTTTGGGTAACGTTAACCAACGCGCGCACCATCGAAGAGCTGGCTCAGCAGAAACTCTAAAATGTGCGAAGGATCAATTCTGAGAAATAAAAAGCATTTGTTGTTATTCGCTGTTGTACATATTATAAGTAAAATTGAAGAGTAATACGTATGTATGTATGTATGTATGTATGTATGTATGTATGTATGTATATCCATAGTAAAAGTTAGCGTGTGTGTAGTTAAATGAAATGTTTTTTTTTTCCTCGTGTTCTTAATCAAAACTCAATTGCAATGTCCTTGTAATACATAGATGTAAGCAGTTTTGAGTTGTTCCAAAATTAAAAGGAGCGCTACTCTGTTTGTACCAAATGACCACCAAAACTTTAACTATTTATAATATACTATATTGTAAAACGAATAAACAAAAAACAAAAAAAAAACATAAAGCTTAATACAAAATTAGAAATAAAATCCCATATAAAATCCCATTAACAATCGAACACTGTACTGTATACTATGGAGATAATATAAACCTTCAAGTGGCAACAAGTCATTTTTAAAAGCACTTTGAAGCAAATGTCTGCCTGTTTCTTCGGCATAAATAGTCATGTGGCTACAGTGGCGTTAGAGAAACATAAGACGTTCAATACTGTATGGTATGCCGCCATTTGTTTGCCACAAATATTCAAAGAAATAAGAAAAACGAACCGCCGAAGAAGTATCATTCTACATCACGACAATGCACTATGGTCCAAAAGTCGTTTTTTTTTTTTTTTTTTTTGGCATAAAGTTGAAAAATTGAGTTACAGACTTCAAAATTCGCACATTTTGTTGTTATAGCATGAATAGCGTGCAAAATAGTGTGGGCCTGTGGGACCATGCCCTCTCTTGCCACCCATACAAACTAATTCGTAGTAGTAATAATATGTAGTATGACTCTGAATTCAGACAAGTTAGTTATATTTATTTTAAGAATGTGAAGTAAATATCTTACATATTAATTTTTGTTTTAAACATCAACGTCTTCTTCTTCTAGTACTATTGAGCATTCTTCGTACAGGTCCTCATCAGAATCAGAATTAGATTGCAAGTCCAATTCTTTTTCAAATGAATCATTGTTTTAGGTAGGCGGTAACTCCACAAGACTTAATAGTTCTTTCCGAAGAGGTTTTTTCTTGTGTTTCCTTTGCCTTTCCTTTAAACAGCCACACTCGATAATAATGGAATCGAGAAATCTATCGCCCTGTGGAAAAGTTCAGTCATAGTATTGATTCGACAATTTTTCCTTGCGTGTGATAGTCTGTCTTTTTTTCGCCTAAGCATCCAAATGGAACCAATGTCGAATTATTCATTTGAAAACCGTGGACTAATACGAGAGATGTGCGGAAACATCGCAGAAAGTTGATCCACAGTCAATCTGCGATCGTCCCGTAGCGCATTTTCGATTTTTTTCACAATTTCGTCAGTCACAATTGAAAGTCTTCCGCTCCTGTGATCAACATGCACAGACGTGCGACCGTTTTTAAACTGGCGACACCATATGTACACACTCGTACGATTCATAGCTTTATCACCCCATATGCAGTTTTCAACTCATTATAAACCTCAAACGGAGGTTTTCCCTTCTAAACGCGATAACGGATGACGCTGCGTATTTCGCACTTGGCGGGAGACTGGATTGACATTGTTCACGAAATGTGTTGTCGCGTCGACAGTTCTCAACGTACTGACCTCGAACCAGTCTCGTTGCAAAGGGGAGAAGTCAGGCTACACTGCAGTGTTGCCAACATGACGAAAATAAAATCCCTCCGGTCGTGAGAGCCTCAGTACACTTACTTTCTGAATATGCCGCGTACTTTGTGAATCGTTGGTGACATTTATGCATATACTACTTGTATAAGCAAAAAGTTGTCTCACAAAAAGAACGAAATTTTTCAATGTTTATATACTAATGGCTACGCGAAATTGTTATTAATAGTATAATGTGAAGATTATTATAAAGGGTTTCGCTAAAGTTGGTTATGGATGATAGTAGTTTACTATTTGCAAAAGCACTTCTTTCTGTATTACCATGATTGATGTTTCCACTGCCATTCTACTTTGGCATGCTTATTCGAAGACCCATATCATGCCGAATCTTTTCCTAAATATATTTCTTCGTGTACTCATTTTAATCTTATCATCAATTTTTGTATCTCTATGCTGTATAATATGTACAGGACAAATTCTAGAAACCGGATCCAAGCATGTGGTGGACTCATCAGAAATTATAAAGCTGCAAGCTTGGGAGTAAAGGTTTTTGAACTAAAATCTGTGGTTTCCAATACTTTTGTTGGTGTGACACCACAGATTGAACAACATTGAGTAGATTTATTCCCAGTTAATACGTTTAGTACTTTCCCATCTAGAAGTGTCATATGCATTTCATAGGTAGCTGCTATGTCATCATTCGCATCCAATTTATATGCAAACGCAGATGCAGATTATTAGTTTGAAAGTCTAATTAAGATTTTTTTTTCCATAACTATGTGACCAGCAGTTTCTTTTACTAATTGAATTTTTAGCGGTGTGCAAAATCGAATGAACTGCGGTGTTATGTTAACCCAGATGCTCCGGAGAAGTGATCTGAAAGCTGTACGACAGTTGGTTTTGTTTCAAACTTCTGCTTGTATTTTCATTGTCCAGTTGAGCCATCAAATCCATAACTTCAAATTAATTTGATTTCACAACTATCCGGAAACTGCTTGAAAACATCGAACATCGGAGTGCAATTTAATTAATCGCTGTGTAGTATGATCCAAAAGGTTTTGTAGTGACACTTGATCAGTAGTTTCTGTAACTCTTCAATAACCATGTGCCGACACTGTAATTTAGCTTCCATTACTTGATTGTAACTTGGATATATGTCGCTGTGATGAGTTTTATTCAAAAACATAGTGTTTACATATTGCTCTTTGGTTTTGCTGAATTTTCCAGGAGGTCATCTTGTTTAAGTGGAGTAGGTTTTTGCATTTGAAGGTGCTTTTCTAATTCAGTTGGGTATTAAGGTGTTGTAATCGTTTCTTTAAGTACCAAGTCCACGTCCATATTACATTCTTTCTTAGCAGAAACTGCTGCAGCATGCATAAAAAGATTTCTGTTATGATCTTTTTCATTCGCCAGCTCAGGCGCCAGTTTCCTTTTTTATCTTATTCCTGCATTTGTATAAGTTAAGGTTGGGCGCCCAATTTCTTGTGGTGTCTTACAATTTTCATTATCAGTAGACGACATCCATTTAGCATGCCTCGACATTGTAAATCGTTCCAACATTTTGTTACATTTTCGAAGTTTTTTTTAACAAAGGATTCAAAATTACTGATTTTTTTATCTATTTCTTTTTTTTTTTTTGTCACCTTCCACTTGGTAAGTATTTGTCAATTTTTGTATAAATCCAATCTGACACGTATTTTTTTTTTGGCGTTGGAATTGAGAAAAAAGGGGCCAAAACGGGCTAAAGGTGCTACTTTGCGATGATGAAGGACATTTATTTGTACAAACTGACGTACTTAGTTTTTGTCAGCTGGTGTCAGTTCGTTTGTTATATTCCACGAAACACAGGAGACGCATGATAATTTTCTACAAAAATACACATAAATTCGACATTACACACAACTCGAAGACTAGCACTACACATAAAAGTACTATATACAGTAGATACTACATACCTTGATCTTCATTTTCCATTATTAAGTTTAATTTATTGGGACTAAGTCATTCGATTCTCACGCACAAATGTAAACAAATAATGTTGCGCCAATTTCTGCCTCATAAGCAGCTGATTGATAAAAGCTCATAAAAAGCTTCAGTGAAACTTTAAAAGCTTTTTTATTTTTTTTTTATTTTGTATATGTACGATGTATTTACTTTAAGAATTTAAAATCAAAAATACGATATATTCACCTCAAAATTTCGACTTTATGCCAAAAAAAAAAACGACTTCTGGACCATAGTGCAATGCGAGTTCTCACACATCGCATTACACCAGCGAGTTTTTGAGCACTTAAAACATTAAATTGATGAGTCATCCGCCGTACATGTACTTCGTGTACTTCGAGCAACATATGGTGTGAATCATCGACCTTCCGAGCCCACTATTGCCAATAACATCCGCAAATTTGAGTCTCAGTGTACGTTATTGGTTGATACGCGACCGAATAGATCACATACAGCCCGTAGTGAGGCGAATATTGCGGCTGTAGCGGAGAGTTTGGCTGAAGATCATGACCAATCAGTACATTGTCCTCTTGTATGGAACAACTTGGCGAATTTTACGCCAGGATCTTGGTTTAATTTCAGTCAATTGGCTCTACAAGCGCTCAATGAAGATTCGCTGTTTTCGTGTCGAATTTTGTTCACTGATGAGGCACATTTCTAGCTCAATGGATACATCAATAAATAAAATTGCCACATTTTGGCTGATGAGCAAGCCGAATAGATTCCCAAAGTACCGTTACATCCACCAAAATGGACTGTTTGGTGTGGTTTATGAACTGTTGTTATCAACAGTCCGTATTTCTTTAAAAATTAGGCCGGACAGAACATAACCGTCAATGGGGAGCGCTACAGCACCATGATAACGGACTTTTTGTAGCCTGAAATTGAAGCCTGTGATGTCGGCGACATTTGGTTTCAGCAAAACGGTACTACGGCACACATAGCGTGCGATGGCACAATGGCTTTATTAAAAAAAAATTTTGTTGAGCACCTAATGTCGCGTTTCAGAACTGTCTAGATCGTGCGATTTTTCTCGATTCTGGATTTTTTTTCTTTGTTCTTATGTAAAGTCAAAAGTCTGCGTCGATAAGCCAGCTACGATTCAAGACTTGAAAGCCAACATTACTCGCGTATTTCGTGAGATACCGGTTGAATTGCTGGAAAGAGTGACCGAAAATACGATCTTCCGAATGGACCAATGGGTAAAAGGGTATACTATGTTTACAAATGTGTGTAACAGCAAAAGGAGGCGTAACAGACAGAATGGCGTACTAGAGTTGAGCGATATTTAACTACCTGTGATTCAATCACGGCGACTGAAAAATCACTGATGTGAGTTGCTACTCAATATTGTGAATATCAGTGATTGTGTATCATTTGTTTCTTACTAGTGCACAAAAAGTATCAACGTATCAAGTTAATGATATGTTTGATATATTACTGATACGCCGTTAATTACAATATCGAGTAACAACTGATATTAGTGATTTTCAGACGCCGTGATTAAATCACAGAAAAATATATGATGCAGTAAGTTTTTAAATTGGAAATGAATTCAGCAATATAGTTGGCACTATAATAAATTCAAAACCGATGACTTCCTAAAATACGATCTTCCTGCCTCAATTCCCAAGATTTTATTAAGGAATACTTCTTCTGTTGCGGGAGCCCAATGATTCCGACTATCTACCACACAATCGAATGGTTTCTTGCACCTCTTTAAGTCAATCATCTCTAGAAAACGTCACTAGCCTATCACGCTTGGATGCTAAAAAAACATTAAAAAAAAAAACACACATGGTGTAAAAATTCTACTTTGTACGAATAATGCCAATTTCTGGAGGCGATTTACATAAAATGGTTTAAGAAACGATTCGATGGTGTGGGAGACAGTCGGAATCTTTGGGCTCCTTGCAAAGATCTTGGGAATTGAGGCGGAATCAGGGTATTTCAGATATTCAGATTTATGAAGAATAAAATGTTGCTTTATTAAATAAAAAATATAAAAAAATATTTATAAAATCATGTTTTTTTTTGGCTTTTCCTTTTAACAGTGATCGCAGCAGCAGTTGATAATCACGGTGACTTTGAAGTAGCAGTCACGATAATCACTGTTGACTATAATAATCACACTAATTTCGACGTAATCCATCGTCCATCAATCCGCATGAAACATGTTACGATGGATCGTTAATTATAAACGAACTTTAAAATACGAAATGCGAAAAAATTATTCAATCAAAAATCAATCGGGAACCTTTATTCGACGTATAATTTGGGACCGTTTAACAAGCGATTGAACAGAACCCCAAGAAAATAGTGCAATGGGGTTAATTCACACATTCATGGTGACCAGCTGAGAGGGCCACTCCTCGAAATATACAAGTCACCTAACTTTTGGTATGATAAAAACATTGTAACGCAAGCTTTTTGTGTAAGTTGTACCGTCTTGCTGAAAACAAAAGTAGTCCCCATCTTTTTTAACAAATTCGGTGCAAAAATAGTTCGATATCATAGCGATATCTGCTACAACGCCAACATTTTCTTCTTTTCAAAGATGTTAAATATTGATAAACAAATATACAGACAGGAAATGCTACTGGTAGCTTCCTTTAGCAACAAAAGATCTGAAATCTTCACTTGTGTGAAATTGGTAACGACCATAAATAAGAAGCCATCATATCGAATTTTTGGCTTAACTAAAGAATTATTTCATACAAAAGCAGAAAAGTGAACTGTGTTTGTATGGGTGGCTACCCCAAAAAGTGGGCACGACACGTCCATTAGTGTATGAATATGAATGAACTGCATTCATATAAATTTCAAACTGTGCTATTGACTTAAATAAAGAAGTTTTTCTTACAAAAACACAAAAAGACCGTGGGTTTGTATGGGTCCTTTCCTAAAAAGTGGTACTTAGTTTCACATTTTATAGACAATAGATTATATTCATTAGTGGTCCGATCTGAACATATGCGCAATATTTTATTAGAATTAATGAAAAATTAGAGCAAATTAATTATTTGCATGGTGTTATCACTTAGTGGTCCGATGTAAGCCTATATGGAATATATTGTAAGGCTACTTTAAATTTGCGCGTAAATTAATGTTTATAAAAACTTAAAAATGGGGTTAACTTCTTAAATCTGGGCTTGACATGTTCACTTAATACTAGTTTCTGAATAGAGAAAAGGAGAGTCAATATATCTAAACTGAAATTCACTATCTCTTATAATCGCCGAGTTCTATTCGTTCAAACTGCTGATCAACAATATATATACTCTATATGGTCTGCCACGTTTCCTTCTGCCTGTTACATACATACGCACAAACTTAGTATACCCTTTGACCCTAGAGGGCCAGGGTATAAAAATAAATGTGGAAAAATAGTTAATACTAATCACACTCTGATTGTAAAAAGTACTTACACTTGCTCGAAAAAGCCTGCGTACACCACAAAAAAAAAATATATAGTTTTAATTCATTTTATGATTCAACATGTCAAAAAAGCACTTCCGCAAAAGTCTGCGTACAGCGGCATACGAGATGCATGGAATGAGCGAATATGCGATTACCGCTACCTAAAAATATTCTTACAAATGCTTATCTTGGAGTTTAAGTTCATTCTTTTTCAATCAATTGGAGTGTCAAAAAAATGTTAATAGCGCCATGGACAACAATGGATTTCCTGATACAGCTCACATGAAGCTGCTACAACAACAACAACAACAACATCAATGGAAATCAAATTGGTGCGGATAAGTGACAAATTATTTTAATGATATATCTTGAGGAAAAGTCGTATAGAAAATTTGGAAAAGTAGTTGGCAGATCTCACTCATCAATACAAAGACTTGTAACTAACAACACTTCAACGGGTTCCATCCTGCTAAAGCACCGATCAGGTCGTCCATCTATCTTAACAAAATGATATAATAAAGCGAAATTCAGTTTGTGCGACAGAATCCAAACTCTAAGCTCACCAACTGAAACTAGCAGTAGAAGAAAGGTATTCAAAAATAATTTCCGAAGTTACAGCTCAGAAATTTAAAAATAAAACCTGGGTATCATGTTCGAGTTTCCCGTAAGCAGACCCATATCTCAGCTGTAAATATGCAGAAACGCATGGAGTTTGCCAATAAGTACGTTTCCAAGCGCCCAGAGTCGGATGAGAACAAATTTTGTATTTTCTGGTTAAAAAGAAGGTTAAAAAGGTGTGAAGAAAGAGCGACACGGCCTTTGAAAAAGAAAATTTGTTGCCAACCGTTAAACATGGTGGAGAAGGATTTGTGATTTGTGGTGTATGGCAGCCAATGGTGTTGGCAAATTAACATTTATTGAATCAATAATGGATCAAACTAGTTATATACAAGTTTTGAAGTATAATTTGCTGTAAAGTTCCCAGAAGTTGGGTTGGGCTGCAAGAAGAGTTTTGGTTTCAGCAAGACAACGCCCACAAGCACAGTGCGCATAAAGTAAAGCTCTGGCTCCTCTATAACAGAAGAATGAGGACACCATTCCAATGTCCGGATCTGATTCCCATAGAGCATTTGTGGGACTTACTCAAACGCAGATTAAATTTAAAATTTCAAATTTTTTTGTGGTGTACGCAGACTTTTTCGAGCAAGTGTATGTACATAATAAAACATTGGTTGAGGCCTTCTCAATCTACGATATATTTTGTGCAAGTTTATCAATTTTTAGCAGCCTTTGAATCTTCAAAACTACACAACTTTCCACTGATAAAAAACAGCAAATCAAATGAAATACAACAAAAGTGATGTGATCTAAATAAGACTTTATGGATTAAGAATCTTTAATTCTTCGTTTACATTATATAAATCTGGATAAATCATTTTTTTTTTTTTAACGTTAACGCTACGCAAATTAACACAGCAGAAGTAACAGTCATCAAACGAAGTGATTTTTTTGTTCTTTTCATTGCATAGGCACACCGAACCTCATACGATTTCTTTGACTCATTGTCTCAAGTGTTCACAGCACATTTTACAAAATAACAAGATCGTATATGACGTATAGCCGCACCCCACCGCACGCTAGATAATACTAATACGCAAACACACACACACACACACACACATAACTATAGCTTTCACAAGCCAATGCTTCACACACAAGCCGACTTCAAGCTGAACGTGAGGGGCATGGCTCTTTCGTATTTGGCGTCGTTCATCGGTTTAATAGACATTTATCACTTCAAAATTTGGGGTATCCACGGCTTTTAGCGGTCGGATCTGCATCTACATACGTGAGACATTTTAAAAGGTACAACGAATTTGGCGTTTCTAGCTTGATTAGCACTTTCATTAATACACAGCACCAATTACGACACCAATTTTACACATACTCGTACACACAACAAACATATCAAGTTATCAGCATTAATCTAACAAAAAAGCGTTTACGGATTACTGCGGCACTAATTATTTTTGTGCTTGCACTATTTTACATATTGTATATAAATCGGCAGTCAGTTTCTTCCGCCGGCCATGCACAACACAACACAACAGCGGTGTACATCAGGAAGAGGAACAACAAAACGGCAGCTACCACCCACCAAAATGTACAACAGCTCTTTGAACTGCAGACTGCATTCGAAGCTCAGCAGGCGCTGCTGCTATCGCAACGCCAGGAGCTTCAACAGACACAGGAACAACTAGCCTCAAGATGAGCTGATACTCGCACTACAGCCAAGCACACCACGCAAATATTCTAAAGTTAACTATCTAAGCTTCAAAAATCGCAAACGCATGCTGATTACCGGCGGTGCGGGCTTTGTCGGCTCACATTTGGTCGATGATCAGATGGCACAGGGCCACGAAGTGATTGTTGTCGATAATTTCTTTACAGGCCGCAAACGCAATGTCGAACACTGAACGGCTGAGACATGACAATTTCGAGCTAATACGTCATGAGATTGTCAATCCGCTGTTCATTGAGGTTGATGGAATCTATCATTTGGCATCGCCAGCTTCATCGCCGCACTACATGTATAATCCGGTGAAGACAATCAAAACGAATACAATGGGCATACCAGAAATGGTTTGGGTTTGGCGAAGCGCGTTATGGCCAAAGTACTGATTGCCAGCACTTGCTATGACGAAGGCAAACGAGTCTCGGAAACGCTGAGCTATGCATATGCAAAGCAGGAAAAGTTGCAAGAACGCGTAGCACGCATCTTCATACGGACCGTGCATGTTCATGAATGGTTGCCGTGTTGTCTCGAATTTTATATTACAATCGCTGCATAATGAAACTATAACCATCTACGGCAATGGCAAACATACGCGTTTGGCTTCCAATTATAAACAACCGGTTAATATAGGCAATACCGGGTAGAGCATTCAAATGAAGAATTTGCTGTCATTATACGGAAACTTGTCGGCTTGTCCACAAGCCAGTCGCAAGCCGGATATAACACCTGCATGTAAATATTTTAACTGGGAACCGAAGGTATCACTAGAGATAGGTCTGAAGAAAACTATTGCATACTTTCGCAATGAATTAGCGCGTACTGATCGTTTTCAGGAGCATTTGCGCAAATTCTTTGAATCACCGGATGTGCAACGCAGCCAAAGAACCGATAATTTGCTCAGCCCGGGCACAAATAATTGAGAGTCGTGCAACAATACTTTAGTTGTATGCCACCCCAAACGATGCAATGAGCTAATAACACTGGGACACAAAAAATGTCGATGGCTGAAATGGCTTAATGGCCCGGTAACTTGAGGCTCGCTGAACATACATGAATAGAAGGACCAGCTGGCCTACACCAACCGTGCAAGCCAAACGAAGCAAACGTCTTTCGCTTATAAGACGGCGCGCTTGGTCTATCGACACAAACCTGGTTGCTCAATGGAATACCTACTTGAATCAAGTTCCTTTCAGGGAATATCGGATAAAAGCAGATCACTCAATTTGCGCTTGTCTCTTTCTGCGCACTGCCGAATCTGTTGGCAAAATGTAATCCTCCGTAGTGCCGCTCACACTTAGCCACCTCTGGCGCAAATTGTCAATTACCAAGATTCATACGTCTCTGTCCCTCATACGATGGCGTACTTGGTTCATTGACGTGAGACAGATTGATCGAGGGGTTATGTTGCCAGGTCAAGCTCCCTTTAGCGGATGTTTGACAGATGTAGGTTATTCACTCGGTGCTGCGCCCAATGGACACAGTGCCGCCTCCGTAGACAAAGGAGAAGTGCATCTAATACTTAGCATACCATGGCTTGAGATCATTAGATACTATTGCATTTTGGATAATATAAAAGTTACCTATCCCATTATACTTCTATGTGAGGATGTCGAAAAGCAACACGCACTTTCTTTAATGGCTCAGTCCCTGAAGAATTGTATCGGACGAGGAAACTCACGGCAACAAAACATTGTGAGTTGTTAGACGAATCAGCTGCGCCGAACTACATTGGATTCTAAAGTGTCTTTACCGCACTTATTTTGATGTACCTTGGCATAAACTACGAATACTTATCTCTTTCGCCTATTATTACATAACATTAACCAATTTTGGCATACATACTATCATAAATAACACTTTGTATCAACACAAACAAGTACACAAAATGCGTACACCTAACTCATTCTTTCATGTATCCATATACAAATCATACAGCGTTGTCTAACTTATAATTCATTAGCAGATACAGACAAAGATGCAGGATCTATCAGCTGAACTTTCAAACGATCGGCAGAAGGATGTGCGCTTACCACTAAAAGCTTCAAGGTACTCCAACCGATTCTCAGCGGAGGAAATCAATACGCTCTGACACACATACATATGTATGCAAGGTGTATAATCATTCCGGTAGCATTACTTTATCCAAATGTACATGTATATTCTGTTTTTGCTTTAACATATCCTTCACCATGAAATTCTGCAGCGTATCATACAGTCGGATGGGTACTACGATTATACTAGTAGCTACTAGTACTCTCATTTTTACTTTCTTTGCTTGAAAATAAACAGACCATTTAATTTGTATTATTCTCGAAATCTTATCTTATTCTCTTATCCTTTTATTGTACAACTTAAAACTAAAAAAATTAAATTTTGATTAGATTTCATGTAAATTCGTTTCCTTCGTACGTGTTTTTAACATAAGCAAAATGACATAGTATTATAAAATTTACATATGTACTATGTAAATCGTATTTTGTCGATTGATTTTCATTGGTAACTGTTGATGGACGGACTTGTATCCTTAGTGGAATCCATTGACGCAGTTAGCTCCATCCGGTGGCTTTTGCGGTGAGCTGATTCCAAATGGATTGCGGCTAAGAAAAACTCCCGGTGCTGGTACAAGTCTTTTCATAAGCGAACTTTCACGCGTATCAGCGTAATCATTATTGTTTTGTGTTTTGCCAATGCATTCGACTACCATTTGTTTGTACGATGATGAGAACCCATATGCTTTGCGCTTGCGACTGCCCTTCAATGGTTCTGTATGTGCAGCGGCGTCGTCACCGTTGCGCAAACGCGGATCGTCGTTCTGAAAGTCATAGATTACAATAAATTAAAGTTTATACTCCTTTAAGATATTTTGAGGCTGCTTTCTAGTAATGTGTAAATTGTAAAACATACCTTCGGTCGCATTGTGCACAATTGCGTTTAGTTGCGGTAGTGTTTAATGTTAGCAAAGTTTAACCAAACTATAATACTAGCTATAATAGCGCCACACATGTGTCCCCTTCGGCCTGATGATTAAAACTTGACTACGATCGTGCCATAACAGTGCTATAACCGTAGTATAACCGCTTTAGTCCAGTCCAAAAACAGCGCTACCAGCGCGATTTTGATAAATTTCGCTTAGTAGTGTGGCCAGATCGTATGCAACCAAAGATCCATATGCACATGGGGCGCGAATGTATTAATTAATTATGTTAAAAATTTATAAAATTTATTTATATAGTATTCCATAAGCGAATTTCGTAAAACCATTTGATCATCTATCAACTTATTGCTGATAGAAATCTGGCGAATGCACTGAAACATTTTTTAAGGCAACCGTGGACATCGCGGCGTTTTAATGCACGTCTCGAAATGTTGAAGCATTTATAATTCTGTACATTTTTTTTTTCAGCTTTTTTGACTACGAAATACCCATTCTCTACATGGGTACTAGTATGCTCTATAGTAGTCCGAAATGTAGCTATGTGTAATCCGATATTTTGCAAACCACAGTCTGTTTTTTTTTTGTTGTTTTTTTAAGAGTTTTAGAATTTTGAACATTGTAATAAAATTATCTTCTGAACAAAAATTAATTGACTCATTCCATTTATTTGTGTGTAATAAATTATTAATTTGTGTTCGTTAGCTAATTTTATGATATTTTATGAAGGAAAATGATTTCGTGCATATGGCCACCTCGGGAACTTCTGTAGAACTGATTTCTGTATGTACAATTTCCAACCACTTTTTCAATCCTTTGAGGCCGTATCTCACCAGAATAGTGCGCTCGTTATTGTCTTCCAAGGCTGAAGTCAATGCTGGCTTGTCCGCATGTACTTTGTCAGACAATCACACAATCTAGCGGTCCAGACAAATTGCTCCGTCTCGGGAGTTTATGTTGTCGTTAAACTATTTCCTCAATAAGTCTATGGTTTCTCAAGAAGTATGGCCTTCCGCACCATGCTCACATACTTTTGGAAACAAAAAATCGTTCAACATGTCTCCATATTGTTGCATTTTCCGCGTTTTTGAAAAAGTGTGCAACCAGTGATGATGATGCAACCAGTCCATAAATTTTACATTTGTCAGAGTGTGTTGGTAGCAAAATTTTTCTACCACCAAATGAGAAATCTTAAAAACGCTTTACATTCCGTTTGTAATAATAAATTTCTAATTATTTTATAATCATCGGTTTAATGTAACCGAGAAGATTTGAAAATTAATTCAGGCCAATGAAGAAATTTTTATTTTTTATCTTAAAAATTTGTTGTTATAAGTTTTTAAGATGAATACATTAATATATATATATATATATATATATATATATATATATATATATATATACATTTTATTCATTATAAAAATTGCAATGAAAGACCCCAACATAGCCTTACCGTTCTTATAATTATTTTCTTTTTCATTGTAAGATACGAAGATATTCTTGTAGGTTTTTGAGGCTATTAAAATAACAAATTGATATTTAACAATAGTGTTCAAACGTTGGGAAATTAGCATTCGACAAAAACCGTTGTACAGTGCGTACCTAAGAAACACTTGCTGCTGCAGCGCATAAAATTGAGGAGCACCAAAAAAAAAAAAAAAAAAAAAAAAATGGGTTGATCCGTCAATCCGCGCTGCATCCACTTTATGGAAAATATTACATAAAAATCTCGCATACGACCTTAAAATTTTCAGCTGCTACAAAAATTATTGCCGAAAGAACATCGTTTGCGCTGTACTTTCGGTGAATGGATTGAAATTCAACTGGGGAAGTCAACCGACTCTTTTATTCCAATATTCTGTTTAGTGATTAGGCACACATTTACAACAATGAGCATATTCATAAGCAAAATTGTCGCATTTAGAGTGACGAAGGACCAGGAGAAATACTCGAGACAACGTTACATTGACAAAAAATTACTACTTGGTGGGAATGTTTATGGTCGACTTGTTTTTTATAACAGGACGGCACCACATGCCTTACAGCGTGTGAAACAAACTATTTACTGAAGGAAACGTTTGGCGTACGCCTTGTATTTTGTTATTTTTTTGATTATTTTCTCTGGTGTCAGGTGAAGTTATAGGTTTATGCGAAAAAACCAGTAACTTTGGACAATGAAATTCGGCCCCAACGCTGGAAAAAGTGTTTGAAAAATGAACTTAAAGACTAGCTCAGAAGTGGCACATTCTCCACATGCCCGAAAACATACTTAAATACCACAATGACATAGAATATTCTTTCCAATAACTACAGTTTTCAGTTTGAAATTAGGCAATTTCAGTATTTTCATTCAATTCAAAGCACTACACCTCCAAGAAAATACACCCTATATACTCACTCTCAAACTAAAACCAACTCAAAAATACTTATCGAAATATGTAAAATATGTTATAGCTCCCATACAAAGTGTGAAGAGTATTAAAGCTTCGGTTCTGCCGAAGATTCTCTCCCAATTTGAATTTCGTTTTTAAACGAAAACCGTTAATTTAAATAGTTTGTAGCAAAGAGCTCGCAGCTACAAAACTGAACAACAGCAGCGACTGCGCAGTGCTACCAAGCATTAATAAAATGTAAACAGTGCTGCCAGCTCTGCGCAAAATAACGGCATAACGAATAGCAGCAAAGAAGAGAATGGAAAAACGCAAATTCACGATTAAATATTTTTATTTTATTTTTTTTTTTTTTTTATTTAAGACAACTATAACAAATGTATGACATATTTTATTTAAATGTATGCGTTCAATGCTTCTTGCGTTTGTTCAATGCATCGTCGGTTTTATTCTTCCGCTTGGAAATCGCCTTTGTGGATTTTGCTGTCAACAATCGCGTGGCCTGCAGCGTCATGGATGACGACGACGCCGACGCAGCCGCCGCCGCCGCCGCCGAGGAGTTTGCGGCTGGATTAGACTGATGTATAGCACCAAATGTGGAGCCTACGTGTACGGTTGCAGTGTCACGCTGTTGCTGTTGCGGCAATTGTACACTGTTTGTCGCATTGCGTTCGAGCTGCTGCTGCTGCTGCTGCTGCGGTGTTGCGGGCGTCGTTTGCAGTTCCTTTTTTATTGGCAACTCACCGGGCGCAATCATGAGCAAATTATTACTGCGCGCTAACATCAATGCTGCTGCATCCATACGTTCGCACTTAACATTTGCATAATGCAAGGAACGTGCAGCACCATTGCAAATGCCATTATTACCATTTAATAGCGCCACAGCATGCTCACGTGCAGCAGTCACAATGGCATGTCCATTCGTCATACGTTTGTCGTTATTATTTGGCTCCAGTTCGCCGCCAATGCCGTTTGATGCCTCAGCCAACGCTTGCTGTTGCTGCTGCCATTCAAGTATGCCAGTAAGTAGTTTGATATACTTAATGGCTGAACGTAAAATCTCATTTTTTGATAGTTTCTTATCGGGCGGATGTGTTGGCACCAGTTTGCGCAGCTCTGCGAATGCACCGGAGACATTCTGTTGGCGCCAGCGTTCGCGTGTATTTGTAAAAACTTTGCGTACACTGCCGCAACCGTTACCGCCAACGGTGTCATCGCCGCTGACATTGTTGCCGTTCGTTGATAGCAAACTGGAGCAGCTAATGTGTCCATTTTTAATATGCGTTGTTGTGCAGGAGTTAACGTTGTTGCTATTGCTGCGCGGTGAATTGGACAGAGATTGTGTACCTAACAAATATCAAAATATTCATTATATTGTCTATATGTGTATATAATCTAGAGTGAAGTGTGTGTGTGTGTATGTATATATATATATATATATATATATATATATATATATATATATATATATATATATACAAACTACTCACCATCCGCATGATTACCGTTCATAACAATATAATCACGAAAATCCTCATCATCCTCCTCGGTATCATTCAGCGAGAAATCCGAGAGATCGCCATCGGATATTGATTCCGTTTTGGGATGTAGATATGCAACATTGGCAGTTGCTGCTACTGCTCCTAGTGCAGTTATTGCGTTTAGGCGCACCAACGCTGGCGGTTTACATGGTGCTGTGCCGTTAGCTGCTGTTGCAGCTTGAAGACTCAAGCCTGTGCTGCTGCTACTGCTGCTGCAACTATTGCTACTGCTGTTTACGTTTCCAGCTGCTGCAAGTGTGGTGGCATGTTTAGGCGATTTAGTATCCTCGCTACGTTTGCGTGACTGTTGTGTAGTAGACTCGGTTGAACATGAAGACGATGCAGAGCTACGTTCATCTGTATTATCTGCGGAGTTGCCATTTGGATTGCTGGCAGACGGAAGCCAGGCCATATTTTAAATTAAGCAGAAACTTCTGCTGTTGCTGCTGCTGCTGCTGCTGCTGCTGTGAACCGTAACAGTTGAGTGACAAATTCGAAATGTATTTGATGCGCTGTGTCCGCACATATATGTGCGTAGTTTGCCGTGTATGTATATAGCCTATACACTCCCCAGTATGGGCGGAGCTAACGCATCGTTGTATACAACAACCCTTAGCAGTGACAAACGTATTCTGGTGTGTACAACTATAAATGTCAAAAAAAAAAAAAAAACCCCGTGCGGTTACTTTTGCTTCCGTGTATAAAGTGGTAAGTTAATTGAACACTCAAAAATCACTTAATGTTTGCATCAGATTTCACACTGGCAACAAAATGCAACTTATGTCTGGCTGGGAACCTGCTGTAATGCCTAATGAAATCCCAGCAAAATGTTCAACCACCATAGCATAGTGAAGCACTGCCTTTGCTGGTGTTATTTGAAAGAGATTGTCATCGCAAACCATAATTGTGCCACTAAGCGGATTATAATGGAAAAAGAAAAAACTCAAAATAAAGGACGGAAGGAAGGAAGTTATAGATTCAACAATGCATTGAAAACAGTACGCATGAACAGTAGAAAGAATGAAATACTACATACGTTCATTAGGAGGGATTGGATGGTGGGATAGTTCAGCGGCAATTGTCTCAATAAATGCACAGAAAAATAGTATTTCATAAAAATCAATAGTCATTGACCACTTTTTAAACTAAACTATGTCTTAAACTCTCGAAAATGACAGAGCTACTGCTCAAAGGCCCTAACAAGAATTTCTATTTTTTAGTCATGCAACACTTGTATCACCCTGACAAAAAAACCTTCAAATGCAAACCTTCCCAATGCACGCTTGGCCCTTTTTAAGTGCATCCCCTTTTTCACACCCACTCAAGCATAATCCTGTCAATTAATAATTTTCAATTACTTTTCGCGATTCCTTATCAGCGACGCGTGTTCTTGCCTGGTCGAGATTAGAAGTCAGGCTGTTTGACTTTTATGCTATTACACTCTTTCCTGTCCTATCTTTGTCTGCTTTTTTTGTGCACTGCAAAGGAACAAGGGTATATTTAATTTGTGCATTTGTATGTAACAGCCGAAAGGAGGCGTGGTATATACTAGGGTGACCAGACGTTCCCGTTTATGGGGTATTGTTCTGTTTTTTTTTTTTTTGCCAAACTGTCCACGTTTTCCGTTTATCAAAAACAAAAAATGCTGCGAAATATTCCATTTTTTTTGTCCAAACCACAACTTCAACTTTTTCGATTTTTCAAATTGACGGGATAAATTCTAATCTCGAAAAATGTTCCAAAATTTCCTCGAAGTGCACCGCCCACCAAGTTTTATACTAGTGATTCGTTGAATTTCGTAAGTTTTCCCGACCTTTAAATGCATCTTTAACTCTGCTGACTGCAGTGCTTACTGAATAATTTTTCAGGCATGATTTCACAGAATGCTCTTCCTTTTTTTTTGCGCAGTCCTTCATTGCTCTATTTCACAATAACTTACTGAAATTGAAATGAGAAAAACGTAGCATCGTAGAAGTCATCAGCTTTATCGACGATGCGGCTACAACATTACGTGATGAAACAAACTTTTTCCGTCCGTATTGTTTGCGTTGTCAGCGTGGCATCCATAAAATTAAAAAAAAAAATATATATTGACCAATCTATATAATTATATCAGCATGCATATGGTCTAAATGTCCAAGTTTGAGACCTCTAGATCTTATAGTTCCTGAGATATGTTCAACTAAATGTTCGATGCTAATCAAGAATATATATATTTGATGGGGTCTACCACGCCTCCTTCTGCCTGTTACATACATTCGCACAAACTTATACACAATTGTCCCTTTGCGTACATTGTATAACAAGATTCGAGTAGATATAGCCATGTCCATCTGCCCTACTTCTAAATTTGAGTATACAAACTCTCCAATTTCCTCTTCCTACAAAGTATATGAAATGAACGTGATAATCCTACGAAACAACACTGCCCCATTTTGAAATTTTTCTATGAAAATTTGTTATTGTTGTGAATTAAGCCAGTAGCACATATTTTTTTTATATATAATACGTTAAACCAAATAAAATGTTCCACAATGGTCTAGAAAAAAATAAGTCTTCTTAGACTTGGTTCATAATATCTCGCAGTTGAACACACTCTGCATCATTGTCAGCTTAAGCGTTAGACGAGTATTCATCGCCACCAATTTAAATATGATCACCAGCACATGCAGCATAGTAGAACTATCTCCAATTCTCATAAATGTTGCCAAATTTTTTAAAATACAACGCCTTATCAAACCATTTAATTCAATATACACACTTAGAACTCCTTTTACAACTAGTATTGGAACGATTTAATGAATTTCACTATGTTTTTGACTTTAATTTTGTAAAGGTCATTTGAACACTACTACTCCCCCTTATGCATGAATCTTCTTCCACTCGTGGGCGGGTAGTTGCACAGCTGATGTTGAACGTAAAGTTATTGAAACGCCTATAGGGTCCTAACCTGGCAACATGTCTACATATTATGGTAGAAATATTGGTTCTGCTTAGCATTAAAATTGATCGAGTTCTTCTTTTGTCTGCTTCTTTGGTACTGATGGTTGAGCATCTTGCATGTTGACACCGTCATCCCAACCATGACCTTACTTGGAAGCATCTCGCATTGGTACACTTTCTTGCAAGCTCGTCTGCTATGCAATTCCCTCAAATTCACTATGCCTGGCAACCATACGGAATAGATACTGTAATGCTAGGCAAACTCGCGGCATTTAGTAATGATTTATGCATTGATTGCGTATACGAATCTAGTGCTTTAAGCACTGCTTGACTTGACTGTCTGAGTACATCGGCTGCGATCTTAGGTTGTGCATAGCTTCCTGCATGGTTGCCTCTGCTTGATAGATGCAGCAGTGGTTTGGCAGCATGAATAAGGGCTCTACCTCAATTTCTGAGGCGTTTACATTCCCTTCGTCTTTGAACGAATGTACGCGTTGACGAACTTCATTGTGCAGCGTTCAACTCCCTGCAGTTACTCAGTTGGCTAATGATGTCTACCAAGGAGTTGTTTACTTCGTTATCAGGTTATTGAAACTTGTTTTGATGTTATGCGTGGTAGGAACTACAGAGCATTGATTGCAAATTGTATGTCTAATGTGAACAACTAGAAGACTCCAAAGTCTTTAACGGGAATGAGAGCTAGTTTCACATACAATTTTTCAATGCAGTTTAGAGCATAATTTCCAAAAATGTTAAATCAGTTGTTTTTTTTGTTCTGAAGACTTCTTTATGATGATATATCTTCACAAAACACTTTTTTTTTTACTTATCTGCTTATAACTCCAGTTCATCATTATCTGATTTCAATTATAGTATATTTTGGATCGGATAAGATTTGATGGAATTCTATATATATTTTCTATATTTTTACATATACATGATTCTAATCTAAAAAACATATTTTTACTCAAGCTTCTTCGTTTGTGTATCGTTGAATCTTCGCAAATTTGCATCCGGCAAATAGTCAGCCATCGTGCCTTTGTTTCAAAAGCCTTCATAACGCTTTTCAATTGTTGCAATGTTCTGTTAAGAACGCTCACCTATACCGACATTTGGAAGTCATTCGGAGACCTAGATCGTGGACAATAACTGAAATGTAAACGACCGCCAACTGGTCCAGAATATAATGGATGCATTTCATGTCATTTGTACGTATGATCACTGTTATTCCGTTCAGTATATATGAGTTGCACGAGTGTACCAACTATATTTTTAACAAGAAACGATATTTCTAATTGCAGCACATATCCAGTTGGAAACTTCCCTACGAATTCGGCTGCAGAAAATAATGAACAAGGTGGACGTTTATGGATAAGGTTTGTATCTTATACCATCTGCATAAAACGCATAGCATTCTAAAGATTATCTTTAGAACGACATACAATATTTGCAAATCGAATAATGTGTGATAGAGATGTGAGAAATAACTGAAAAAAGCCAGAAAAGAAAAGAACAATTCTTAAGAAAACAAAAAAAAATTTTTTTTTTGAATTTTTAGAATCTCCGCACCCATATATATAGAAAATATTCTATGGGGTTTATATACGATTCCTTGGGAATGGACACTACTTGTATCTCCTTCCAACACTTGGGTTGGGTTTAGACTAACAGATTCTTTAAATAACTGAGACAGCCATTTGTATACACGTTTAAAAATGATTTGTAGTAAGGCGGATAATATACTGTTAGTTCTTGGAGCACTCTCGTATATTTTATACTGCTACATTACTCTGCATCAAAAATACAAAGTATTGAGCTGTTGGAATTAATTTTAAAATCATTTTTTTGATTTTTGAGCGTTTATTTAAAAAAAAAATGATACAATTTGTATTATATTCAAAGTATTGTCCATCGTTAGCTACAACATTTTCCCCATATTTTTGGCAGCATATGGATTCGGCGTCGGAAGAACTGCTCGTCTTTTTAGGCAATCCACGAATCGCCCCATTTTTTCGTAAACTCGTAAGAAGTAAAGCGCTGCTCAGCCAGAGCGTGGGTCATCGATCTGAACAAATGGTAGTCAGAAGGGGCTGTGACTGGGCTATAAGGCGGGTGGGGTAGCACATACCAATTCAACGCCTCCAGCGTTTTCTTGGCGAATCTTGCAACATGTGGCCGAGCGTTGTCATGTTACAAAACCACCTTGTCGTGTCTTTTGGCATACGAGTATCCCGGCCGTTTTTGCTTCAATGCTCGGCTCAATTTCGTCAACTGTTTTTGATAACGTTCACCAGTGATGGTTTGGTTAGCTCATAGTACACAACACCCTTCTGATCCCACCAAATACAGAGCATGAGCTTGGCTCCAAGAATATTCGGCTTCGCCGTCGATGTTGATGCATGGCCGGGTGGTCCTCATAATTTTTTTCGCTTTGGGTTGTCGTAATGGATCCACTTTTCATTGCCAGTAACAATACGATGCAAAAAACGCTTCCGATTATGGCGTTGAAGCGACTGTTCGCAAGTGAAAAATCTCCTTTCGACTCATTCCCATGGCTTTGAGGCGTTTGCCAACTATTGACAAGTCAACTCCCAATGATTCTGACAATTCTTGAAGGGTTTGACATGGATCTTCGTCGAGTAATGCTTCCAATTCTTCATCTTTATTATTTTTGGGCTGGCCTGGACGTTCTTTGTCCTCCGTATCAAAATCACCACTTTTAAACCGACGAATCCAGTACTCACAAGTTGAAATCGATGGAGCATAGTCCCCGTAAGCCTCACAAAGCGTACGATGGGCTTCAGCTACTTTTTTCTTCAAATGAAACAACAAAAGTAAACCTTCCCGCAAATTGCGTTTTGTTGGAGCAAAAGTCGACATGTTCACAGTGAAAAAAAAAAAAATATGTTGTTTACACTTCAGTGGAATGACACATACTGAAAATTTAAGCTTATGAAGTAGGCTTTCACAGGTTTACCCGCTGCGATTTAGTGCTACTTACGCCATCTCTCTTATGAATCCTTTAAAATTAATTCCAACATCCAAAAAATATTTAAAATTTTTTCTCCAGTGCCATTTAAGTATTAGTATTTTGTATGGTTTCTATTTCGACAAAACGCTTTCCTTTCATCGGCATATTTACGAAAAGGTAGACATCGCACGATACCAAATCAGAGATGTGATTGATGGTAAAATTGCAACTTTTTTTTTTTTTTGTCAAAAATCGGCCACAAGTGTCAATTTTTGTTGGTCGTCAGTCAACTTGTGCGAAACAAGCCGTGCAACCACCTTACGGAAGCCCATATGTTCTGTTAAAATGTGAGAAATTGTTGTTTTGGAAATGCTTCATTTCAATTCCATAAATTTCGATAAAGATATCGGCTGATCTGTGATGAATTGACGCGTAGTTTTAATGATCATTATTTAACTACTCAGGGCCGTTTTTAAACCGTATTTAATACTCATTAACTCGTCACCAAAACCTTGGCTTATCAATTTCGGTTAAAGTTGTTGTAAGTTTAAAACAAACCTTAATATTTGATGGTCGTGCGATATCTACGCATACAGTGGACCAAATGTTATGCATTTTAGCGTGAAAGTAATTAAAAGCATCGTACGCACTAGTTCACACAAAGGTGACGCCACTAAAGTGGAATTATTTGAAAAAAAAAGTTCCGTTTTCCGTGGAACCACCTTGTACAACATTGAACATAGTATATAGCATACAGCGCCCATACATATGAATCAGTTAGAGTTCATGATACAATATATCACAAACTATGATTCAGATCGTAACATTAGTATATTATATTAGACCCTAAACAGATCATTAAATCATATACAGATTAGATTCTAAATATAGATTATTATAAATAATCTACTGTAAGCTAGGTTCTCCTTATATGGCAAATATGTTTTCTATTTTAATTTATACATTTCATTTTTTTTTTTTTTTTTTGCTATACAATTTGACATTTTGTGTGAAGGGTATTAAAGCTTCCCTTCCACAGTAGTTGACATTTTTTCTTGTTTTTTTTTTATTTAATTAATTAATGCAAGCGTTGAAATTTTCACGCAATATAAACTTTGACGGATGTCCTTTTATTGTACGATTTTCTTGCAGCTTTTGTAGCTAAAGAAACAAATAGATATATTTAGTACTTCAGCAAGTTGCAAATTTATTGGAAACTATATATTTTCCAAGATTTAAAAACAAATTTATCCTTTTGCTGCTTATATCTTTAACTAACTACCTCGCTGTACTTTTCTGTATCTGTCGTTGCTTTTCATAATGGGCGGAGTTTAGTTTGTAGCGTTCAAGAACTACCCTTAACAATGTCAGCCAGTCGCAAAGCGGCATTCGAATGGTAGGTGAGACAAATGTATATTCAAGATGACATACCGTCAGTTAGTCTATGCGTCAAGTGCCTTATAAGTAAACGCACATAAAAATGTCTGACAGAGTTTGAGCTTTAGCTCAATGAATCAGTGCTATTTCGGTTGCTGTATACAGCTCTAACGTTCCAAAAATCACTGTGAAAATAATAGTTTAGAGTTCAATTGTTTCAGTAGCTATTATACAAGCATAGTATGAAACTTTAGCCTAAAGTTTAACGCTCCCAGACATAAAAGTGAGCTGAAAATTTAAAATTTTTAAACATAAATAACATATTTGCATAAGTTCACTTGAAATTCGGTTAAATATTTGTATTTCTCGGTTCTAATGCGTTTTTTTGTTGTTGTTTTTTTGTTGTTGTTGTTGTTTAAACTTGAAACGAAGCAAAACAAAAATATCCGGCGGTAAATACCGCTTTACCCTTGATGAGGTTCGTCAATTTTAGCTACGCATGTGTGTTCAACTGCTTCAACTTCAATGCAATCTTCTGATGATACAAAAGCGAGTTCTTTTTCTAGAATTTTCCGTAACTATTTCGGCGTGTTCTTTCGTTTTATATGGATACATGGTTAAATTTGTATTTAATTGATGTTTCCAAAACTTCCTTGACAACGCTGTTCTGTTCGAAATATTCATTGACGAGATTAAGATGTTTATGCAATTTTTTGTAGGTATGTAATGATGGTAGACCTTCTGTATTTCAATATTGAGTAACTCTGAGATTTTTCAGCCGATTTCTACAAATGAGCAAGATTGATGTAGGTTATTCGTTACCATTTAATATGAAATCAGTTTTTGAATACAATATCGATTAAATGACCACATCCATTCGATACCCAAAAAGCAGCCCATTAGGTCGCTGCATAATATTGACCAGCATTTCGGGCGTTGCAACAGATATGCTTGCTGTCATAAACTTAACGTTTCATATAACCCCATAGAAAAAGTCGGGTAGAGATAAATCCGGAAAACGAGGAGGCCAGTCCAAATCAACATTTTTTGACACAACGTGGCGTGGGAACTACAACGTAGCGGCTACGGTATGGAAATGATTGTTGAAAATAGTAGAATCAGCTGAACGCAAAAATATTTCTTACAAAAGTGGGCGGTGAAATTGTATGTTGGTTACTCATAAAAGTGGGCATGTCATACTAATTGTGACATATATTCGGCCTAAGAACGTAGGAAGTATCCATACCCGATTTCATATCGATATCTTAAAAACTGGGGCCTAGTTTGATTTATACAGACAGGGGATAGACAGACACATGACATGGTTAGTTCGATTCGGACATGGTTAGTTTGATTCGCCTCTGATGCTTTGTTTAACATTACTATGTGTGAACAATGTGATCTATGTCTTGAAAAAAGAATAATTTACTTACCGTACCGTACCGGTATACCTTAAGGAACCGTAACGAAACTGAATACCGAAATAAATTGGAAGCGGTAAAGAATCTTATACCGAAACACACGTTTCGGTACGTACCAAAACCGAAATACGTTTCGGTTTTATTCTCTGGTTTGAACCAAACTTTCTAAAGACGTGTCCGCCACTATAAACCATAATTTATAACTCAATACAATAGAATGCTTCATTAATGTACAAAAAATTTGTATCTGTGGGTGGTGTATGCGTATTGGAGCTACTCCCAATACGCCCGGGACTATTAATATATATGTGAAGCTTCTGTACGTAAGAAACCACCGTTAACCACCACTTGATATTTTCAGGAAAATTCGTGGTACGAAGAGAAATCACCACTTTTATCGCTAATGGACACTATGAGCCGTACAGTGATTGTGGCTCTAGACTTGTACAAGTCATTTGATACAGTTGATAATGCAATCTTGTTTCAAGACCTGGACTCCACCTCACTACCTGGCAAAACAAAACGCTTGCTATTAAACTGTCTTAATGGTAGAAGGGCATACGTTGAGTTCAGGGGTGTGAGGTCGGGATATCGAAAGTTAAAGTTAAAGGTGTTCCGTAGGGTGGAGTTCTCACTCCTCTCTCCTGTTCAACTTTTATTTGGCAAAGATGCCTCTTCCCCGTTCCTATATAAAACTGGTGACCTATGCAGATGATAAATTAACATTTATTTGGCAACTTTATCGCGCAACTTCAAGCTTTCAACGCACAATCCATCTGCCTCCATTTTCACCTCCTGGACTAAGGAGGTGAGGATGGAACTAGGTGTCTTTGTTGGAGGTTTGAGGATTCCGACAGTTCAGTACCAGACGATACTTGGAACAACATTTGACCCATTTCTTAGATGCTCGACTCTTGCCATCAAGACAAATAATCGTCTCAAGTCGAGAAACAAAGTGCTGAAAGCGCTTGCTGGGTCTTCTTGGGGTAAGAAGACAGAGACAATAATAACAACTTACAAAGCTATCGGACGTTCGATCCTAAACGCTGCTCCTATCTTGCCTCCTTTCCTAAGTAAGACTCAATGGCAATGCATGCAAAGAAGTCAGAATAGTGCGCTGAGGACTGCCACTGGTTAGAAGCGTTGATGCTACCTGTTCATCAACATAATTGAGCTGTTTTCGAAGCAGTTCTTGTTAGGTGCGTACAGAAGTCATCATACAAAGCATGGCACCCTCACGAGAACAGCGCCCACCCGAAGAAGAACTGATATCGGAACATATAATACGAGTATCAATCGTTTTATTCCTAATAGTAGCATAGAGCAGTATGATTATACTTCTGGAAGGGCTTAACTGCATAAAGATGCAATTGAACAATCTATACGCTCTTATAGGGACAATGTAATAGTAGGTGGAAGCCCATCATCTATTAATAAGAGCGTAAACCATCTCCCTCGTAGCACCAGGACCAAACTGGCACAGTTGAGATCCGGATGGAGCAACATGCTCGAGTGCTACAGGGAAAGAATTGGGATAAGCAATAATAAATGCAGCCCCCGAATGCTGTTAATCACCGCACGATACAATTCATCTGCTTAATTGCCCGTTCCATCCGACTCAATTGAGTTCTTTAGACCTCTGGTTACGACCAGTAGATGTAGCTTCTTTTCTGGGCCCTGACACCTAGGGTTACATATCGGTCTAGTTTGTCTTATTTATCTTACGAAACGTGTATTTTACGAATATATAGTCATATTGTGAATGCTATCTGCTATTCTAAACTTGTCCTGCGTACATATCAGACGTATCTAAAAATTTGGAAGCTCTAATTTATATAGTATCCGAAATATCGTTGTTAAACCATACGAAGTTCAGGCGGACATAGCTATATTGACTTGACTTTTGATGCTGATCGAGAAACAAATATTAGCAAAATTATTTTTGTGTACTAACAACCTTATGGAGGCTGTCATACTGCTTAGCTAACAATAAGTGGTCCTGGTTAGCTAACAGAACAGAAGTACGAATGTCATGTGTTTTCACATCAGCCGATACCTGAATTTAGACACGCCAATGATATGGAGAAACCCATTTTGAACCCGACTAGTTGCTACTTTTGTTTCAGCAAACAATGGCTTATTTTTAATGCACACAATGCACAAACTCATAAACTATTCAAGTCAAAATGCATAATGAATAACTATGCTATCGAATCTTTAAGCTTCTTTTGGTTACAAGTGTATCAATTATCCATAATGATATGCCACGCTCACATTTTAGTAGCCCGCCCATATATAAACCCAGTACCCACATTTCGTGTTTTTGTATGAAAAACTTCTTTAGTTAAGTCAATATCAACTTGAAATTCTATATGGTGTTTTTTTTTTATCTGTGACCGTTTCACATTCATGGGAATGATCGGCCACTTTTTTTTTATATTTTGGTAGTTACATGCAATCCCACCGTAACTACCACAAACTACAACTTTTGATTTATATTAGTATCAGCTTGAAAATCGAGCTACCAGCTTCTTATGCACGACTGTCCCGCCCACTTTTTGGGGTAGTCAATATACAAACTCACCAAACACGTTCAGTTTTTACAAAACGATATTAAAATACGTGTGAATGGTATGGTTTATGAAATTACTTACAATGTTAATGATTTTTATACCATTCATACATAGGGTGAAATAATATTATCAGTTTCTTTAAAATTTTGAAATGCATTAAACGATTATTTTTTTAATATATTTGGCTGAATTCCAGTATAGAGGCTTATTTTTGTTCTAAGCAGATAGTGTACTCATGTCGATGTGCCAAGCCCACTTTTAGGACACACAAACCCGGCTCCACTTTTAGGTTTTTGCATGAGAAACTTATGTATAACAATTGATATGGACGCTTTTTAAAAACGACTGCTTCACATATGTATATATCAATATGCATGCCAGGCCTACGGTTAACGATAGACCATAGAAACGGTTAACCATAGAAACGGTTATCCATAGAAACCCACCGCCAAATTTTGAGTTTTTATATGAAAACTTATTTCTTACAGTTAGTATCAACTTGAAATTTGATATATTTGCTTTTCAAGAATAGCTGCTTCACATATACCTATACCAATGGGTATGCCCAATCCACTTTTGGAGATAGTTTCCATAGAAACCCACCTTCTACTTTTGGATATTTGTATCAAAAAAATAAAAATGTTTACAGTCAATGTCAACTTGAAATGGAATTTGGTGGTTTCCTTTGGACAGTAGCTTGACAAATACATTAATGGGCGTATGCCACCATGTGTTAGTAGTTAGCCCCGTGCAGTTAAACCATTCACGCTTCGATTCTTATGTTTTACAAAGTTGCTATACTATTTAAAATTTATTGCAAATGGTATCAAAGCTTCAGTTCCAGTTTCTTGTTATACCATTCACACATGGTTTGAAAGTTTGTAACGCATTAAAGGAGGCATCGTAGACTCCATAAAGTATATATATTCTTGATCAGCTCGATGAGACAGGTACATCTAGCTATATCCGTCTGTCTGTCTGGTACATAGACTTTTATTTATTGCAGTTTAATAGAGTATCAAAAATGACTTACCACACCACATACAAACCCACAACATCCCCCAAGCCCCCCCCCCTTCGACTTTTTGTATGAACATTTTTGTATTGCTGTCAATATCACCTTAAAATTTGGCACGGTAGCTTCTTATGAAGAGACTTGGGTATTTCCTCCACTTTTAGAGGTGGCCCCCATGCAAACCACGCGCACTTTTACCCTTTTGTATGGAAAACGTTTTTATTGCAGTCAATAGCTACGTTAAATTTTACAAGACGGATGCTCACATAAATACCAAAGGGCCCCACTTTTAGGGAGCGTGAAACTTAGAATCTTATCACCCAATTTTGTAAGAAAACCTAATTATTACAGTAAATATCAACATAAAATTTAATATATTTACTTCTATATATTAAATTTTATGTGATTTCTCCATTTTAGGGGCAGCCCTCAACCCAACACCCAATTTTGGGATTTTTAATGAAAACCTATCATTTCAGTCAAAATCAACTTGACATTTGGCATGGTTGCTTCAAATGAACGAACGCTTCGCATAATTAGCAAGGGGCGTGTCACGCCCACTTTTAGGGTTAGGCTCCAACGAACTTACATTCCACATTTCGGTTGTTAGTAGTTAAAAAAAAAATATATACATTTTTTTTTTTACATCTGCTAAGTTCACAGTTTGAAACTTCATGGGAATTCAATGAATTTCCCTGAAGTTCGGTACCACCGAAAACACTTAAAATAATAATTGTCATCCCTCTCATACACTAAGTGCATCCAAAAAAAAAAAAAAAACAACCAGAGATCCGTGGATATTGATCGATTTTATATGTCTACAAGAAAAGATTCATATTATTTTCATTTATCTAATTCATTTTTCATTATATTTTTCAGCTCTCTGTTTATGCATTTCATTTAAATTACACTACGACTATATATGTAGCTCACTTTAAGATACAAATGTATCTTTACTGCAACGTGCGCTACACACTTCATCACCATCTCAGCCTAATCAGTTATTCATTAGGATCAATGTCAACATTTGTATCTATTTGCTTGCCTGGGAAATTGCACTTAATCCAGCTCACAGCGCGACATGCATGTATCACCCCCTGTCGTCACCGCATTTGCTATAATTGCGCCGCTAAGCAGATTAATCTCCACAATATCGTACAGTCAAGGGATGCTGCTGAAGAAATCAAAAGCAAATTAGCTCAAAAGCTGCCGCCAACATTGCGCAGATGACTTTTGGGTACGCGTGTTGTTTGTTTGTTTGTTTAAAGCTGAATGCTCTTTGTTATGATTTCCTTTCGTTTTTTTATCGGCTCATATTCGTGTTAAATATTTAAGCAACAGGAGCTGTGCCTTATCATTCGTTTGCAGTCGCGTGGCATAATAGTGTGCCACGTGCGTTCCAACGAACGTCTGTGGTTATCGTTGCAGCTGTTTGGCGCCAAATTGAATCTATGTATGAGCGTATTTCTCCTGCTAAACCCAAACGCCTTCGAATACTTCGATTTATACACAATCGATAGCAGTATTTTGTGGTAATAATATATGCTTTTAGGCACAATAGGTATAATATTAATAGTTTTTTATTTTTTTTATTGCAGAGCCCAGTATCGCTTCGCGGGAGTCGGCTCGCATCCATTACCACAGTCAATGCTTGCGTAATCATTGTAGTGTTTTATGATATTCACAAAGATTTATTATTATTATTATTATTTGTGAAATTAGCTTCCAATTAATTGGAGCTGCCAGCGGTAACATTGTAAAAGCCAACTACTAGCCAACGAGCGGAGAATCGCGCAGTCTGAGACATTCCCCATGATTATTGATTAAAAGCAAGGCTATCGATGGACATACATATATAATGTATGAATGGATATCTTATCTTTTCGAGTACGAGTCGCTTGTAGCAAACTTTATCGGTACGCCGTCTCACAGCAGTTAGCGCAGCATTTGATAGCTCCAGCTATAAATACAAATCGTTGATAATAGCAATTGAAATTTTAATCAATCTGATCCACTAGCGGCTTTCGTTGTAGTCGCATAAAGTCAGTTTGTCACAGTCACACCCAGTGCTTCAAAGTTGACGGCCAGAAACATTTAGTCGTATTGTATTAACACACTGCTGCCAATACTATGTATCTTTTTGCCAGCATATTCTTAGCAGTTGGACTGCTGCTAGGCGTACTCAGTCTCGTCGTTGTAGTGTTAAGTCAGAAATCACAACTTATTTTTGGTAAATATCCCTGCAAGGGACTTTGCTATCATCTAAAATATGGACTGGCGCTGTTGGTGTTGCGGTATCTACGCAACAAGTTCTATAGCGGTACTAAGAGTACACCCGGGCTGCTCGAAAAGCTCGATCAACCGCAGCCGCTGACAAGCGATCCAAAAAGTTACGATGTGGTCTCGTTCATGGCTGCCAATAAGGCTGGACAAAAGCTAATGATTACACTCGAACGACGTCGCCGTGGCGTCCTAAAAGCCGCACTCTATCTCTGGCTACCCGAAGAAGGTTTGCTCTGCTCACCACAGTTACCGGATATGGTGCACTTTACTACGCGTGATGGTCAGTCTGAGAGTAGCGAGTTTAGCGGCGCCGGCTTTCACATCTATCCGGAACATTGTATGCGTGTATGGCGTCTGCGCTACGTGGGCAACTTGCGCTGCGTGCGCAATGCTCAGCTGGTTGCTGTGAGATTGGATATGCGTTTTAGTTCATCGGCTGCACACTTCGACTATAATCGCGATCTAAGTTCGACGGTTATTGCTGATTCCATAGCACGCGAAGCGTGGAATGATCGTTTCTACAGCATGCTCAAGTGTCTGGATAGCATACTAGGGAAGCGTACGCACTACGAGCAAAGTGGCATATTAAGCGGTGAGCTACACTATGGCACAAATGATACTAAAGTGTTACAACTTGAACTTAGCGGTTTTCGTGATCACAGCTTTGGCACCGAGCGTTGTCTGTCCTCAATCAATCGTTATGTTTATTTTGCACTCTTTCTTGATGATGGCACCAGCATGGTAGTGGGTAATCTCAGCCAGCCATCATTCTTTCTGTCATCTTTGAAGGTGGGATATGTGTGCACACCGAATGGTGTCTATGCACCTATAACACGTTGCAATTTTGAGTTGTACTCCTATGGCGAAAAGGGTACACCGCCACAGCATCAAAACTTTTTAGTACAAACCGCTACGCAGAGTTATTTGGTGCAAATCAAGGTCGAGGATAGCGCTATACGCTATGTGGGCGGCGATTGGGAATCAAAAGTTTACAATCAATTTGTTTCGTGCACTGTAAATGGTTGCTCGGGTCAGGGCATCACAGAGTACCTGTATCGCAACACAAGCGGACGTCCAGAGTCTGTAAGCTGTAAGGATCCGGAATGGTATCAACGCGTTAAGCGTTTTGAACGCAGTCTAAGCAATATGAAGACAGTGCAGAGTGAGACACCAGATGACGAGGAGTTTTTCTTCTAGCAGTACAGCAAAACTAGAATATGTTTGTAGAATATTTTATATTTTGTGTATGAACTGTGCTGTGAGTTATTTATTGGATATATGTATAAACAGTTTTTTTTTTTAATTTTTTTTTTGTATTGCTATAATTAGTTTCTAAGTTAGTTCATAATTTTATTGTTCTCTAATTAACCTATCTACATATATAAGTATATACATTGATATGTAGTTATAATAAAAAGCGCCAAATTGTGCTATAAATCTATATAAGACCCTTGACAGACTTTCTTGAACTGGTCGCGTAGGTCAGTTTTATATACATACCTATACAAGAATCATATTTGCTATTTATGGGCGTAGTTAAGGTTTTTCCTAAGCCAGCAAGGTTTCAACTTCGGTAAACCGATTAGATTTAATTTTTCTCGAGTGGACAATGCGTTTTGTGCGGTGGACAGCACAAATTCTACAATAATCTAGCTCAGCCCATGTTTGCCACTGAAATTATGTCGTAGTTTATACAAATTCTTTATAGTACTAATCACCATTCGTTTGTACAGCTCGTCGATCCAGCATATCCGTCTGTCTGAATGTTGTTTTTTAGATATCCAGCTGAATTCCAGCACCAAGATGGAAAATGCCAAATAACAAGCGCATTAAGCCATTCGCGCTAGAAACGACCATTTGCGCAATATTATTTTCCAACTAATCAACCATTTGAAAAAAACTGATTAAAAAAAAATTTGCAAGATCCAAAATAAACGATTAAACACTTTTTCCTACAAATAATGTAATAATTTTTTTCTAGTTATTAAACAGCACGGATCAATTCAGGTTAAGTTTGCCTATCCTGTGCGTATGTACCAACACGCCAACGACTTTAAGATGTATGCCCAATGCAAACTCTGCATAACCCTTTTTATGATTTTACAAATACAAACTTTTTCTTTTGTTGCATTATACATACATATGCTTTGTAATTTAATGTGATGAGCTTCGAAGCCTGGTTAGTTGTACGACTGTTTTCTAAATAGGCTGACGGCAAAATACCCAGAGCCATGAGAGTTTTCACCTATCTAACGAATGATCGGGCGCCTCTCAGTCGTTGTCCCCTGTTGTCGCCATCAAAGAGGGATCGCATTAGAGGCTTCATCTGTATTGCATTGGTAAAAGTTCCAAACTCAGCGCACCAAGCAGTAATTTACAATTTGCTCACCATTGAACAGATGTTCAGAGGCTACCCAGGGTATTCGTAATTAAAGGACGTTTATGAGCTGCTTTCGCCGTTTGCTAAAGAATCGTTTTTGGTCAATCATAAGTGAATGACAATCAAAAACTTTTCCGACTAATGTAGACTTCTGCCAACAAGAATACAAATCTCAAAGAAACGAACATCTTCGGCATCATCTCAACCATCTGTGCACTTATGTATGTAACACACGTTATCAAAGTTAATACCGTGACATGCCACGTTATATGCTTACCGAGGTTCAGTCGTATTTGTTTGCAACTGAGCGTTTTATTAACAAGCATACAGACATCACTAGATCGACACGTCTTGAAATGTGTATTAATCAAATTAATATGATCGTTGCGTGATTTAAAAGATGTCTTGCCTTGATCTTTGGTGCCGCATGTGTTTTTATTATTGTCCAATGACAAAAATGCTTTCCAAAGCTGAGTATCTACTAGTAGCTGCCACAAGAAGCACTAACTGGCTTGGCGGCAGACCGCATTTTCCAATCGACATAAATGTATAGATGTGGATAGTAACTCAGATGAACGGCAACGGCAGCAGTTTTTGTGACATGAGCGTTATGGAACACCTTCGACAAATTCAAAAGCTTTTTATTGGTGATGATAATGTCTACCTCATCCTCATGTTGTGCACTGCCAATGATGCCCTGTAATAATGATGTTAGTGAGGTGCTTAAAAATAAAGTTCGTTCCCAATACCGACGTCAGAAGAAATGTGCCAATGCTATGTGTGTATTTTACTCTGCTTCGCAACAACAGATCTGTGGCCTCGCGTGGTACTCTATTCGCATAGTTCATATAGCATTTTAATTTCCATATGGTGCTGCCCAACATGGAATCCAGAGAGTGTTAGACGAAGTGGTATCCTGCTCAGGAGATAAACAGTTGAAAATTCTAAGGAAATATATTAAGCAACTAGAAGAAATACATAACAATAAGTACTTTAATTTTTAAGATTTATTTATTTAGGTATGTATGTAGTATATTTAAAATACATATTTAAATCACATACAATACTTTGTTACTTCATTTAGGTATGTATGTTCTCTTTATTACATACATATACATATGTATATGTATATCTATGGATATTCTTGTTGTTTTTTATATGTGAAGGCGTGTGTCATCTGTTGTCTGAAAAATAAAGAAAACTTGTTATTTCAATTAAATTAGTTAATATACACAATATACATACATACTTCTCATAAAGCACAATTAAATTATTGTGGTCTAGCCTTCCAATATTCATCCATTTGGATGTCCAGCTCTTCGGAAGTCACCTGCGACTTACATCCATTAGAAAAATCAGTCGGCTGATTAGCATCATCTTTGGGTGGAGCGCGTGCGGCGATGTTTGAACCAAAACCAGCGCGTTCGCCGATATCACCTCCGACACCAGCAGGCAGCATATTATTGCGCTCTAACTCTTTAAATGCGATAATGCATGACATATTCATTCGGCGCCCTTTCAAAATAGCGCCATCCAATGAGCGAAGCGCCTGCAACGCATGCTCACCACTTTCAAAAACAATAGTACCGGTGCCTAGCGAACAGCAATAGCGATTATAGTGTGCATTACACTTTTTTATTGGGCCGAACTTAATAAATAGATCATAGAGATCTTCTGATCTAATCCCAAAATCAAGATTTTCGATTTTTATTTTTGTTACGCTGAGTCCCCGGAGACTTGCACCGTAGTTTTGAGGTGGAGCTACGAAATCCGGATATTGCGAATTCTTAATTAAATCAAGGAAGTTTATTTGCGACATTTTAATCAAATTTTCAACAATTTCAGCTGTAAGATGTACGCGCTGTTGTGCTGTTTCGCAAGTGACGTGCGCAAAAGGAAAAAGAGACTACCAACCAAAGCAGCTCTATAGTTTAAGGTTGTCCACTCTGTGCGGGTTGCTTCGGTCCAAAATGAAAAGAAACATAGAAATCAAAATGAATAATTAACGAAAACTTAAATCAAAATTGAAATTTAAAGAAGTTTGGAAACAAGAAGCAAAAACATTATTTTTGATTATCTTTACAGCCAAACTTTCAATTATGAATTTTGTATTGTTTGTTTAACTTCACAAGTAGCGTACTATGGAGGCGAGGCAGCGCATAATTTTACTCACTTATTTCTCATGAAACTTACTTCGTATGCTTCTGTAATTTAAGAAAAATAGAATAGAAACAGAATAGAGCCACAACACTAATTCATTCTTTAATGTACGCTAGTTGTAAAATTATAAAAATAATACAAAAGAGTGTAAAGACTATTTAAACTTTAGCGCTACTCCAAAAATAATTCCTTTTTTTTTCTTGTTTCCAGGACTTTACAAAATTTTTATTTAACTTTTGATTAAATGTTCATAAATGAATAAACCGACCTTGATTTTTTTGTGCCTTTCCGTTCTGGGCCCAAGAACGGTAATGGGTAGAGTTGATAACTGTAAACTACAAGTTGCTTTGGTTGGTACTACTTTTTTCCTTTGCGCGAGTCACTTGCAAAGCAGCAGAACAACTTGTACATCTAAGATTGTGGAAAATTTGCTTTAAATGTGGCGTCAAAACTACGGTGAATTGGTGGTGCCGGTTTCGGTGGAGCTGATTTCGGTGAAGCCGATTCAATATATATGTTCATATATATTCCATCGAACCCGAGATCAGCTCCACCGAGATCAGCTCCACCGAAATCAGCTCCACCGAAATCAGTTCCACCGAAACCTTCTAACTAAACGATAGATAAGTCAGTGTCCTGCCAATTTCAACTCTTACACATACATGTCTGGTCAGTCATACATACTTTTCAGGGTCACCACGCTCGAGTATAAATCCTACTGGAGTCGTATCATTAATTCATTCTATTTTTTTCAAATTACAGAAGCATACGAAGTAAGTTTCATGAGAAATAAGTGAGTAAAATTATGCGCTGCCTCGCCTCCATAGTACGCTACTTGTGAAGTTAAACAAACAATACAAAATTCATAATTGAAAGTTTGGCTGTAAAGATAATCAAAAATAATGTTTTTGCTTCTTGTTTCCAAACTTCTTTAAATTTCAATTTTGATTTAAGTTTTCGTTAATTATTCATTTTGACTTCTATGTTTCTTTTCATTTTGGACCGAAGCAACCCGCACAGAGTGGACAACCTTAAACTATAGAGCTGCTTTGGTTGGTAGTCTCTTTTTCCTTTTGCGCACGTCACTTGCGAAACAGCACAACAGCGCGTACATCTTACAGCTGAAATTGTTGAAAATTTGATTAAAATGTCGCAAATAAACTTCCTTGATTTAATTAACAATTCGCAATATCCGGATTTCGCAGCTCCACCTCAAAACTACGGTGCAAGTCTCGGGGGACTCAGCGTAACAAAAATAAAAATCGAAAATCTTGATTTTGGGATTAGCCCACAAGATCTATATGATGTATTTATTAAGTTCGGCCCAATAAAAATTTGTGATGTACAATATAATCGCTATTGCCGTTCGCTAGGCACCGGTACTATTGTTTTTGAAAGTGGTGAGCATGCGTTGCAGGCGCTTCGCGCATTGGATGGCGCTATTTTGAAAGGGCGCCGAATGAATATGTCATGCATTATCGCATTTAAAGAGTTAGAGCGCAATAATATGCTGCCTGCTGGTGTCGGAGGTGATATCGGCGAACGCGCTGGTTTTGGTTCAAACATCGCCGCACGCGCTCCACCCAAAGATGATGCTAATCAGCCGACTGATTTTTCTAATGGATGTAAGTTGCAGCTGACTGCCGAAGAGCTGGACATCCAAATGGATGAATATTGGAAGGCTAGACCACAATAATTTAATTGTGCTTTATGAGAAGTATGTATGTATATTGTGTATATTAACTAATTTAATTGAAATAACAAGTTTTCTTTATTTTTCAGACAACAGATGACACACGCCTTCACATATAAAAAACAACAAGAATATCCATAGATATACATATACATATGTATATGTATGTAATAAAGAGAACATACATACCTAAATGAAGTAACAAAGTATTGTATGTGATTTAAATATGTATTTTAAATATACTACATACATACCTAAATAAATAAATCTTAAGAATTAAAGTACTTATTGTTATGTATTTCTTCTAGTTGCTTAATATATTTCCTTAGAATTTTCAACTGTTTATCTCCTGAGCAGGATACCACTTCGTCTAACACTCTCTGGATTCCATGTTGGGCAGCACCATATGGAAATTAAAATGCTATATGAACTATGCGAATAGAGTACCACGCGAGGCCACAGATCTGTTGTTGCGAAGCAGAGTAAAATACACACATAGCATTGGCACATTTCTTCTGACGTCGGTATTGGGAACGAACCCTGCAACAACATTTTTAAGCACCTCACGAACAGCAAGTCCAATGTTGCCAGTGCACAACATGAGACGGTAGACATTAGGTGTCGAAGGTGTTCCACAACACTCTTGTCACAAAAACTGCTGCTGTTGCCGTTCATTCGAGTTACTATTCTCATCGGCTGCAGTAATGTATGTCGGTTTGCAAATGCAGTCTGCCGGCAAGCCAGTTAATGCTTCTTGTGGCAGCTACTCAGCTTTGGAAGGCATGTTTTTCCATTGAATAATAATAAAAAACACATGCGGCACCTAAGTTCAAGGTAAAACATCTTTTAAATCATGCAACGATCATATTAATTTGATTAATACATATTTCAGGACGTGTCGATCTACTCATGCCCGTATGCTTGTAAATAAACCGCTCAGTAGCAAACTGCTCATACGTACTTTCTGATGCCGTCCACCAATCAAATGTGGGATTCCATTGTAAACGTTTACTGCTGAAACTTTGGGATTCATCCGGTTGAGGTGACCAGCCCAGTGTAGCGGCTGGAATTTAATGCGCTGGACTATGTGAAACTCATCATGCAACTCGTGGTTGACAATAGTCTTAAACTTGACCCAAACTCTAAGAAGACCAAAAATGCTACGAAGAATCTTTCACGCTAACACGCCTAAAGACGCTGTATCCGTTGATTTGAGGGTCCATGCTTCTGCTCCATACAGCAGTATCGGGATATCAGTGTCTTATAGATTTTTATCTTCGTACTTTAAGAGAGGGCTCTACTTCTAATTTCCTTGCTGAGCCCAATGTAGCAGCGGTTAACAAGCGTGATTCTTCGTCTGATCTCTCGTCTAGCGTTGTTGTTGTTACTGGTTATTACTGTTCCCAGTTAGTCAAAGTTTTCAACAACATTCAAATTGTAATTCTCCATACTCACAGATCGTCCAAGACGAGCGAGCGCTGATGGTCTGCGAGTGCACACCAAGTATTTCGTCTTGTCCTCGTTCACCGCTAAGCCCATGAGACGCTAATGTTTCTCAATCTCCGAGAACATCCTGCTAACTCGCCGTTCGTTCGTGCCAATGATGTCAATGCCATCAGCATCGTCGAGTTCTACGTATGAGCATTGGGGTAGGTTGTCCATCAAGAGATTAAAAAGTCGCACGATAAAACATCACTCCGTCTGAAACCACTCTTGGTATCAAAGGGTTCTTTTCTACTCTGAGGACGCTTTGGGTATGTGAACGCTCTTTGTTGGGATGCAAAGTTCAGACAGGGCGTTGTCCAAAGCGGCAAATAGCTGGTGTGTGTTTTTGTTGTACTCACGGATCTCTCGTAGATTGAAAATTTGCTACGTATCAAATGGACCTGCCTCGCTATGTCAGTATTGATGCACCGAATTTCATGTCTTGCCAAATAATGTTCAAATCATGTTGAGTCTCAGCCACTTCCCTGAGAAGGTTTTACCTCAGTAAGATAATGTCTAGATGAGATAGACAACAAAGACAGTATACTCGCATATACAATTTATTAACAATATACGTATATAAATAGTAGTTAAATAAAGTAACGTCGCTCATTGGATAAGATTAGCAAGGATTTATTTATTTGCTTTTTTTTTTTTCAAAAGAGAACTAGGTACGAGTATACTATAAATAAAAAAATTGATTACATTTGTGGTTCTTAGTAAATAATTATTGTATATTAATGTGTGAAAGGGGGAGGCATTAGCTTTATACACATTAGTACAAATGAGCTTATTAAACGTCAAGGTTTTTCAATACTCAAACGTTTTGTACTATTTTCCAATTTTTAATTTATTATTATTTTGATTTTTTAGCCATTGACTGACCGACCAACTAGGGAAGACAGCTGCATTATCAGTGTTGACCGCACATCAGGTGGATTGTTGGAGAGCGCTTGAAACACGGAGTGCCCAAAGGTGTGCACAATATGTGAAGAGTTTTGCAGTGAGATAAGTATGTATATAAATATTTATGTAAGATAACGTTCAAGAAGTAAACAAATGACGTGCAATGTGAGATAATCAATAAAGTATATGTACAGGAAGTTATTCAATTCTGTGCTGATCAGCGTGTTTTCACATATTGACGATACGAATTTGTGCATTTGCCTTTAGAATGTCAAGTGGAATGAGTTAATCAAGTTATGTAGTTAAGGTTTACATTTTTTAAATTTCTTCTTCATTTTCGGAGATAGTTTCACATTTTAGGCCATATCTCGAGTTGAAAACATCCGATTAGGTCGCAATCAAAACATCATATTAAAGGTAATAAATAAGCCAACAGTCGCTTTTAACATTGTATAGCAATCGGTTCTGCAGTTTAAGTTGTTATGAGCCAAAATGTGATGTCTTTCGGAAGCCATTTACTTCGGAATAGCACACTCCTTTCATTGCAAGTGCCAAATCGAAAAAACTATGCCGACACCTTCCGCACATTTAAATTGTTGATCAAAAAACGATGAATTAAATTTTTGTACACATTTAATTCATGTATCGCAGTGAATATATCGGTTAGTTTTTAATAAATTATTGCACTTATCAAATTAAGCGTTTCGGTAAAAGTCTTATCGAGTTTGTTACATGTTCAATGTTCATTTGTCCACCAATGCCACCAACACACTCTCATTTTAAGAAATATATCTTTGCTGCCAGTGGATTAAATGTCATGTAGTTTAGCCTGCAAGTAAGCAAAGCTTGAACTTTCGCAAGCACTAGTCGGTCATATACAGGTGACGCCGCTAGATTATTTGTTCGTAAAATCTTTTTGAATAAGCGTGGCCATCAAAGAGTCAAGATAAGCAGAAAAATTGGCTTGCTGATGATAGTATACTTCAGTTGCAAATAGAGTATGATGTATTTGTTCTATTTTAATGAATTTTTAATATTCTCGGCATACTAAATTCAATTGAAGCATTATGTCTTTGTTAATTCAGAGGCGACTTTCAACATACTTTTTACTATATCTCCACTAGCATTGAGATGTAGTGATTTTTAACAATAACCACCTCACTTACGAATAAATTTCTCATCGAAATTCGAAAGAGCAGGAAATTTTACTCTTAGAAATCATTGATGGTCACAATAAAATCCGCCAGCAGATCGATTCGAGTACCAAAACCAAGGATATTTTTAATAAAGTCAGATTTCAGCAATTCTTTTCAATTTAAAATCAATTGTAATGCTTTTGAAACATGACTAAAGCATGTTTTACGGCTATATTAAGCGATTTTCATTCATTTACTATATCATAGGCCAAAATTGGAATTTTATACAATTGCAAGAAGTTTAACAAATTTGTTAATTTTTTGAAGATTTTGTTGAAATAAAAACTATTTGATACGAAGTTTGCTTTAAATACGAGTATGTTGTGTTGAACAAACATTTTTATTTAATTGCGCTCAAAGTGTATTAAAATTATAACAAAGAAATTAACAATTTTAAACTACATATTTCGTTGAAAACCGTACTTATTCTTCTTTGCTAAACCGAGTTTTATTTGTAGATACATATATAACAAACACGTTCTTACAAACGGCACTGTTTATCATAACTGATAAGCATATCCTTTCACGCTTACTTTTTTTCAATGCAACAAATATTTAAATGAAACATTTTCTGAAATCGCATAACGCTTGCATATTTTTCCAAACACGTTCCGTGTCTCCATTCGCCACTTGTATATGCACTTGTCTTACATACTCAATCATAAAATTAAAAAAACCCCTGCAGAGATCGGAATTCAGCTCACATACAAATCTTTGCTTAAAATAAAGAGCCTTAGACAAGGCACAGAGAATCTCGAAGACGACACATTCGACTGGACAATGTCGATGGTTATATGCCATTTCGGGCCTTAGAAATCGAACAACATTACTTAAAACTAATTTTGTTTTATGTTTTTTAGTCAAATGTTGGGTTTTACGCGATTTACTAAAGAGAAATTTTTACTAAAAAACAGAAAACTTCTTAAAAAACAAACATTTCTTTAAATACGAAATACGAGCAAACTTGAAATTGAATCTTTATGCAATTTTTTGCATTACTATATTTATTTTGAAAATTGTGTTCCAAGTGTTAAAGACAACACACTCCCACACACACACACACACACACACACACACAAAGTGTAAGTTATCTTGAGTAAGCAATTTTAAGTATAAATATTTAAGACTTTACGGATTGAGAATTTTGAATTCTTCGTAAACATGTTATCGAAATAGTACTATCTGTGTCTGTATACAATGATTGTAGAGATGTCATGATGATCTTCATATAACCATTATTATAGCAAAGCTGATCCGGGATACTAGCGATGCATATTACGTTGAGGTCGTAGGTCTGTGAACCTGTTTGGGTACATGTGCTGTACACCTTCAACGGCATAATTGAGCTCTTAGCCGCTTTGTGCAGTTCAAAGTAATTTAATTTCGATTTTTATAAAACCGGTATCCACAGATGTTTTTTGCTCTTCACATCCGAAACACTGATATGCCATATTCTTCCATACCTTGCTACGTTCAGCGAAGTCTGCATTAAATGCAAAAATAAGCAATGCTCCGCAGTTATAAGCTTCGAAAAATTGCTTGTATGTTCCCTCGAAGCTTTAATACATTTCGCTCTATAAGAAGTAATGATGATAACTTGAGAATGGGCAGCTTATACATATACGCACCTTTAAGAGAAATGATAAATGTCTCCGCCTCAATGAACATGTTGAGATGCAATAAAATGAAGTTAAAGTCCATTTGGCTTCGTTGGAAATATGTACATATGTTCTCAGCACATCGGCCGCATTGACAATGAACATAATCAGAGGTGCTGTGCCCAGCCGTTTAGCGTCAGATCGCACAGAGCCACGCACATGCTATAAACATAGCAAAAGGAATTAATTTCCATCAGACACAAATACTTTGCATAGAACCTTGTAGCATTCTGCAGCAACTCCAGAAGAGCTGTAGTTCTCATAACATCAGTGATGTGGCACAGCTGTTGATTAGATACGGCCGTGTAGAACTCCAGCGCTCTAATAAGTTCAAAGTTTAGCAGATTCGTAGCTTTTTGCAATACTGCTTATGGCGTTTCTCATCTTTAATGTAAAGCTCCTCGCTGCAGTACCAAGTTTGCATGACATTTTGTGCAGTGACGCAGTTGGTTTAAATCAAAACATGCGTTCGAGCACGCTTTAGTTGCACGTAGAAGGAGACCAGCAGTGGTTTAATGGTCTTATTCAGCCCCTTAGCATTAGGTGTCGTTCCATTTATCAGTAGTGGATGCTGCAGCTTTCATTTTTTCTTAATGCGTGACATCAGATCGCCAAACTGCTTGTGCGCAGGCCAATCAGCTGTGCGCGATGCTCCTCGCTGCAGTACTAAAACAAATTGCAGCGCGTGTAACTTAATAGATTGGCGCCATTGTCCTCGCATCAAATCCCAAGCAATGATATCCGCTAAGGACATAGATTTAGTTGAACTTGTGCTATGGATAGCATATTTAGCTTTCAATTGTTGGAATTTTTTTTGAACGGCGTCTACTACGGCGGCGTCGCTGACGATTTGTAGATGTTTGCGGTTGTCATTTCAGGCTTTTTCGATTTGCTTTTGTAAGCTGATGCGAGTTACCAGAATTATTCGAATTAAAGTTAAGAGCCATCCTGTGTGCGTCTGTATTTATGGGTTAAAACACTTTGTTGTAACAATAATTTTACGATTTCTTGAAGGTTATGGCGAAAGAGAACGAGCGCAAATGTTGAGCCATTCAAAGTACTAAAAAATGCCAAAGGATGTGAGCAATGTCACCGTTCACAATTCGCTAATTTTGTAAAGTTTTACACTTAAAATTGGTATATCGAATATTATGTCTTCGTTTATCGAAACAATTGCTGCTTTTATCCAAAAGAATTGATTGTTTGTTGTACATTTGTTGCCAAATGTTAAAGCCCCAACAACTATGCGAATGCATTTTATCAACAAAAAAAAAAAAACCCCAGCGTATAAGTTAGAGACGGTCAAATTTCAGTTCATTCCATAAAAATCATTCATTCATCACATTTAAGTAAAAAACATAAAAAGAAAATTGGCTAAAACTATCGACAGCGGTCTATGTTTTGTTTTGCGACTTACACAGTGTAATTAATTAAATATTTTCAATTTAAACTTTAACTATCGCGCGCACTTAAAGTGCTACCATATTGTGGGCACTACATTTTTGGCAGCACTGGGATTTAAGTGCGAACAAGTAAGTTCTTAGCGATGAGCAGAGATGTGTGTTTTCGTATTGCAACCCAATTGCATATGATGCGAGAGGCTGGTGCATTGCAAATGAGTGCAATAGAGATAGAATTATTTGTATTACATTTTCAGCACATTACATTACAATTGTGCACATTGATTGCTGACATTAAATAAACAGTATTTAGAAGTGCATATTTATCTTGCACTGATTGCAAAAAGCAAGTACTAAGCAAATAAAATGTCAAGGTCAATGAAAATAGCCGGCATTTTCAACTACGCCACCGCTGCCGGCTACGTTTACCGCAACTTGCTTTGCGCCCCGTAACCTACCACTTGGATTTGCGCATTTCATTTGTCGTCGGCATGCTTCAGGTGCATATTTTAGCGTGAATTGCATTTAAATGAAAACACTTTAATGTACATACATACATATATGTTTATTTAACTATAAAGTGAGTGTAGCTGCCTCTGTGTGTGTGTGTGTGTGTGTGTGTGTGCGTATTCTTATGAGATAAATTGTTGTGCACTTGCCACTAAAAGAGCGCCGGCCTCGCTCAGTCGCCTCAGTGCAGCGTACGCATTTGAGCGACATAGTGCGCTCTCTCCGAGAAACGAAAGTGCTATTCAAACTGTAATTGAAACATTTCACAATTTTTCTTTCTATTATTTATTGCAGACGTCGTCATCGTCGTCGTCATCGTCGTCGTCGCATGAAATAAATTTGTTTAATTCAATTTAACAATGGCCACTGCCAAGCAGCATTTAGAATACATACAAAACTATTTAGTCGATGAAATTATAAACAATTTCGAGCATGAAACGCTGGAACATTTTGAAGTGGACAGTGCAACCGGACTGGATGGCTTCATGTCAGCGCTTTATACAATAAAATTGTTTACAAAAAAGACGCTGGAACAGATCAAGGAACAGGAGGCGTGAGTAGCAGTTAAATTAATCCTATATTGAGACAGAACGCTACAGTCAAGTGTGCACGATTTACATACATATGTATGTATGTAGCTACTTATGTATGCCAGAAGATGCAATATTTTTATTTTCTATGACTTACATGCACTTCGACTTTCGAACCCAGCGCATCCATTGTCTCCTAAGCTTTAGCCTGTTCTTTAGCTAACTCAAAGCATATGTCGAAATTCTTTATCCTTGAACAGCAACAGATCCACAGTTCTTGTAGTGCAGAATGTTTCGCAAACGTCATTTTCTGATGCTTCGGCATAATTGTTTGCTCCATTTAATACAGACATGTTTTCTGTACCACCGTATTTACTTTGTGTGTATGGTGAGGTCGTAGTATTGAAAGGTAAAGATGGGAAAAGTGAACTTGCATTTGACCAAGATGCCACTACTTTCTTACTATATAAAACTGGTGACATTTCCGGATGATTGTACCATTTTATTCTAGATCGTTGACTTAAATTTAGCGAATTTTTTCAATGGTCTCTACTTCTCAATCCACAAGTTGTCCCATTTTCACCTCTTGGACTAGGGAGGTTAGGACAGAACTATATATCTTTGTTGGGTGCTTGAATATACCAACCGTTCAGTACCCTACGATACTTAGTACAACTTTCGACCACCTGCTTATATTCTCGACTCACTCCACCAAAACGAATAACCAACTTCAGTCAAGAAACAAAGTGCTGAAAGCGCTTGCTTGGTATTCTTGTGGTAAGCACAAAGAAACAATCACTACCACTTAGCCTCTTGTTGCTGGTACTCTATACCTAGGGTTAGGTTTCGGTTTATCTTGCTTTGACATTAGTATCTTATATTAGGCCTGGTATATCTTATCATGATGTATAACTAATTGTATATAGATTGTTTCTGGTACAGCCCAAAAACAGCTGTTCGAACAACAATATTAACATTTCTTTATAGTTCACTGCTCGAACAATATAGTTAATTAGTGTAACCCAATTTTTGTTATTTACGGCAGGTTTCAATTTCCTCAGCAGCAGTTTAGAATTTCCTCTTCAACCAAAACTTTTTTTTTTGAAAAATTACTTATGTCTTCTCCAATTCTTTTAGTTTGCCCAAAGTGAAAGTTTAGAACCATTTAGTATTGAGATATGTCTACGCTTTTATAACCTACATTACTTTGGCGCTGTCACAAGATTTGTTGAAGTATGTACTTACAAAGTTGCGGTCTCCGTTCTTATAAATTTGTGCAGTTTAAGCAGTAAAGCTTTTTACTACATAAGATTCCTAAATAAATCTTGATAACTGAAGAATCAGCATCTAGCTCTTCATACCTCTTATTATTTACATCTGTCTTAGGCATAATAACGTAACTAGGTGCGCATTCCGGTACATGCTTTATAAAATACTAGCTGGTACCCGGCACGTTGCTGCCCTTCCCCCTGACTCTCGCTTCCCCTGTCACTCCTTCCACCGCCCACCTTCCTAATGCCCCTTTACTCTACCTCCAATTCTCCCACCCCTCTTCTTCTGTCACTTCCACCCATCTCCAAGCACCCCTTACGCTGCCCCCCATTTCCATGCCCGCTTCCCCAAACTATCCTTACTTTTCCACCCCTTTTCCGTGCCTCCTTCGATCCCATTAACATGTATACAACATATCATCCCTCTATCTTAAATGGTACCCAGCGACCTTTACCCCTCCTTCCCTATGATCCTTTAATCTACCACCCATTCTAATATTCCGCTTTTCCTCTTCTACCCCTTTTCAAACACTCCCCTTTCCCTTCCCCCATTCCACTACCTCTTTTTCCTTTTTAAAAGTAACCCGCCGCGTTGCTGCCCTTTCCCCTACCTCTCTTTCCCTTGCCTATTTCCCTACCACCTTTTCCCCTACCTCTTCTTTCCCTCCCCCTTCCCCTTCCCTACCTCCCAAGCCGTCCACGACCCCATTAACTCGTATATGAATTTTTATTAATAATTTTAATATTTTTTTTTCTATATAAAAAACTACTTTTTGTGACTTAAAAATAAAAGTTGACTTTTTTGTAGGCATTATCAAGCTCTAGAACTCAATCATATACATATCTCTCATCGTTAAGGCAGCGTTCGTACGAAACTTTTTCGTTCGACCGTTTTTTCTCCGATTCACTTTGCAAATCCGACGAAAAAGTATTTTCATTTTTCGGGTTAATATATAGCCTTAAAACTCACAAATAACGTAGCTTTCTATTGGTAAAAGAATTTTCAACATCGGTTTAGTAGATCCAAAGATTACCCCCTACAACCTCACAAACTCAGAAACTTTACCTCTTTATAATATTAGTATAGTATATATTAAAATAGCTAGTCAAATTCTTGAAATAACGAGAATCTCCAAACTTGCGCCGTGCATACTTGCATATCGCATTGTACAAAATTCCTTTCTATATCTTGTGAGAAATTTATCCATTTTGGACTTAGCTACTAAGTCTAGGAAGCAAAATTCTGACACTATCGCTTGCAATACTTCCTTTAAAGTCATATTTTTCTTTATTCCATTATTGTAGATCTTCCAACTGATGATCATTCGTTGTAGCAACAATATGTTATCTGTTAATCTGACAATATCGTTCGCATACAGCACGACTCATATTAAATTAGACAGTATGTAAGCCAATATCGAGTTCTTCATGCAGGTCCTTCAAATAAAGTGCAAAAAGCGTAGGTGACATCAGGCTGCTTCACACCCGACTTTGTTTCTTAAGAACTTTACAAAGTTTTTCCACGCCAAACAACCGCAGATGAGTTTTCCTATATATATTTTGTACAAAGTTAACAAGCTTTGTTCTTAATACTTCTTAACTTAAAAACAAATAGTTTGTATGGCTCCCATGTCAAACGCTGTTTTAAAATCAATAAAGAACGCATATATAGTTTTTCTTTTATGAGAATTTTAAATGCACAATTGAAGCCAGATTAAATATATTATCCACTGTTGATTAGTTTCTTTTAAAGCCAGCTTGATATTAGTATAGAATATTATTTTGTTCAACCTACGCGGCCAGACATTCATTCAACATTCACGTCATAATTATAAGTAGCTGAAGTGCACGTATCTGTCACCTTTTTTTAAATATTGGAACAATTATACTAGATTTAAGTTCATTTTACTTCCTTTGCCATTTTCATACAATTTAGAGTATGTATTTCTATCTAATTCTGTTGTCTTTTTATACTCTTAATATTTTCACAGTGTGAATCGTATTATAACTTAGTCACGGAGTTTATAACGCGTTAAAGGTAGCATCGGAGACCCCATAAAGTATATATATTCTGCATCAACGAGGCTAGTCAAACTAGTCATGTTCGTTTGTCTGTTTGAATCAAAAGTACTCCCTCAGTTGTTAAGATATCGATCTAATATCGTGTATGAAGACATTCTTATAGACGGAAGCTTCACACTTTGTGTTTTTTATACAATAGGTAAAATTTTCGTCGAGCTAACTACATTAAAAATGGAATAAATGCATCAAATTATCATTAGACCACTAAAAGACTGGAAAGTTATTTGTTAGATGCTTGTGAAGAGTTTTAAGCTTTGATTAACCATTTCTCTTCTCAGATTTCATTTTATACACTGTACACCGCTACAGATCCCTGTTCACTATGATAAAAATGTAAACCTAGACTGACTAGATTCCATTACTATTGACAATTCGGTCTTAAGATATTTTCATTCACACACATGGACCAGACGCTAATTCAAAGTGAATTCAAATCACGAAATTCTTCTGAAAGTGAAATACGGACTATTTTAACGAAACTGAATCTACTACAATTTATTCGGACTCGAAAGCCGGAACACGGGGAGGGGGGGGATACAATCTTTTTTACAAAATCGTTGAGAATTGGATGCTATATATATATTTTAGATCAGGTCGTCGAGATGAGTTGTTCTTTTGGGAATAAATTTTTAAGATATCCATTTGTAAGCCGGCACATGGACTAAATTTATCCATATTGACATGCTACGCCCACTTTTTAAGGTAGTTCCCATACAAACCACTTTTTTACAATCAATATCAATCAATATAATTTAAAAACTGACATGGTGGCTTCTTACCAACGGGCACTTGTACAATACAAACTACCCACCCAGTATTGACTTTTTGTATGTGCGTATGTTGCGGCCATAAAATTTACATGTTGTCTTCTTATGCATGAGAGCTTCAAATACAAATGGGTGTAAAGCCCTAATACACACCACCCACATACTTTTGTGGTTTTGTATGGAAAACTTTTTTATTCCATGCAGAATCAATTTGAAATTTTTAGTGGTGGCTTCATGTAGACGGACGTTTCACATATGTATTATTTTGTTTGAACTCCCTACTTTTCGTAGTCCCCATAGAAATCCACCACCCACTTTTGGATATTAAACTTTTCAATATCAACTTGAAATGTGATACGATGGCTTCTTTCGAACGGACGCTTCACATAAATATCAAGGAGCGTGTCCCGCCCCACATACAAGCTACCCACGTTTAAGTTAGCTTCTACTTCGTGTGAATGGTATTAAAGCTTCGGTTCCACGGAAGTCAATGTTTTTTTTTTTAGATTGACTCTCCTAATCGAAACTATTCATACTTCGCTCGAAATTGCATTTCTCGACATCTTTGCTCTTTATATAAATCGTTTTTAACAATGGTTTTTTTTTTTTGTCCTCAGCGTGACTATAGACCGTCTCATCATTGTCAAGTTTATGCGTGGTGATCATTCATTTCGTGTGTCCAGTAAATCTTACATACAATTCGCCAATGAGGTTTTTGTCTACGCTGAGGTCTTGCCTGCATATAGACGTTTGATGCGCGATACTGCGGTGCAGGATGTGGACGTGAATGATTGGGTTGCACCGTCGTATGTTGCAAAATTCGGTCACATTGAGGGTATGTATGTAAATACAAGCGCTGTTTTAAAAGTTAACATTTTGTTTTATGTTATTTATTAAATCAGTTATGCTTGATATTATTTTTCACAGTCGCTAGTAATCTAGGTTACCAAAAGATTCGCATTGCAGATGTCATATAGTTTAAAGTTCCACCTTTAGACAGCTCTCCAATAAGCACATATTGTAACCTCTTGCTATCACCTATACGATTGGATACAGCGCTCATAATACGCACGTCTGTGTTGGCTGAGCAAAAATTGTTCAAGAGAAATTCATTATGCCGACGTATAGATAACCGCATTGTCATGCAGATGGTGTTCATGTACCTCTTAAAAACAAGTATTGGCGATTCTCAGAGCTCTATTATTACCTCTTTCTGGCAATGTCATTAAGTCTTTCTCAACAGCAGTAGCGTAATGTAGAACTGAGCATTCTATGCTTTGTCGGTGTAGTAATTGTCTCCTTATTCCTAACTAAAGAAGTCCGGATAGGGTTATTGAAATATCGATAATTTCGATTTGTTCATATATACAAGTTGTACGGGAAACGGAATCAAAAAAAAAAAAAACCCCCACTCTAATGACCAAATGCGTTCGAAACTTGCATGCTTTTTCTTACTTTCAGTCTAAACTTTATGACATTTGGTCCACTGGAAGCGAAGCTATTGCATCTTTTTTGTATTTTGAATTTTGTACCAATTATCTTCGGGTACTACACTATCGGAATACTCAGACACATACAAACTACGACTAGTTTCATCCTTAGCTCAGGTAGTGCAAATAAAAGTAGATTACTTACTGGCTGAGAACCTGATGTTGGGAGCCCATAAACAATTTCGCTAACTAGAAAATATTTCTCACACAAATCTCATTAATGTCTACGCCCAAAGATAAATTGATACAACCATCTGCACAAGTCGCCAATTTTGTAAAAACATCTCGGCTAGACACAGGTAGAACAACAGGGGCCTTAAATTCCAGTATGAAGTTATTTAGCTTTTGATACCCTGGCCTCGCACCATTGAACGCAACTTATTGCATTCTACCATTAAACTAGTTTATTTTGTTTATGTGCGCGGAGCTAAGCGCATTCTGGATTTAGTACGTTGAATTGGTTGCAATTAGTTCGAAGAAATCAGCGGTGAATCGCATTACTCTCCATATAGCACCAGCTATATGGAGGGTATTACCAATTTTCATAATTCTAACTGAATCTGATTATTTCTAAAAGTAGTTGACCACATTGGAAATGATATTAATCTTGTTCAAAAGGTGAACATAAGAGCTATATAAGTATTGTACCTTTAGAGCCAATCCATGCTGGTTGTAGGTCAAAACTAAGTGAAGTTTGGTGGCAAATATTTCTTCAACAACTTGATGTGTTGCTTAGATCTTGTTAGAGTGGTATACATGTAGTCTTAGTAACAGTTTTCATTTCAAGCTCATATCTCTTAATACGAAGGGGTTAAAACTTTTTGTATTTTAATCTAAAAATTTGAAAATGCAAATATCTTGAAACTATTGGCTAACTTTTAAAAACGGTGTACGTCATTAAATACAGCAAATTATGTTTACTTTCCTGGTCCCGTTATAGTTATTCAAATTCGATATTATATGAACATTTGACCATCAAGAAGATTTGTTCGCATTGCATACCGCATAATTTGATAATTGCCCAAAATTAGGCTCATATCGATTTGTGCAAAGAAATATTGAAGAAATACAGTCGCACTGATCTATATCAATCCAAAACAAAACAACTATTGATTGTCTGAGTGTTCCAAGGCGAGCCAAATACAACAAAAGTTGTTTGCGGTCGAAACACTTTAAAGCAATTGGTCGCCAGTTTTTTTTCGGAAATAGTGATCAAGTTACAACTATTCCATTAAAGCAACGTAAAACGTTTAATTCTGAATGGTACGCAACCATTTATTTGCTAGTAGTAGTTCTCGGTGAATTGATGAAAAACCATCCGCTGAAGACGGATCATTCTTTACAACGACAATGCGAGCGCTCACACATTAGTTCAGAAAAGAGGGTTTTTGAACTTGGCAACCAATGATTGCTTTCTGTTCGAAAATAAATTGTGAATACGCAGTGTGTTTGAAAGTTGGTTCAAACTAGAGATGAGCTAGTCAGTGATTTTTTGTATTTGTGCTAAGACATTTTGAAATCACCGTGATTTTAACTGCAACTGTCTGTTCTTTTATTTTATTTTAATTAAACTAAAACTTTTATTCATAGTCTTCTTAAATCTGAATATCTGAATATCATCTTCCCGCCTCAATTCCCAAAAAATTTTTTTTTAAGGAATACTTCTTCTGTTACGGAATCCCAATGATTGAGACTATATCCAACTCTCTCCCTCTCTCTGTGTTTTTTATTCCATTTTAATCCAATCTTCTCCAGAGAATGGCACAAAAAAAGGAAGATATTTCACAAATTGTTTGCAGTTTCCTGTAGTATGCAATTAGTTCCAAAGAATTGTAGTGAAGATATGCCACTTGATCAAACCTGGGAAGGACAATGTGGGATATACATGTTCCAATGGGTTTTTTTTAATGGGTGCTGCAAACAGCAATAGCTGGCACGAGAATATATATACAAATCAGGTGGGCTACCTAAAGTACAATGTTCCTGCTTCAATTCCCAAGATCTTTGTAAGGAGACCATAACTTGTTACGGGAGCCCACTGATTCCGACTATCTCCCACACTATTGAATGGTTTCTTGTACCATTTGAAGTCAATCCTTAATCCAATCCAATTGGCGTAATATGCGATAAATTGAAGATTAAAAATTCACCCATATGTGAAAAATTTACCATTTTGTCAAATTCACTTTAGCAAAATCTTACTGAAAGTAAAAAACGATAACAGGCTAGAAAAATTGACTTTTTATTTTATGAAATCGAAAACTTGAATCGTCAAATCTAAAATATAATCTATTTGTATGCAACTATAATATCTCTATCTATTTGCCTATTCTCTAGGTCTAAGCACCACGCCGGAAACAAGTGAATCTGTACTTGTGCTAAGACATTTAAAGCCGCAAGGTTACCGGCTCGGACCACGTCTGCATTTACGCCGCGATCAGTTACTGCTTGTCTGTAAGCCACTGGCACAGTATCATGCCACTGGCTATGCACTGCGCATACTTGAACCGGGCACTTTTGAGCGGCTACGTGCAGGCATAGTACCATTGCCATTCATCAATCCAACAGATCCAAAAGATGGCGAGTCAAATTTGTACCAAGCCCTTTATCGTGCTGCCTTCGATCGGTTTTTTGACTATTGTGATCGCAAACTGGACACACTACTCGATGTACAACAGCGTCCGTCGGATGCAAAGCTGCTTAAATGTTTGCAGCTGTTACGCGAGAAGTATTTTAAGCAACCTACCAAGTTGCTAGAGCTTTTACGTACGCATATTGAGCAAAATGAGGAGGATAGACGCTTTGCGACCATACTACATGGTGACTACAAACAATCGCAACAATGTGCTATTTCGCTTTGAAAAGTCGCAAATGGGTGAGGACGAGGCGGATGACACGGCTGCGGTTGACGATGTTAAAATGATTGACTTTCAAGAGCTGCGCTACGGTACGACAGCTATTGATTTAAGTTTCGTCATGTACATGAATACATCACCAGAGTTGCGTGCGGAAATGTGGTCAGAGCTGTTGCACGCCTATCATGTACATTTGCAAGAGATGTTGCGAAAAGTGTTGGCTACTCAACCAGACCTGGAGCGTATCTTAGAGCAGTACAGGTGCGTTTGTGTATACATATTTAACTTTCATATATCTATATGTGTATAATTTTGAACTTTCCACTGCAGTTTTGAGCATTTTGAAGCACATTTTGCGCGCTATGCCTTCTATGGGGTATTGATCTGCATGCACTTCATGCCCTGGTTACTCTGCAGCGAAGCTGATTGCGCTACACTATCACAACTTTTCGAAGAAGATATGCACGGTGCTGCCTTTCACAAGATTTCCATTGAGGCGGGTGGCGATGAAGCAAATTTCCAGATCTTTAATGTAGTACGCCATGCCTGCGAAATGGGCTACATGGACATATTTTAGTTTGAATTGTACTCATGTATTTTACGAGTATATATTAAATACATAAGTACAATTCGATCTAATGTATGTTTATAGACAACTTTTGTACAATATTCCGCTGTAGCAGCGCGTGTGTGATAATTGTAAAAGTTTATTCCATTTTTTTTTTGTTTTTTTTTTTTTTGTGCAAATTGTTGTATTTTGATATAATATACAGACATACTATACTTGAATTGGGTTAAGTAACGTTCTCATTTACTATATTTGCTAAGTGATATTTTCTTTGTATTTAATATTTGTGTTTGCTTGTCGCGCACATTGAGTAAAGATTTGTTTAGCTCTCGAATCTCAATAGAATAGCTTCGTTTATAGCAAGATTTCTATGATTTTGATTTGCAAATGTTATGATATGCGAGAGTGAGCTGATAGGTAATAGGACTTAGATAAGACAACACAATTTTTTACAAAATAATTTAATTTTCAGTTATATAAACTCAATTTAGCACGGTACACTTGCCACCAAATGCTTTCCAAATAATACGACATGTTAAGGAACTCAAAACATGAGTTTAGTTCAGCTAAAACGTCTTCATTCAACTTAAATCTTTTTCCGCTGCTGCATTTTCAGACAGATTCGTATAAGAGATTCGGTTTGTATAGAGCCAACCGCTTAGAGTGTGGTTGACGCAGCTTCATTATATTCTCCACATATAGTGTGAATAGTTTAATAATATTCTTACGTATTTTGTAACGCATTAAAGGAAGCATCGAAGACCGCATATTGTATACGTATACTTGACACAAACAAATATAACACAAAATCGATTGATATTAAATCTCTTGACAATTTTTAGATTTATTTCTTAATCGCTTCTCTGCTGTGCACACAGTCCCAGCAATATCGCGCACTTTAACACGTCAATTGTTCATGACTAGGTTATTAGTTTTGCCGACCATTTCGTCTGACTGTGAGAATATATTTTATTCATCTAATTGGTAATTATCTTTTTCTAGAGAGCAAAAGAACTTTCAAAAATATAGTCACACTATCATCAGTGTACACGGGTTACACCGGAGTGTTACATGTTGGTTTCCACGTGTACCTGATCGGCTGATGGCAAGTAATACCTAAAAAAATGTGACCTAGTATAGGTCTCGTCGAGTAAAATATACATATCTGCATTTTTAAAAATCATCATAATCACTTTCTCTGTTAAATTAACTGCAGTAGTTAGCTACCATCTGACTTGGCTCTGTTCTTCGAAGTGCTTATCTATGGTTGATATTTTTTGGTGTAAGCTATACGCCGCTGAGTTGAACGAGTTTTTCTGCGAAAAATCCCAAATTATACAAGGCTGAAAATTAATTTGTATACATATGTTCCATTTCATTTTTTCATTAACCTCCAGATTTAGCGAAATTAGCACTTCGATTGTTTCTCAAAAAGTTCTTGCAGAAAGGTATCAAACTCAGCCATTATCTTTTTCTACTTGATTGAATTTTTTCAAAATAAAAAGTGTTATTTGTCGTCACTAACGGAATTTTAGGGTTTGAAGCCACAAAACAACCCCCTTGGCCCAGCTCCCTCCTAGCTACGGTCTTGGCTGTATGCCATATGTGAATGCTGGCCTAGGTATAGCTTTATAAAGCCTTAATTTGTTGTCTAGGCTTAACTTGATTTTAGGACTTAGCAGCCAATTCAAACGATGTGTTTCAATGTCTAGTTGCTTTCTTTTTGCCGATATGTGGGCTTTCAAATGCAACTTTTTATCCAACCAGATGTCAAAATATTTGACTGTACAAAACTTTTTGTACCCCATCGAAAAATCATGCCATGATCGTTTCGAAAGTCAAACTGTTGGTTGGGAAGTATGTCTCGATCATGTTGTGGAATCATTCTACGAAAAAAATATTTTTTTTATAATATTTTCGTGAATACCGTTAGAGCCGTTCTACTATTGCATAAGAGGGGAAGAGGGGTTGGTGGTGGTTCACTTTTTGTTTCAAAGTAATAAAAGAAGGTAAAGAAGGCAGTGATTCACAATATGTTACGTCACATTTCTGAACCTATTTTTATAGTTAACAATAGAAAAATAATAGTATACAAAAATTACTTTACGTAATACCTGAACGACAGTCCCTTAGTACACCACAAAAAAATTGAAATTTTAACTTTAATTACAAATATCTCAGCTAATGTTTTTGAATCAAACTTTGTTTTTATTATATAGTTTATTAATTACTCTTAAAACTAATAATATTTTTGCTGCATTTTAATACTTAAAATTATAGTTTTAATTAATTTTATAATACAACAGTCAAAAAAACACAACCGCAAAAGTCTGCGTACAGCTGCATACGGCATGCGTGCAATGAGATTATCGTTACCTAAAAACATTTTTAGAAATCTTTATCGCACTTTGGAGTTATAATTCATTCTTTTTCAATCAATTGGAATGTCAAAAAAATGTTAATAGCGCCATAACTTGAGGGAATCCTAGAGAAAAATTGGAAAAGTAGTGTGCAGAGCTTACTCATCAATACAAAGACTACTAACGAACTTTACTTTTTTTATATTATAAAGGAGCCTTTACTTTATACGAATTGTGCTTGGAGTAGTTGTCTTGCTGAAACCAAAACTCTTCTTGCAGCCCCAAGTTCTGGGAACTTTCTAGCAAATTATACTTCAAAACTTGGATATACCTGTTTTGACTTTATAGAACCCTTTGAAGTAAAGTTAGGTACTAGTCTTTGTATTGATGAGTGAGGTCCGCCCAGTACTTTTCCAATTTTTCTATAGATATCACCCATTTTTTTGACATTCCCATTGATTGAAAAAGAATGAATTAAAACTCCAAAGTGCGACAAGGATTTCAAAAAAAAACGGAATTGCATATATGTTCATTCCATGCGTCTGGCGTGCAGCTGTACGCAGACTTTTGCGGTAGTGCTTTTCTGACATGTAGCATAAAATGAATTAAAACAATGATTTTACGTAAAAAAAAAAATGCAGCATAAATGTTATTATAGTTAAGAGAAATTAATAAACTATATAATAAAACAAAGTTTGATTCAATATATAAAACATTAGCTGAGATATTTGCGATTAAAGTTAAAATTTAAATTTTTTTTGTGGTACACGCAGACTTTTTCGAGCAAATGTATGTGTATCATTTGATAGTAATGAAGCAATTCATCGCCAAGTCCGATTACTTATCAACTCATCCTCGTACGTTAACATATCTATTATTGAAGCTAATGTAAAGAACGGCGGCTGCGGCAAAAGTATCTCATGCTCCACTTTTAAAATTGACGCAGCTACAGTGCGCACCAAAAAAAAAAAGAAAAAACATGTGTAGTGCATATCAAACTGCTGCTAGCCTTGAAGCGCAAAAATAACAAAAGCTCTTTTTTTTCTCAGTTTTAGTTGTTTTTATTTCTAGCTGCTCTCGCATAAATCTAAAAACAAATATTTCTATTCTAATTTTTGGTCGATAGAAGATTTCATAAAGGTTTCGCTGTGTTTATTTGCACAACTGTGCAACACATTTGGCTTTTGCTTCAAATTCAGTTGCTCCACTTTTTATTGCATGAAGTTTAAATACGCTGCCGAATTTGGTAATCAAGCACAGAATCAACATAAGCGTTAAGCAATCGCTACAATTTGAGAAACGACAGCAATATCCGTAATATCTATAACTGCTAAAATATGCGTAAATTTCTGCTGGTGCTATTCTGTTTGGCTGCAATCCTTGCTAGCAGCACATTGACGCAAGCATTCAAATCTAGCGAGGAACAAGAGCATTGGGGGTGGAGTGACCGTGATCACAACGATAGATCCGATGATATCGAGGATGGTTTGGATACGCATCGAGGCAGTAATGAAGATGATGATGACGATGATCATAGTGACGAATGGCAACACGAACACCGTGATCGGAGTGAGCATGACGATGATGATGACAGCGATGAGAGACGTAAATACCGTAAAGATGATGACGACGAATGTGAAATGATCTGCCCGCGTATGTATAATCCAGTCTGTGCACGCATCGATGGTGTTCCTGTTAGTGTACCTACGCGTTGTGAATTGGAAAACAAGATACGCTGTTCCGCGGCAGCACGCGCACGTGGCAAAGGTAAGTGCATAGATGTAATTTCACAGTAAAGTAAATTACTAAAAGTTTATTTTATAACATTTCAGCTATATCGGTGCCCACTTTTCTGCATAATGGACCCTGCTAATGCGTGGCTGTTGTATTGAAGTGAAAAATTATATTCTTTACGTGTAATGTAAATCTATTTAGTGAAATTAATATCTGAAACTCCTTCCTTTTATGTTACTAGTAGTTAGATACTTGTTTAATTTTTTAAATAGCCTTAATACATACCCTTGTGCTCCGGTTGTTCGGATTCGGTTTCTTTAAAATGCTCCGTATTTCACTTTGAAAAGAATTTCGCGGTTTGAATTTTCGAGACCTTGATGCTATGAAATACATAGTGTCAATTCCAAGTGAAATCAAATCGCGAACAATTTATCTGGATTCGAAAACCGGAGCACGTGGAAGACATTGTAAAAAGTGCTTAGTTTCTTTTTCTTAAACTGTTCTGTTATTCATTTATGTTTGTTTTTATTTAGTTTAATAAATTTGAAATAGTTTTATGCAAAAACTTGATGTATTGGAAAATTTACACGGAGAAGCGGTAAATTAAATCTCGAGCAGCTAAAATGACACTACATACGGGCATTGTACTACAATACGTTTATCGATAGTTTTAATAAGTTTATTTCAATTCCAAAATATATGAAAAACATAGTCAGAGTTTCTTAAAGTATACATATACATATATGTATATTAGCTTGAGGAGAACAGTCGGTATAGCCATGCCCGTCCATCTGAGTTGCTTGCAACAGGAGGATCGATTTACTACCCTTATGATAGCACACGCCATCCTGATGCGCTGGACTTTGCAGTATGGCATTCCATCCAGCCGACTGCGTCTCTTTGACTCTAGGGATCTCAACTTTGATCATTTACCACTCATTGTAGATGCCAGTTATTTTGCGTGCATCTACGCCCCGAAGCTGAGGTTGTTGCCAAGACAACAACGTCTAGATCAGCTTCTCAACCTCAACATGGAATTTTGCTATGCTGAGGATGTGGATGATGCTGCTGAATTGTTCACTTGACATATCTTTGAAGCGACTGAATTTGCAACTAAAAACCAATATTTATTGTGTCTTCCAGATTTAAATCGGCCTCCTTTAAATGCTGAGGTTTAGGACTTAGTCATCGTTTTAGACGTAATGAGCGTGATCGTTTGGCATGGCAAAGAGCTGCTGCTGAGTTGAAAAAGTTGCTGTAAGTAGTACGCAGTGAATTCTTTGACGACATGCTTCACAATGCAGACCCTAACAAGAACTATTAACTTATGAAAAGCGACAAGTTGCGTAAAGAGGTAACCTTTGAGACACGTGCCTATCTAAGATACCAACAACTCCTGGTGCCGCACGGATAAGATGAAAAGTGAGGTAAACTCGAAGGACGCTTCACACCTTTCGATCTAGCTAAATTAGATGATGTGCGAGACACCGCTAATTTTCTGGAAGAAAATATGCAGTCTAGCAAGCCTATCTCTCCGCAAGACGTTTGTCTGCAGATTAAAATGCTTAAGAAAAAGAAAGACAAACCAGAAAACCTGGTTGTTCTTATAGACCAATAAGTTTACTACCGACTTTCGTCCAAATCAGCCCAATTGGTTGTATCAGTTATATATGTATGAAATTTGTTTATATGGGTCAGCAGTTTTGTTGGCGTAACTGCTGAAAATTCTCCTGTGCTGCGTCGGCATTGAGAGGAAGCTGTGAAGCCGAGCTCTTAAAGCTCTTGCGGAAGCGGAACACAACTTATACTCTAAAAACAGCGTAAAATACCTTGGAATAGTATTCAACTCTGAAGACTTTCAATGTGAAAGAAAGGGTGAAAAAAGCCACCAATGCGATCTATGCATCGCAAAAGATGCTGATCAGCACATTGGCCTTTCACCAAGACTGATGCACTGGATCTTCATTTCTGCGGTACGACCGATACTATTCATCGACTTCTGGTATGGTGGCATGCCTTGAATAAGTCCACATACCTAATTATTATGGAGAGGACCAAACGGCAGACATTAGTCTCTATCGCGGGGGCGTTAATGTCTTCCCACAAAAGCACTGGAAACGATTTTCAGAGTCTATCCCTTTGACAGTTACGCGCATCTATTCACACAGAAATCTGTTCAACGCTTCTGCTCAGCAGGCAGCACGGACTAGAACGGAAAAATGGAAGAACACCTCCAGCTGTACAATAGCTAAGATAATGTGGAAAGTACGCAACAAAAAACTCTCGCAGTACCTGCTGAAGCTCCATAGGAGGGACTGCAGATTGTTTTGTAGACATTCTAACATTGTTTAGCAGCCGCAAGAAAGCAATATAGAAGCCTTAAATCACCCAAACGGAGTCTGGGCAGGCTCCAGTATGAAATCTCTCGGGCTATTACTAAATAAACACTTCCGGGGTGTTCAGTATAACTCAAAATAATAGAACAGAAGGGTCCTATTCCGCTTAACTTGCCGTCAGAGTTAGCAAAAGTAGATAAGATCGAATGGGCCAAGCCTGGTTGGATTATTCCGCGACCAACTCCAACACGCAAAACAGCATATCCTACATATATCGTCATTACAAGCTGAGTTAAGACTTAATACCTCACTAAGAAGCTTATTATGATCAGACCTTTGACACACTCTTGGTATGACGAGGAGTGTCGCCAGGTTACTGCAGAGCTACAGAAGAAGTCTACAGTCGAGAGTAACGCAAGCTGTTAGAGAGCGACATCTAGAGAAGCGGAGAGAGGAAAAACGTCAAACGTCTGACCGAAAGTTTAGAGTTTGGAGATTCTTTCTATAAGGCTGGTTACAGATGTACTGGAATCACTGCAATTAAGGAGAAGTCACTTTTTTTAATTAACTTGGAGGGAAATAATGGTGCCGATAGAAAAGTGCTTCTAGAACTACTAGTTGATGATGGATCTCTTGTAGATCTATCGGTCTGTATCTAGGTTGACTCAGTAATTAAAAAGCTAAAAAATAACGAAGCGGCAGGCTCTGATGAACTGTTGGTTGAGTTATTCAAGACTGATATGAACTGGTAGAACAGTATCAGTGTGGCTTCAGACCAAAAGAAGTGGGAAAGAACCTCTCCGAGACCTTTGATACCAAGAGACAGGCAGACGATGATGCATCGTGCGACTTCAATCTCTTTTAATCTCCTGATGGAGTACAGCATATGTACCACCCTATGGTAAATAAGGATGTGATTCGCGTATACTAACAACATTGACACTAACAAACGGTGTGTTATCAAGCCATTTTCTGAGATTAAAAAACAGTCACGACGCATGGGTGCAGCGGTGAACGAGGACAGCACGAAGTATTTGGGGACCATTCGAAAGCCACCGTCGCGTCTTGGAAGGTATGTGAAGATGAATTTCAACTTAGTATTGTAGCAAACATTGTGTACCTGGGAACAGAGATAACCAGTAACAATAACATCATTCTGGAGGTCATATGGAGAATCACGCTTGCTGATCGATTCTACTTTGAGCGCAGCAGGTAAACTAGAAGTAGAGTAGTCTTTCGGAGCATATTACACAGATATAATAGATATAAAGCTATAAGACACTGATAATACTGAATAATTATTGAGAGTAAAACCAACCTACCATGCGTTGGAAACACCAAGGACCGTTCTCATGACTTAGAAATACATTGGAGAATACGAATTGGCAAGATATCCTATCGGCGGAATAATATTAAGTAGTACATGTTACGACTTCACAATTGTAATATGGAGTATATTTAGATTTTTTTTCTGTTATCGTTTAAAAATCGCTCACTTTTTTGTCTGTTACTTTTGAAATTCGATTATTTTAGTCTGAAATCAATTATTTTCGTCTTATTTATCGGTCAGCTGCAAACTGCTAAAGTGGTGAACAGTCCATTCATTTGCACAAATGTAAAGGCATAAAATCTATAAATTAGGGAAAAAAATTGGATGAGAGTGAACGCCACCGCTGTAGAAAAATATGAGCCATTCTATGAGTATAATATGCACGTTTGCATTCCAAATTTTAATACAAAATTTAAATTTTCTTTGTTTCATTTTGCTATTGCTTTGGTTTTTGATCGATTGAGTTGGCAGGTATCTTTGAAATATATTTTTAATAAATATATTGGCTCGCCGAATTATTCAATACGTATTGAATAGTAACAGTCGTGACATTGAAAACTAGGATATAGCGTGAAAAATATGAGCTATAAAGATATAGGCAAGTCATGAGAACGGCCCCAAGTCTGGGAAGATCTCCGCAGACTTAGTATTAACAACAACTGGCACCAGCGTGAACTAGATAAAACTTTTCCCTTTTCCGTTGTTGAACTTACTTCGCAATTGATTTTGTAAGATGTGAGCCAATTTTTTTTGAATTTCAACATTTATATTGAAAATCAATTTTGATTTAAATTTTCGTTAATTATTCATTTTGATTTCTATGTTTCTTTTCATTTTGGACCGAAGCAACCCGCACAGAGTGGACAACCTTAAACTATAGAGCTGCTTTGGTTGGTAGTCTCTTTTTCCTTTTGCGCACGTCACTTGCGAAACAGCACAACAGCGCGTACATCTTACAGCTGAAATTGTTGAAAATTTGATTAAAATGTCGCAAATAAACTTCCTTGATTTAATTAACAATTCGCAATATCCGGATTTCGTAGCTCCACCTCAAAACTACGGTGCAAGTCTCCGGGGACTCAGCGTAACAAAAATAAAAATCGAAAATCTTGATTTTGGGATTAGATCAGAAGATCTCTATGATCTATTTATTAAGTTCGGCCCAATAAAAAAGTGTAATGCACACTATAATCGCTATTGCCGTTCGCTAGGCACCGGTACTATTGTTTTTGAAAGTGGTGAGCATGCGTTGCAGGCGCTTCGCTCATTGGATGGCGCTATTTTGAAAGGGCGCCGAATGAATATGTCATGCATTATCGCATTTAAAGAGTTAGAGCGCAATAATATGCTGCCTGCTGGTGTCGCTGGTGATATCGGCGTACGCGCTGGTTTTGGTTCAAACATCGCCGCACGCGCTCCACCCAAAGATGATGCAGCCGACTGATTTTTCTAATGGATGTAAGTCGCAGCTGACTGCCGAAGAGCTGGACATCCAAATGGATGAATATTGGAAGGCTAGACCACAATAATTTAATTGTGCTTTATGAGAAGTATGTATGTATATTGTGTATATTAACTAATTTAATTGAAATAACAAGTTTTTTTTATTTTTCAGACAACAGATGACACACGCCTTCACATATAAAAAACAACAAGAATATCCATAGATATACATATACATATGTATATGTATGTAATAAAGAGAACATACATACCTAAATGAAGTAACAAAGTATTGTATGTGATTTAAATATGTATTTTAAATATACTACATACATACCTAAATGAATAAATCTTAAAAATTAAAGTACTTATTGTTATGTATTTCTTCTAGTTGCTTAATATATTTCCTTAGAATTTTCAACTGTTTATCTCCTGAGCAGGATACCACTTCGTCTAACACTCTCTGGATTCCATGTTGGGCAGCACCATATGGAAATTAAAATGCTATATGAACTATGCGAATAGAGTACCACGCGAGGCCACAGATCTGTTGTTGCGAAGCAGAGTAAATTACACACATAGCATTGGAACGAACTTTACAACAAAATTTTTAAGCACCTCACGAACAGCAAGTCCAATGTTGCCAGTGCACAACATGAGACGGTAGACATTAGGTGTCGAAGGTGTTCCACAACGCTCTTGTCACAAAAACTGCTGCTGTTGCCGTTCATTCGAGTTACTATTCTCATCGGCTGCAGTAATGTATGTCGGTTTGCAAATGCAGTCTGCCGGCAAGCCAGTTAATGCTTCTTGTGGCAGCTACTCAGCTTTGGAAGGCATGTTTTTCCATTGAATAATAATAAAATCACATGCGGTAATTAAGATCAAGGTAAGACATCTTTTAAATCACGCAATGCTCATATTAATTTGATTAATACATTTTTACAGATTTAGTCATGTCCGTATGCTTGTAAACATATGTCGTGGCGTGTCACGGTATTAACTTTGATATCATGTACAGGTTTCATAAGTGCGCATACGAATGAGATGATGTCGGAGATATACGTTTGTTTGTGCGGCCTATCTACACATCCTGGAGAATGTGATGATGGCTATACTAGTGTTGACGAACCTATAGATAATGGTGACGATGATGACTAAAACAGTATCGGAGGTAGTAGTACACAGAGAAAAAAAGTTGCTATTGTCTTATCAATTTTAAATATCACTTTTTTCATTCGATTCGAACATTAGAAAATGTTCAATATGTTTTTATACCATTTACACATAGTGTGAAATGGTATGATCAGTTTGTCTGAAAGTTTGTAACGCATTAAAGGAGGGATCGTAGACCCCATGATTATACAATTGTCCCTCCATTAGTCCCCATACAAAACCAACGCCAACTTTTCGCTTTTTGTATGAAAAACTTTTTTAATTGATATATATATATATATATATATATATATATATATATAGATATATATATAGATATATATATATATATAGCTCATAATAGATGGACGTATCACATACAGTACGTTAATGGGTGGGGCCCGTCCATTTTGTAAGCTGCCCACTTTTGTCTTTTTGTATGAGAAACTACTTTACTAAAATCAATATCGGCTTCATATACTTATACAAATAGGTGTGTCCTGCCCACTTTTTGATACAAACCCACAACTCACTTTTATGCATTTGTATAAAAAACGTCAATATCAACTTGAAATTCGATATGGTGGCATGTTATAGATGATCGTTTCATACAAATCTACTAGTAGGCGTGTACCGCCCACTTTTTGGGGTAGCCCCACATAAACTTACACAATCATCAAAATTGAAATTAAAAATAAAAATAATTTTCCATCGTGGCATTTTTATACTCTGCCCTGGAAGGCCAAGGCTATACTAAGTTTGAGCAAATGCATGAAACAGGCAGAAGAAGAATACATAAACTATACAGACAGATTCTCCAAACTTGGATTTTTAGTACAATAGTATAATACAACTATACATGCTTATGCTTTGTATTTGGTGGAATCAGCAGATATATATATATATATATATATATATATATATATATATATATCTCTCTCTCTCTCTCTCTCTCTCTCTCTCTCTCTCTCTCTCTCTCTCTCTCTCTCTCTCTCTCTCTCTCTCTCTCTCTCTCTCTCTCTCTCTCTCTCTCTCTCTCTCTCTCTCTCTCTCTCTCTCTCTCTCTCTCTCTCTCTCTCTCTCTCTCTCTCTCTCTATATATATATATATATATATATATATCTCTATATATATATATATATATATATATATATATATATATATATATATATATACATACATACATACATCATACATACATACATACATACATACATACATATATATATATATATATATATATACATATATATATATATATATATATATATATATATATATATATATATATATATATATATATATATATATATATATATATATATATATATATATATATATATATATATATATATATATATATATATATATATATATATATATATATATATATATATATATATATATATATATATATATATATATATATATATATATATATATATATATATATATATATATATATATATATATATATATATATATATATATATATATATATATATATATATATATATATATATATATATATATATATATATATATATATATATATATCTTATCAAACCTGATGAAACAATCAAGGGGGAATCGCTACCAAGAATAATTGATGCGTTTGAGCCAAGTATTGAAGAAAAATCGTCCGAAATTCAAGCAGAAACATGGTAAAGTAATTTACCACTTATTCCGATAAGGATCCGGGAAACCAAAAGTTGTGTTGATTCTTGGTTTGCTTCTTCCGACGAGGAATCCGTAACAAGAAAGATGCGAAAAAGTAGTGGCTAGCGATGCTCAATTCAAATTCAAGTCAAAAACACGCAATATCATAATGCATTTTTTGGTCTGAAGTAAGAATCGGTATGCTACTATTTTCTACAAAGTACTTTAATTGACAAATATTGTAATTTGCATTTGATTCATTTCGAATTGGAGCATCCAATACAATTTCATTCAGTTTTTTTTTTGTTAACTGATTGGAATGCATCTATCTTGCAATAAAATTAGAGCGTTTTTGTATACTTGGTCTGAAGTTTAGATTTGTGGTTTCTACCACTCTCAATGTATCTTCACTGTGGGGATCTTTATATTTATTCTTTTGGCGTTGTGGATTTGAAGGTGCATATTTTGTCAAATTGATTGCATGCAATGTCTTATACCAATGCTGATCGCCTTCAAGCAAAGCAAGTTTGAAATATGCTTCTTGTTAAAATTCACATAGGTTCCCGTTTACGGTTCGGTCGTAACTAAAATCATACAGCATTATTTTGATATATTCTGCAAACGCGTCCGAAAAAGTCATATCCTGTCACTAAGTTACCTTGTCTCCTTTTACAGAACATTTTTCCGGTAACTTTTCCAAATTCATCCTGTTAGCATAGACCGAAAAAAAATTTCATAATCGTTTTTGGGTGTGTTTTACTTCTTTCCATCGTGAAATACATTCTTTGTACCTTTTTCAAATACACACATACATCTAGTTGTACAACAGATGGTAAGTGTTAATGTGCATATAGATAAACTTAAAATACGCTATATACAGCTTCGTTACTCTCAACAGTCCTTTGGGTTAAAACAGCATACGAAGCAAGTGCAATTATATGCAACAATCGGAAGGAAGCGTGCTAGACCCCATAAAGTACATGTATATTGCTGATCAGCATCGGAAGCTGTGTCGATATATAGCCACGTCCGTCTGACCGTCTGATTGAACAACAAGATCTTGGAGACTATAAGAGTTAGAGACTATAAGTTGGGTATTTCGACTGTCACCTTCCCTCTTCAGATAAAGTGTATTAAGTGGAGATTTTGTATGAGTTGTTTTTCATTTTTGTGACATAATTAAGCTACAAATGTTAAATTTGGTAAATCTTTCGTCGATTCTAATAAAATATTCTATATATTTTCAGATCGGACCACTATAAGCGGTGGCCTCCATACAAACCTGCCCCAATTTTGAGTTTTTGTATGTAATTTTTGTTGTTGTTGTTGTTTTTTTTTTAATTAAGCTTGAAACGCCAAATTTTGTGTATCTTACGTCAATCCTATTAAAATATCTCACATAGGTACAGATCGAACAACTATAACATACTATAAGCCCCAATACAAATTTAGACAAATTACAGGGAATCCCGTAGTCAAGCACACCCGACTGCAGAGTTCTTTCTTGTGTTTATTGTTTATTGGGAATTCAAAAATTCTGCAATGCAAAGTAGTCGCAAAACCATTTAAAACCATTCACCATAAACATTTATTTATCACTTTCTTGTGGATTTTGAACTTGTAGCTCGTTAATTGCATTTCGTATAATCGCATTAACTTCAGCGCCAACAGCTGTCAGTGACCTTTTGTATTTGTTATTATATTGACCCATTTTCACCTCCAACTCTTGCCAGCCAGTCAGTTCATCAACTTTAGATATGGTCTCGATGCCGTCACTGTACACTTCCAGACGAACGTTTCGATGGTTTAACTTGGTCGTTTGAAGACTTATGCTCTGGCTTAGCAGTGTATTATTTCGATCATAACAAGTGCTATTGTAGCGTACTTGGCTATCGTCGATTGCTGTCATTGTGACCACACATCGTTCGGTATTTGTTGGACATTCAATATCAAAGCATTTCCAAATTGTATCGTTCTTGTAGATTTCCACATTGCCGTATTTGTATTGTGCAACTCCGATGGAAGCAGCATTCGCACAATAATCAAAAGTTGTACATACGAAAATTGCTATAATAACAGCTTCAGCAATGTATGAACCGAGTGACTTCATGGCTAGCTTTTCTAAAAATTAATGTGCAAAACTTGTAGCGGGTGTTCTGACTTTTATGGAAAAATATTTTTTTATTTCAATGTGCGCGGGAAAACGTGTCACATCGAACGCCATCACTCCATTAGCTACATGCGGTACGTGATTCATTGTGAGAATTGTGATTTTTGGTATGCGCGATTTAAAAATACTATGTTTACGTTATCAAGCTTAAATAAGAAACAACTTTAATTTCATTGGAAACGAAACTTTAATACTCTTCACACTTGCTCTTGTTTTATTTCTCAGTTTTCAAAGTTTTGAGTGGATGTTTAGATTTAAAAACTTTATATAATAAAATTTGTACATATATACATATGTATTTGGCATGAATTTCACACGTTTAGCGGTTGCAAAAGTTACAAAACAGAGACAAATTTTAATTTCCATCAAAAATTCATTGACTTTTTTGGTCTTGTGAGGTGGTGCATTATCATGCAATAAAAACAGCTGCTTTTCTTTGGAATATTCGGACCTAACACGTAGAACTTTCGACTACGAATGATGTACAACTTGTAAATAATATTCGCCATTGACAGTTTGATCTTCTCGAATAAATTCCTTGTGAACAGTACCCTTGCAATCATAGAAAGTTATCAACATTGTCTTGATACTTGACTTCTGAAAACGCAATTTTTTAGGTTTTGGCTCGTCTTTTAACTTCCATTCTGCAGATTGTCGCTTAGTTTCAGCATCGTATTTAAAACACCATGTTTCATAACCAGCTATGTTCGAATCAAGAAATTCTGGATTGTTTTCAGCTGTTTAAATTATGTCTTTCCAATGCTCTACACCAGCGGTGTAGCAGTGCAACAACATCTACAACAAACAGAGTTTTTGAAGTCATAAACAAACCGTGCTCACACTTTCTTTTACTCAAATCTTCAGTTAATATTTTGTAGATTGTACAATAAGATGAATTTAATTCGTTTCTGCCAGCATTCTCACAGTGAAATTTGCAACGATAGCGATTATTGCACTTACTTTTTCCACTAACTCAGCACGATTAGATGCTTCGGGTCGGATCCAGGTATTGGATCATCATTTAAATCATCACGACCGTTTTTAAATCGCGTAAACCACTTGTAAACTTGAGTACGACCGACTCATACAATCATCATCATAAACTTTTTATTAACAATTCGTAAGTCTCAGCAAATTTTTTACCGAGTTTAAAACAAAATTTAATATTTGGTCTTTTGTTTTTATGACAAAACTACAAAAACTGCTGATGTTGAAACGTGTGTCATTTTGTAACCTGTCAACCGATTAGCATAAAATTAGCTACTTTCGAAAGAAGAACAAGAAAAATCGCTAACTTCGGTTGAACCGAAGCTCTAATACCATTCACACGAAATTTTAAATAGTTCTGGAAGACATAAAAGTGGGGGTTTAAATACGGGCTACACCAATATGCCGCCATATCGAATTTCAAGTTGATATTGACGTTTTCCATAGAAATGCATAATAGTGAACTGTGGGTTTATTTGGAACTACCTCAAAAAGTGTATGTATATATGTATATGAAGCGGTTTTCCACTAAAATCCACCAATTCAAATATCAAGTTAATATTGATTTAAATGAAGAATTTGTACCTCAAAAATTTGTACCACGCCCGTTAGTCTATGTATGTTAAGAGGCTAACCAAAAAAGGCACCACATTGCTTTTCAACCTAATATTGACTTTAATACGGAAGTTTTTCCTACAAAAAGTCAAAAGTGGGCAGTAGGTTTCTATGGTGGCTGCCCCATATAATATTGGGCGGATCCCACCCATTAATGTATATGTCAATCATCTCACCACTAGAAATTACCATATCAATTATTAAGTTGATATTGACTACAATAAAAAAGTTTTTCATACAAAAAATGGGGGCTACCCCAAAAAGTGGGCGTGGCGGGTCAATCTTGATAATCTATTAAACTGCAATAAAAAGAAGTGTATTTGCAAAATTTCAATTGCATAGCATTAAAATTGGTTCTCAATAAATGCACAACATTATACAGAAGGAGAGATGGACAGACAGACGGACATGGCTAGATCGACTCCTCTCGTCGCGCTGATCAACAAATTCATAGACAGACAGACAAATTCATAGACAGACAGACAGACAGACGCACACTTCTACTAGTTCGAAATACATATGCGTTATGGGATCTTCGATGCTTCTTGCAATGCGTTACAAACTTCGTAATAGAATTATAATACTATTCACACTACGTGTGAAGCGTATAAAAATGAAATACTTTGCTAAATAGTTTCAATTTCAATTTCAAATTCATTTATTTTTTTGTTAAATTCTTTTTTTTTATAGTTATATTTTTACCCATCTTTAGTTAATATACTCACATACATACATACATTGATAAATTACATGCTTTATTTATATATATATATATATATATATATATATATATATATATATATATATATATATATATATATATATATATATATATATATATATATATATATATATATATATATATATATATATATATATATATATATATATATATATATATTTATAACTATTTCTGTATATATCTCATAAATCTCGGTCAATAAAACATGTTTCTTTGTCAAACTCAAAAAGGAGCCAACTTTTTCTTTCTCTTCTTTTTTATTCTTGTGAACTGAAAGAAAAGGGCTTATTCTTTTCATCTTTTACAATAATATTAATATTATTCATGTATGTATATTATTTATATTAGTTTTATTTCATTTATTATTTTTATATATTTAATAGTAGTAACAAATAAACAATAGTGTGTTAATAGAACAACAACAAAATTTGTACATTATTCACGTTGAGTTATTCATTTGCTTGCTTTATGAATTAGTTTAAATTTACTATTTTAAACACCCTTTTGTAGTACGCTACATACTACTAGAAAGAATACAGTGCGCGTCAGTTGTTTAGAAACAATTTGAGAAACGTGAAGCAATGCTGTGTTTAATTATAAAGCGGGAGGGGGTAGGGTTGAGAAAAACTCTTAATTCAAAATCGGTGTTTCGACACAAAAAATAAATATTTTTCTAATAGTATAATAATATTTATGTTTAAGCATGCAATGAAGCTAATAATTCATGAGCTAAGCACACTAAATTCATTGAGAAATCTCTGTTAAATAAATTTAGAAAAAATATTTTTTGAACCTATACAAATGACTTACATCATCATCATCATCATGAGCATGAGTAACACAGAAATAATTAATTAAATTTAGACTGGAATCCAAAATTGCTGATTCTTGAAATGTTTTGTGATTGAGCAACCCAGATGTACAAGTTCGGAGTGGCTTACTATAACGTCATACATAAACGTATTAGATGAAATTGACGGCATCAAAAATAACATCTTACACACAAATACTTCCCTCAGCGGGAAAGACTAACAAATTACAATGCACAAAATGCATTTTTCTAGATATGTTCTATTCCATAAGCCTGCAGATATATTAATGTAGTACCTCAATTCAACAAAACCACTAAAAACCGTCTAGCTATGACTTTGAAATCACGATTAACTTTGTGGATTTTGCAAACTTTCTTATTTGCTGAGCTGATCAATTAAAATACCAAAAGAAGTAGTTAGATGCAAGTGAAACGTTTAACAGCTTTGGTTTTACCAACGATAAAGTATTCGCTTGTGTTTTATCTTCTATATACTACTATCAAATTTGATAATAATACTATATTAATAAGTTTTGAAAATATGAATTTAGTTCACAGTGTACTGGATTGAAAATTGATGAGAAACTTGTTCAAGCCCATAAAAAGTTCACAGTGTAGTACATATAATCGTATAACAAAATTTGTACAGATAAACGTACTTTTACTTTTACTAAACTTTTTAGTATTCAATTGTTTCCGTTCTCCATACATCGTCTACTTCCATTGAGCTGCTGAATAGTTTATGTAAGTATATATGTACATATACAGTGTGTCTCAAAAGAAAGTTCTCATTTAAAAAATCGATAAAAAAAAGTTAGTAGTTTATTGAAAAAATGTTTATTACGTATTAAAATACACACTTTGGGAATTTATTTCTTAAAAATGATATTGTCCATATGTAAACCGTAGCGTTCACGGCATTCATTTAATCGAGCACTAAAATTTCATATGACGGCTCGGCTTCGTGACGGATATTTTCTTTTAATTGTGCCAGGGCAGTCGGTTTGTTGCCGTAAACTATAGATTTGACGTAACCCCACAGGAAAAAGTTCATAGGGGTTAAATCGGAACTTCGTGGAGGCGAATTTATGTCACCTCTCCTGGAGATCAATTTTCCAGGAAAAATTTCATGAACTCGTGGTAGAGACCTGTTGGGCGTGTGTGAAGTTGCTAAAAATGCGGAACGATGATGATCTATGCATGTTTAAAGCAACAGCACGCTTCCGAATCGAAAGATCCGGGTTGTCACGAACAGACTGAGTAACACTGTCTACGTTTTCGAACGTTCTCGAAGACCTTGGACGGCCGGATTTTGATTTTTCCAGCATTGAAACGGTCTCTTCAAACTTCTCGACCCATTTTCCAATGAGTCGAGGGCTTGGCGCATTATTTAAATGACTAACATATCGAATATTGCAGAATTTTCTATGCGCTACAGTCGCAGAATTACCGTTTTTGTAAAACTCACGTACGCACAACGCACGGTCCGCTCCCGAGAAACGCTTCATAGCAACTCAATTCCCAAAAGCTATTCTACCGATTGATATACCCCCCGCGCCCCTCGGAATAGTTGCCATCACGCAATCAGCAAATCAAATATAAACTTTCTTTTGAGACACCCTGTATTTTAAACGGTCTCTGCCAAGTTCAATATATTCAATATACTCGGAATTAGGGTGGTGCCCCATGATGACAAAATTTCTGCGATTCCAGTTGTAGCAGGAGAATAATTGGTTTTGTGAAGAACATTGTATTATTGTATAATTATTTAAAAACATGCTATACACCATTTAAAAGGTCATGATATCTCCTTTATTATGACTCTTATGATTTAAAATTTATGATCCTATGAACATGGACTTCAAGGTTCCAATGAAAACATCAATACACAAAATAATGGAATCACTTTGGAATACTCGATTTACTTTGGGAGTATGATGCATTTCTTGTATAAGCCATTTCAAAGAACATGATGGAAACAAGGAAAAATGTCATGTTAATTATTTAGCTGCAGTTTGCGAAAACAAGACCACAAAAAAGTATTGTCAGATATTTTTATTTAGTGCCGGACGATTCTACTCATGATTAAGGAAATATAGATCAACTGACTGCGGTTGTCAGATACGTGGAAGGAATCTGTACTGTTGAACGCTTTTTGATTTTCATACTGCGAACATAGTACCAGTAAAGAAATGGAGTGATTAGTTAAAATACTTGTACATTGAAAACTGTCGCGGTCAATCATACGACAACGTAAAGCTATTGGACTTGTCAAAAAAAAAAAAAAAAAATAGTACATCTGAAGGCTGAAGTTTACACAGAACACTGGCTGGCGTGCCAGTGTTCCGATACTCTAAAGTATCGTTTGAAATGCTGTTAAATAAATAAAGTCTTTAAAATCTTTTGTTGAAACCAAAAGAAACTTTTTCTATTCTAAATCTATGAAAACAAGAGCGAAAAATTTGACTTTAGAAACAACTTTTGGTAACTTTTGGTTTATCGAATTATCGGTAACCAATGAAAAACTGTTTTGAACACACAATCATAGAAAATCATAAAGCTCAACTTTTCGCAATACGAAAATACTGCTTAGCATTTACGTTGTGACTAATTATAGTGCAGAAAGATCGTACTGAAAAATTAAACACATCAAACACAAATTCGCCTTAGCAATCTGATGGTTTTGAGTATTGAAAGCGTTATACGCAGTGATTACTCTTTTGATGATCTTACAAATGTGTGTGTGTGTAATAATTTACTAACAAAAATTTATATTACTCTGTATTTGAGGGCTGTCATTAGTTTATCTCGCTATTAAACGCCTGGTGTTACTAAGGATTTTAGTAGGCACGGTGCACGCAACTTGTACCAGCTCTAGGTTCAATACGATTGGAACTGCGATTGCTAGTACATCGTCCGCAACTTTAC